>VDFB02252616.1:116142127-116342244 GCA_007258455.2 Sequoia sempervirens
GAGAGAGGGAGAGGGGGTAGAATGGAGAGACTTGAGAGAGAGAGGGAGTGGGATAGAGGTAGAGGGTATATACCTGGTTAATGGTATAGGGTAGAAGGTTTAAGGGTTTAGCGTTTAGGGTTAAGGGTAGAGGGAGATATATAGAGGGAGTGAGTGAGAGAGAGAGACCTAAGAGAGGGAGAGAGGGTAGAGGGGGAGAGAGAGAGAAAGAGAGAGAGGGTTAAGGGTAGAGGGGAAAGAGATATAGGGAGTGACTCTAAGAGAGAGACTTGAGAGGGGGAGAGGGGGTAGGAGGGAGACTTGAGAGAGAGAGGGAGTGGGAGAGAGATAGAGGGTATATATGATTAATGGTAGAGGGTAGAGGGTTTAAGCGTTTAGGGTTTAAAGGTTAAGGGTCTAGATTTTAGGGTTAATGGTAGAGGGAGAGATATAGAGGGAGTGAGTGAGAGAGAGAGACCTGAGAGAGGGAGAGGGGGTTAGGAGAGAGAGAGACTTGAGAGAGAGAGAGTAGAGGGTAGAGGGTTTAAGGCTAAGGGTTAAGGGTAGAGGGGAGAGAGATAGAGGGAGTTAGTGAAAGAGAGGGAGGGAGGGACGAAGTTGGAGAGAGATAGAGGGTAGAGGGGAGAGAGATAGGAGTGATTGAGTGAGACTTGAGAGAGAGAGAGGGAAAGAGATAATATTTAAATATTTTATATATTAGTAATTATATATATATATATATATATATATAAATATTTATACATTAATTAAAATATTGAAATGATATTTAAATATTATACATAATAATATAATATATTATATATTAAATACATAATTCGGTAAGAGATTATCATAAATTGTATATTATATATTACATTATAAACTATATTGTATATTATATATTAAATTTAAACTTTATTACATTTTTTAAACTCATATCTAAAACATATCGGATATCGGATTCAAATTGGATATCCAATATGTTTAACACAAAATTTAATGCCTAGGGATTAGTCTTGGGCTTGCTTTGGAATTTGGTTCGGACCTGCCAATCCTAAGAAGTCAACACACAAAATGTGTTTAATAGCTTACCTTGCTTTTCCAGACTTCGCCCATGTGGCTGACGACTTTTTTTTAACCAAAATTGATGAAACAAAAAGGGTTTGTAAAGGAGCTTCTCAGCTTTCTACCAATATAAATTATACTTTACTTTGAATCTAATAAATAATTATTATTCATTTTCTATTAGAATTACGACTAAAGTCCTCGATTGATAGGCTAATTGAAAAACATTTATAGCTTTCAAACGGTATCACATTTTTGAATCCAAAACATGAGTCACATACTATAGGATTAAAAAGAAAAATTGAATTTCATGAAGTTTTGACCAAGTTAAGGTGGTCAAACATACAAGTTTTTATATTTTTAAAATTTGTAATAAAATCCATAATTAATTATTTACTTGGAAAAAATTACAAAAAATATGCATCACATCCGGACATGAGTCCTCTACTTATATCTAAAATCTTCTAAAAATATATTATCATTTTATTATGGTTAGGGTGGTCAGACAAACACCTACTTATTTTTTCCTTGAAATTTAAGTACTACTGTATTGAAATTTCAAAATTTCATCAAATAGATTTAAAAATAAATAAATAAACCTAGTAGTTTAAAAACTACATTCAATTTTCCACAGATTCTATTCTTACATATTTTTGAAATAATATAGATAACTTATTCAAATTTTTATGTTAAGTTTCCTAACTCTGATTTTTTGGAATTTTCATTGCCACTCAAGGGCCTATTTTTTCCATTATGATCTTGCACATACCCCAATACTGGTTTACACTTTCTTAGAGATCCTAATTTTTTCCGAAATCACATATTTTTAGAAAATATAATGATTTAAGCCTTGAAAAGTTCCATTTAAAGGATTCCAATTGAAGAGGGTTTGATCAAACCACCTTAGATCAAAGCCCCTTGGATAGAACCCTGCTAGTTGTAAACTATACCTATAACGGAGTCTCCTTTACACCCATCAAAATGTTGATAAAAAACAACTTTTGATTTATCTTTTGGGGATCAAATGAATTCATTTTTTTTTTTTTTTAGTATGTAGTCCTTATTATAAGCTTCGAAAAAAGTATAATTTTAAATAAATTTAATTTGATTATTATATTTATTTTTTATTTCTTGTGAATGTAGGTTTTTCACCGAAAATCAAGCTCTCTATTCTGCACATATGGAAAAATAGCAGATTATCATTTTTTTTTTTGAAAAATATTAGTGCACTAGATATTGAAGTCCTTTATCCAACAATTTTTTTTTTGAATTTCGATACATACAAAAATTTATGTTGTATACACCTATGTCCTAATTGTAATTGGTTTGACTTTGAAACTTGATTAAGGAAAAATTATTCAATAAAACTATGAAACCAAATGAAAGTGCTAGATATCATAGTTACAAATCTAAATTTGAAAAATTATAATTTTATCCTTCATGGAAAAAGTTATGTTGTATCGGTGAACATCACTCCTTAAAAATGGTGTTTACTGAAAAAAACTAGTTTTCGAAGGAGATGGAAAAACAAGTGCAATCTGATTCCAATTTTTTTGAAAAAAATATATTTAGAATCTATAGATAAAATGTCACAAATCACTAGTTTGCATCATCTTCAAATTCCTCATGATTTAGCTGTTATAGGTGCCCAAAAGTGAAGATTTAGTTAGAAAAAATCAGTTTAGTGTCTAGTTTGGCCAAAAATTGTAAACCAATATTGCGGGGTCACCCACCTCCTTAAGCTTATCAAAAGCTTGCTGTGTTATAGGACTCCAAGAAAAGCCTCCTTTCTTTGTCATGTTGGTAAGCGTGGCTGCAAGTTGTGAGAAACCTTTCACAAACCTTTTATAATAGTTGCATAGGCCCAAAAATCTTCTCAATTGTGACAAGTTCTTGGGTCTAGGACAATCTTGAATCACCTTGATCTTCTCCTCATCCACACTCACCCCTCGAGCACTGATCTTGTGCCCCAAGCAAAGAATCTTGGTCATCCCAAACTCACATTTTGACATCTTAGCATAAAATGAATGACACTCCAATATGTCTAGCACCTCCTCAATATGCTTCAAGTGATCCTCCAAAGTCCTACTATAGATCAAGATGTCATCGAAGAAAACCACAATGAATTTCCTCAACTGAACAATGAATACCTGATTCATACATAACTGGAAGGTGGCGGGGGCATTGGTCGACCCAAATGCCATGACTAGGAACTCATAGTGCCTGTAGTGACATCTAAAAGTTGTCTTATGCACATCTTTCTCCCTTACTCTGATTTGGTGATACCTCGAACACAAATCAATCTTGGAGAAGTATACTGCACCATAAAGTTCATCTATCAGCTCATCGATCTTGGGAATGAGATAGCAACTCTTGATTGTTTTCTTGTTGAGGGCCCTATAATCAATGCACATCCTCAACGTCCCATCCTTCTTCACCAACACAAAGGATTAAGCAAAAGGGATAGAGCTTGGATGAATGTGCCTCATGTCCAACAACTCCTTGATTTCCTTCTCAATTTCCTCTTTGTACATCCTAGGGTGTCGGTAGGGAGTGGTGATGATGGGATTGGCTCCCTCCTCAAGCTCGATCACATTTTGGAATCCTTTATCAGGCGGTAGTCCAAATGGAATCTCTTGGAATAATTTTCACTTCTTATCTAGAATGGTCTAGATGTCGATAGGGTATGTTCTTTCTTCCTTTGGAGGCTTGGTATCTGTGATCAAACACTCTGCTGCCCAAGCTACCTCATCTCTTTGAAAAGATTGTTTCATTCTTTTAGCTGAAACCACCATTGGACTATTCTTGGAAAGGCCCCATAGGACAACCTCCTTCCCTTCATGTTTGGACTTCAACTCCATGGTTCAGTAGTTGGTGGTGTATTCCCCAAGTGAATGTAGCCATTGGACTCCCAACACCACATCCGTATCACCAATGTCAACAACATAGAAATCATCTCTCACTCTGTGTCCTCCTAGGATCAACTCCATTTGTTGAATCTGGCTAGTGCAAGAAAGGATGTTACCACCTACGGCTACAACATCAAATTATTCAAAGTCTTTTGTCTTCAAGAACAACTTGGTAATGGTCCTCTTTTCAATAAAATTATGAGTGGCCCCACTGTCTATCAATACTATCACTCTCTGTCCTTGAAGAACCCCTCCGACACGCAGTGAATGGTATCACAATGCTCTTGAAAGTGCTGCAAGTGTGCCTCCCATAGGTTCTACTTCCATGGTTATTTCTTGTCTAACCTCATTGGTAGCTTCCTCATTTTCTCCTTCTTCAACCTCCCCTTCATCATCAGAAACTACCTTGATGTAATGGATTTGGCCCTTTCCCAAACATCTATGGTGATCATTCCAAGGTTCTCTGCAATGGAAGCATAAGCCTCTTTGACAAAGCTCGTTCGTAGACATGTCGGTTCTGCTAGGCCCAAGATTAAAGTTCTTAGGAGGACGAGTTCCCTTTTGGAATGGTTCCTTTGTTGCCCCATGGGAATACTCTTGACCATCAGTTTATTCTTCATGGTGGATCCTTGAAGATTTAAAGCTCTATGGATGGCCTCTTCCAATGATGCTAGCTACAGAGCTCTCACCAATCCATGGAACGATTAAGATAGACCCTCAATAAATAAGAACATGAGCCTTTTATCTGGCATGTTAGGAACCATCACAACAAGTAGATCTAAAATTCTGCCACATAATCATCCACAGTTCCTTGTTGCCTTAAGCTTGTTAATTCCTTGAAGTATGTTTTTGGATCTCTTATGTCAAATCTCTCTATAAGTTTTTGTGTGAAATAAAAATATGTGGTGACAAGATTAAATCCCTGTGTTATGGCTTCATGATGCCACCAATCATGTGCTATCTTGTCCAAGTGTAGAATGAAAAATTTGACCGCTTCATCTTTAGACATGGGGCTGAGTGAGAAATATGTGTCTAGATTAAGTACCCAAGATCTTACTGTCATCTTTCCCAAACCATAAAAAGTTGGGAGAGTCAACTTGCTCACCCTATGTTGCATATCTTTATTAAAATATGATGTTGATTGTCCTCCTTTTGATCCATTCCTCGCATTGTGATACTAAATAAATGGAATTTGATTCCTCACATCTGGATCAATATGTGCATAGGCATCAATGCTTGCATCGACATCACCTTCCACAAGTTTTTTCTCTTTCCCTCCATTAGTAGATCCATTCTTGGGTGAAAATGTTGGTTGTGTGGGATGAGTAGCCTTCTTGCTCTGATTTTTGAACCATTGTTTGATGCAGATTTGAAAGTGTTGGTCATGGAATTCATGGAATACACCATCATATTCATCATCTGATTGGTTTGTTCTTGTTGCTTGGAAATTTTCTCCTGCATCTGGATCATTTGTTTCAGGAAATTCTCCCATTGCTCATCCCAATTTTCCATTTAATTACCTCTACCTCCTATTCCAAAAGACTTAATTGTTTCCTTTCTTCTTTCCCTCTCGATGGCTCGATGCTCCCTTTGACTCACTTGCATAAAATACCCTCAGGCTAGTAGGATCCGAGGCTCTGATACCACTATAATATGTTCACTCAAAACAAATGCTAACAATTAACAGCAGTAGTTAAATGATCAAGACAACACGTGCAAAATATGTCTCGAATTGGAAAATGTGAGGACAGTAGAGTAATCAAATATATATTCAGATAGTACTTGTTTGCGATTCAGGAACAGAGCAGTAAACAGTATCAATCTCAGTTCAAGACAATGCTCACAAAACAGATCAAGTCCACGCGTTAAAGAAATGACAGTACGCGACTGAGAGATCTCGCTCTTCCTGTGTATGGGGCCCGACGCATATGATTGGTGGAATCCGTGAATTCACTGCGATCCGGGAGAAGAATCTACGTGACTTGCACAGGTGAAGCGTCGCTCGTATCTTGTATGCCCGTGATGGCTCATGCGCTCTGCAATGATATCTCTCGGGTAATCGAATGCTCCTGCGTAGACTGAAATCTGATACCACCTTCCTGGATATGCTTGATGTCAATATAGGATGAATCCACTAAGTCTGTGATTGCAGGTTCCCAATCGATCCTTAGGAGATCACTTGTAACTCCCAACCATGTGAATAGCAGTGGCTCAAAATGATAAACCCAACTCTCGTGTACATGTCCTCTGATGACTCTAAGTCGCAATTGAACTATGCAATCCATGTGCCTAGCATATATGTTATGGGCCTGAGAATGATGTGATCCTTACAATATTTAAATCTTCTAAGTCGTGTCCTTGGTGTTGGAAGCTCTAGATTGGTTTGATGCTCCTTTGACTAGTGGTGAATGCTATTAAGAGGACGATATGGATGGCTTGCGGCCAGAGCAATAGCTCGGTCACAAAAAGATGCGATCACTCCCTTCCCAAAGTTCTTCGTAGGATTTGAGACACACGTAATGAGTTAGAGAGTAGGCGAAAATGAAAATCCAAACACGAAATGCAGGTAGAGAGTTTGCGTTCTCAACTTGATGTGAACTACAGGGGGTTTTGTCCCTTCTCAGTTCCCATAGCATAATGCCCAATTCCGTGATGTCCAAGCACAACCAACGAACCCATATATATACATCATGAACACACCAACACAAGATGTCGAGCATAATGAAATCAAAATTCAAACATTAATAATTTGGAGCCTTCCAAGCGGTCACCCCAGTATAAATTCAAATATCATTGCGCCAACAATAAAAGATTTGGCTAGAATAAAATGTTTATTTTATTAATTATTTAAAATTATTTATTATTTATTAAATATATATTATTATTTATTGAGTAGTGTTATTCATATGTCTACCATTGGGGTTTATGTTAGTCATTTCCTTTAGTTTTGTCTTTTCTCCTTTATGTACTTCTAGGTTAAAAGTACACAAAAACTACAAATACCCCCCATCATACGGGGGAGTTGTGCCTCTCAAACGTAGATGAAGATCTCTATTTCACAAGAAATATTTCCAGCTGTTGGAGCATTATTGGCACTTTCCACTCATCGAGTCAAGTGTCATTTCAAGTGCAAATCTACTTTCCAACAAATCCTTTCTCTAAAATCTCTTATAACTATATTTTTAGTTCAAATAACTTTATCACATTCATATTGTATGGATCCTTAAATACATGTTCTAATCTAGGTAAGAATTTAATAGTAAATTTGAATTTCCTTTTAAGAGTAATTCTTGCTAGATCCTTATGAAAGACATCCTTATATTTTTGAAGGAATGAAGATTTTTCAAAGTAGGCATGTCTTTTCCCACTTTTTTCATAAGTATGACCAAATAAAATTAATCTCCTTTCATTTTTACTTTATTAGTTACATAGCTTAAATCATTCTCACATTTATTAGCCTATGAATTCCTTGCAAATTTGCATCCATTATCATCTAAACATCGTACCACCTTGATATAAAAATCCATATTTTGTTGATGACTAACTAACTTATCCCAATAATTAGGTTACAAGACCCCAAAGAAGCTACATATAACTCTACCTTATTCTTAAACTTAGGGAATTAAATTATGGCATATAATAAATATTTTCTTACTTCCTTAGTAACATTGTTCTTGAAACATAAAGAAATAGGTTCTTTTTGTGGAAAAGGTTCAATAGACACCAAGTAAGGAAAAATATAGTTTAATTGACCTATTTCCCTTTATTTCATTAGGAAATGAGATCCACACAATGCAAGGACTATCAACCTTGAGGCGAGTCAAGTCAAAGTGTGAATCTACTAATTTCCTTTTTTTGAAAGGACAGGGGTCTTGATTAAACAAAACTTTGGGGAGAAAGATTAAAAAATAGAAAATCAAACCCAAAATACAATCTACAAAGTGGATTTAAAAGATTTAATTCAATACTGATGGAACCAAAAATTAGAATGCAGATCCGAGAAAGGGAAATTGTGTGTACCAGTTACCAAACGTGCTTTGCTAAAGCTGATTGAGGACTAATTCACCCTATTGTGAATGGGTCCTGACTAGGTATTTGTAAAAATGGTTTCTGGGTTCTTTGCTCCTATGTTTGCACTCCTAGATTCCAAATTTTCACAGACGAATAGTTGAAAATAAATCTTGTAGGTGAGTTTATGTGGAATTGCAACAATGATGGCAATTTTGCAACTTTCTTCAATTTTTCTCTCCAAGAGATCTTCCACCTAAATCTGTAAACACAAATCAAAAGAGAAAAGTGTTTTGTTGTTGGTGAATGGGGGTTTTCCTTGGTTAAACCCTGTTTTGGTAATTAAACCTTGAAATGAAACAAAATAGCATGAAGGAATGATGAATGAACAAGGGTGATCCCAGAATACTGGTTTACAATTTTTGGCCAAATTGGACATTGAAATAATTTTTTCTAACTAAATCTTCACTCTCGGGCACCTATAGCTGCTAAACCGCGAGGAATTTGAAGATGATGCAAACTAGTGATTTGTGAAATTTTGTTTTTATATTCTAAATATATTTTTTTCAAAATTTTTGGAATCAGATTGCATTTCTTTTTCCATCTCCTTTGAAAATGAGTTTTTTTTTCAGTAAACAACATTTTTAAGGAGTGATGCTCACTATATAACACAACTTTTTTTTTTCCATGAAAGATAAAATTCTAAATTTTTCGAATTTAGATTTGTAACTCTGATATCTAGTGCTTTCAATTGGTTTCATGGTGTTTTATAAATTATTTTTTCCTTAATCAAGTTTCGAAGTCAAACCAATTATAATTCAGACATAGGTGGACTGTATAACGTGTAACTTTTTTTGTCTATATCAAAATTCAATTTTTTTTGGTTGGATCAAGGACTTCAATATCTAGTGCACTGATATTTTTCAATTTTTTTTTGATAATCTGCTATTTTTCCACATGTGCATAACAAAGAGCTTGATTTTCGGTGAAAAACCTACATTCACAAGAAATAAAAAATAAATATCATAATAAAATTAAATTTATTTAAAATTATACTTTTTGGGAAGCTTATAATAAGGACTACATACTACAATTTTTTTTAAAATGAATTCATTTGATCCCCTAAAAGGTAAATCAAAAGTGGTTTTTTATCAGCATTTTGATAGGTGTAAAGGAGACTCTATTATAGGTATGGTTTAAAAATAGCGGAGTTCTATCCAAGGGGGTTTGATCTAAAGTGGTTCGATCAAACCCTCTTCAATTGGAATCCTTTAAATGGAAATTTTCAAGGCTTAAATCATTATATTTTTTTAAAATATGTGATTTCAACAAAAATCAGGATCTCCTGGAAATTGTAAACCAATATTGTGGGATCATCCACAAAGCAATGTCACAACTCACCAAACACTTAAGTGAAACTTGGAATGTATATCTACAATTAACATGAAATGACTGAAATAGATGTGTCTTGATCTTGAAAATTGATTTGAAACAATTCCTTGAATGCTTGAATGGATCATGAACTCAACATCACCATATTAGCTCAAATAGCATGCATGATGCAAGAAGTCTTTGCCATGATGACTTGATCTTGATTGCTGCAATAATTCTTCAATAAATCTACTCTTGAATGCATTGAATCACCCTTGAAATGCTCTTGTGAAAGTACTCTTATGATAACTTGAATTTTCTAGGTGAAACATAGTGAAATGACCTTATATTTATACATATGTAACCTTAATATCTCGAAATTCAAATAACACAAGCTAGCATGTGAATATGAATTTGAAATAATTGAAATACCACCAAAAACATAATTCAAATTTAGGTCCTAGGTCTAAGTGACAAGGGCGAATGGGTCCTAGGTCACTCACCTAGGACACACATTCTCCAATGATAAGTTTTATGTTAAGGCATTAATGAATGTTGAATTTTCCTCTTTGAAAAATGCAATTAATTAGGCTTGGATTTGAATTAAAGGGGCCAATTAAGGCTAATTAAACTCAATTAATTAATATATCCCTAAACTTAAATGTGAATATGTAAAATACATATTACAACACTAAATTAAGGCATAATTTAGTTCATTTTTTAATATTTATTCCCAAATTATGTGTGAAAAAGGGATACTTTTTCTTACACTACAGTTCTTATACTAGACTACTCATGATGTTTCTATATTATTGAATTGTAAAGATAATTTGTTTATAAATTTAGAAGCAATAAAACATTCATATGAATTGATATCAAATAATAAAAATAATGTAATTCAAAAATCATACCTACCCCCTCTATGGGTATATTTTGAAATCAAGTTTATCGATTCCCAATTGCTACATAAATTTATGGAGGAGGTTCTTTTTGTTGTCGATTAGCTCTATATTACCCTTGCCTCCTAAGACAAACTCTAGCATAATGGTTTCTACAACACATGAAATATCCACTTGAGGGACCTTGTGGAACATGATTCCTAGTAATATTTCTTTCTTCATTGATTTGAGGAATTATAGTTGGCCTAGATTATTGCTTCTAAATTTGTTCCTATTATTGTACCCTTAGTTTTTTATTTCTATTTTTCATATTCCTTGGGTTATAATTAATTGATAGTTTTATTTCTAATAAATTTACTCTTTTACTTTTGACTAAAGTTGTTTTCCCCTAGTATCGTATTTACTTAAAAAAAAAATTCTACTGCAATTATTGAAAATTTCCCTTGATATAGCCAAAGATCGAAACTTCCTTTCTTATTTTAATTATTTTTCTAAAACCTCATTTATGATTTCAAGACCATGCATGTCAGCGTCAACACCAAAATTTTCATTCAATTCAAAAAAGAACTTCCTTTCTCTAGGCCTCTCATATTTTTATTATATTTGGACACACTTAAAACAACTTTGAAAACCTATCCTAATATTGTTGAACTATTAAAGGCCCTTGCCTTAGATTATGAAACTCTATCATCTTTTTCTCATAGAAAAGTTGTGGCAATCCCATCTTAAAAAAATAAAGAATAAATGTTCCGACATAATATTATCTCTACTATAGTATTTTGTTTTTATATTTATCCACCAACTTGCAACCTCACCTATTGGTTGATATGCACCTCATAATTCCTTAATTTACTTATAATTGTTTTATATCTATACATATTTTTTAATTTCTATTAACCAAATTTATACCTCATCACCCATTTATTTTCCATCAAACTTAGTTGGCATAATTTTCTTTAGGTCCTTATATAACTCTACAATCAACACCTCATGGTCAAGTGTAAAAATGTCTAGTATATTCAATGAAGTAGCCATTATGGAAGCTCGTAGAGGTGACAAATGCTATGAGGCAGGATCTTGGGCGAAATATGTAGAGAAAGAATGGTCGTCACTGTAGGATTGTCGCATGAATGAGAAAAAACTGTATCCCATTATGTGAACAATGATCGTGGAAGGAGGAACCCTCCAAGGGAGAGAAGCGGAAACCCTAGATGGACACCGAAACATAGATATAGTCCACACCAGAGGAGGTGTCGAGACTTACCATGGATTTTCAGCCAGAGGATGCAAAGAGAGAGATCGTCAAGCTTTGAAGAGAGGAAATGAAAGCGTTCTCCTTCGGGGTATGGGGGGAACAAGCAGAAGTGAAACCGAAAGGTTGCCCCTCGGCCATGTTTTGGTGTAGCCACAAAGGAAAAAGGCATGAAATCCGTTCATCTGAAGGAAATGGTGACAACAAAGCTATAGTGGGTCGAGAAACAACCCAAGGAGGTTCCTCAAATGCCTAAAAGCAGCTCCAGGAGGCCAACAAGGGTTTTTCAGGAGATTCCAGATGCACTATTGGGAGCTAGGAAATCCTCTCTAGAGAGTATGGTTCTCTTTAAAAAATGGTGGGGAGATAACTGCACCAAATCCCGTATGCGCCAGTGGTGGCAAGAAAATTGGGAAGACAAAGTGAGAATTCAGTTTCTGGCTAACAACTTCCTTCTGGTGGAATGCGCCTCATCTGGTATAAGGTCAAAAATTTTAAATTCCTCTTCTTTGACTATGGATGGTTTTGGATTTTACCTCCTAGCTTGGCTGAGATGCTTCGATCCATTAAGGAATATTCCAGAAAAATGTGGGTTTGGGTGGAGATAGACAACATGCCCTCAGAGTTGTGGTCACCAGAAGTACTGGAATGGATTGGTGGGGCTTTGGGCCTATTTCTTTGCTCTAATGAAGGTGCTCTGAAGGATGGTAATGAGGGTCTAATGAGGGTCCTAGTTGAAGTGGCACCCTGGAATGAACTTTGGGATGAAATGGAGCTTTCCATTAACATACTCAAATGGACGCAAAAGGTTAGTTGGAAATGGTCGGCATGTCAAAAGATTGTGCTGAAAATGTGGGAGGAGGGTCTAAAGGAGAGCCTCAAGCAAAAATAGAAATGAAAAGAGATTGCAGACTCTGGAGAAGGCTCCTCGAAAGGGAAGGTGTCTGAGATTGCTCTGGGCAACAATTCTCAATTGAAGGAGAAAAGAGTTACTCAGGAAAGGAAGCTGGATCTACCCCAAACTGATTCTGGAGGCTTTCCCTTAGGGCTTATACCCTTGGAGGAAAATTGGGTGAAGGATAAGGCGCTAGCATCTTTAAAGGCTAATGTAACAATTCTACATCAGGAGCTCAATAAATGGGAAACAATAATGGAAGTAGGCAATGAGTTAAGGGGTTTGGCTGGAGAATGTGAAGGCTATCATGAAGAAGCTAGATTTGCATTGCAGGAGTTGGATTGGGAAAAGAAGGAATGGGAGGATGAGAAAAACCTACAAATGGTTCTATTTGGCGATACTCCCTGGGCTAATCTCTCTCAGCTTGAGTTGTGTCTAGTGGAGGATCGTTTGGGGGATGAAAAAACTTTGGAACTGAACCTGTTGCAACCATTTGAAGCCCAACTACTCTCTTTAGAAAATGACACTAAGGAGGTTAAAAAGCAGCTGGGTGTCTCGCAGCAAGGTGCAGGAAAAGCTACTCCTGACTGTGGTGACAGGAGGAGAGCTGGAAGGAAGACTAATGAAGAACGCAGGTCTATTGCAGCTGGGGCAGCTAGGTAGCAGAAAATCACCATGCACTTGAGATTAGGGAAGGGCAGATCCCTTCTTGGGGAACAATGAGGATCCTTAGCTGGAATGTTAGGGGCTTAAATGCCCCTAAAAAAGGACGTCTTCTTAGGCGTCTGTTAGAGGAGTATAAGGCAGAGATTGTAATAATCCAAGAATCAAAACTAAGCAATGTGGAATTGGGTGGTTTGAAGTCAAAACTAAAGGATTGGAATTTTTTGACAGTGGACTCCCTTGGGGCCTCAGGAGGGATTTTAACCTTATGGTGTTCTCATTCAGTGGTATTAGAGGAAGTGGTTGTGAGACGATGGTGGAAGGTATGTAGGGTAAAGAGCCTCAATGTAAATTTGGAATTTTTCTTGCTCAATGTGTATGGTCCAGCTAATTGCATCCAGAAGCGGAAGGTCTGGCAAGACAAAGGGTCTTTTTTACAGCTTCTACAAGGTGAAATTTGTATTTTAGGAGGCAATTTCAATGCAATTTTGAAAGCGGAAGACAAGCATGGAGGAGTTGGTAAGAAATTGCAGTTCTAGGCTGATTTTTAGGATTTTGTGTGTACAAATGCTTTAATGGAAATTTAGTTGGAAAATGGATCTTTCTCCTGGACAAACAAAAGGCAAGGCTTTAGTGGAATTGCAAAGAAATTGGAAAAATTTCTCTTCAGCGGGGACCTTTCGACTTTTCCATTTTCTTTAGAAGGGAAAATTCTTCCCTTTTCTAGTTTTGACCATTACCCGATCCTCTTGGACATTCTTGGTGAGTAGAAACCTTTAAGGTGTCCGTTCAAATTTGATAAGATGTGGCTTCGGGACCCAACATTCTGTGATAAGGTGAAGGCTTGGTGGAAGGAGCAACAAGTGGGTGGGAATGGTTTGTTTAGAGTGGTGAGCAAATTGAAAGGGCTTAAACAAAAGATTTGGCTTTGGAATAGAGAATGTTTCGATAATATTTTTGAGGAAAAGTGTCATATTGAAACTGATTTGGTAGTAGTGAATGAATGGGTCCTTGGTGTGGGGATGGATGAAGCTTTATATCTCCAAGAGAAACAACTTCTGAAGGAGTGGGAAGACGTGTTAGCAAGGGAAGAAGTATTTTGGTGACAAAAATCCCATGACACCTGGATCAGAGAAGGAGACTGGAACTCTAAATTTTTTCATAATTCTACTAGAGCTCGAAGGGAAAGGAACATGATTGTTTGCTTGGAAAAATTGGATGGTGGGATGGTGGAAGGTCAGGAGGAGGTGGTACAGATTACTTCAAGTTCATCCTTAACAACATGGAGGGTTCGAATCTGGCTAAGAAAAAAGCTTTTTTGGAACGCATCCCCTCACTTGTGACACCAGAGCAAAATAGGTTCTTGACGCAGCCTTTTTCCTTAGAATAATCTAAGGTGGCCACCTTTCAAATGCACCTAGATAAGGCTCCTGGCTAGATGGTTTTCCTGCCTATTTTTTCAGGAATTTTGGGATGTTTTAGGTGAGGAAGTGGCGGCAGCTTTGGAGGAAGCTCGGGCTTCTGGTTTTCTCTTGAAGGAGGTGAACAACACTCTCTTGGCTCTAATCCTAAAGAAGGAGAAACTGATGTATTTGGATGAGTTCATACCAATTTCCTTGTACAATACTCTGTATAAAATTCAGGCAAAGATTATGGCGAATCGCCTGAAGGTTTACTTGCTAGGGCTTATTTCGGAGGAACAAACAGGGTTCATCCTAGGAAGATCTATCTTTGACGGTTTCATCATTGCGCAGGAAGCCATACATTCCATCCAGACTAGTGGGAGGCTTGGTATGCTAGTGAAGCTTGACATTTGAAAGGCTTACGATATGGTTGACTGGTGTTTTTTATGCAAAACTCTGGAGGCCTTTGGGTTTGACAAACCATGGATTGATTGGATGTTCACTTGTATCTCCACTCCAAGTTTTTCTATCCTGGTCAATGGCAAACCCTCTGGATTTTTTGAAGCATCTAGGGGCCTGAGACAAGGTGATCCAATTTCCCCCTTCTTGTATATTCTGATGGTAGAAGCCCTGGGTAGATCGTTGAGTTGGGTTGTGGAGTCGGGGTCTCTTCGAGGTATCCAAGTTACAAGTAGACTTACAACTCTATCTCGTTAGTAATTCGTAGATGACACATTATGTTTTGCATTTCCAAGTGAATGGGTGGCCAGGGTGCTGAAAGGGATTTTGCAGAGCTATTAGCAAGCCTCAGGGCAACAAGTAAGTGCAGCAATTTTTTTTTTCCTGAACACAGAACAAAGGGTGGCCGAGCAAGTAGCAACAATATTGGAATTCAAAGTTGGAGAACTCCCAATGACTTATTTGGGGCTTCCGGTGGATAAAGGGGTTATGACGGGGAAATTATGGGACAATCTGTTGAGCAAGGTTAATGGGCGGCTATCTTCTTGGAGTGGTAAATGGTTGTCTTGGGCAGGACGCATTGTGATGCTAAAAGCAGTGATTGCAGCTCTACCAATCTATTTTCTTTCATGCCTGGCTCTGCCTTCATTTAGAGCTAATCAACTGAATCAAATTATGTGAAGGTTTTTTTGGAAAGGGGTTTCAGATCAAAAGAAGTTTCCTTTAATTTCTTGGGAAGTGATTTGCAAATCAAAGGAAGCTGGAGGTATTGGTATCCATGACTTATTAAAGAAAAACAAAGCCCTGGGGGCCAAATTGATTTGGGGATTGTATACACGTCATCAAGACAAATGGGCAAGAATGATTCAAAATAAATATCTGGGGGTAGATGATGCTGAAGGCATCCTTAGATTGGCTAATCTCCCAAATGGCTCACGTGTGTGGAATTTCATCTAGGCTTGTTGTCTACTTGTCCTCGACAACCTTTCGTGGGAGATCTTTGATGGAAGGAAGGAAAAATTCTGGAAGGATTCTTGGTGTGGTTGGCTGAGACTGGACTCAGTGTCGGGGCTTGCTCATTCTAAAGATATCTTGTCTCAATCTTGGGGCATTTTTGCTTGTGATTACTTGGTGGTGCAGCTGGTGGATGGCATCCTTGAGGCTTCGTGGAGAAGGATTGAACTGGGTTTGCTCCCAGAGGAAGAAGTGAATCTCCTGAGAGCTGAATTGGGGAAGCGATCCATTATTCTGCATCATGGTGAAGACCAACTAGTCTAGGCGGGTTCTGCTATAGGAAATTATTCAGCTAAGGAAGGATACAAGATGTTATGTGCCATGGAGAGGCCTTTGCCTCTGCCATTGCATCTATGTTGGAATCGTGCCTGCCTTCCTAAGGCTGGAAGCTTTGCTTGGGCGGCTGTCAGAGGAAGGATTCTCACTGTGGACAGGTTCAAGCAGTTAGGTTATGTAGGCCCCTCAAGGTGTATATTGTGTAAGAGGGCAGAGGAAAACATAGATCATCTATTGGTTGGTTGTCCATTTGCATAGGCTTGTTGGCGATGGCTTTGTGCCAGATTGGGATGGAGTGGCGCCCTACCTAACGATGTTCAATCTCTCTTTTATGCTTGGATTGTACTGAAAAGGGGCTCCCTATACCATGACTTGTGGGTGACTAGTCCTTCACTAGTTATCTGAGAAATTTGGAAGAAAGGAACAAACACCTGTTTACAGAGAAAGCCAAATTCTTTCTAGCTTTCATCAACCAACTAGAAGCAACAATTGTGGAGACAATAAATGGAAGAGTAAGGATGGTAAAGGCAGGGGATTGGTGCTTCACTGACTGGGATGCTAGTATGCGAAAGAATTGGTTTGGCCTGACTCTTCCTTAGCCTGGTGCTTGTGTGGGGAATGCAAAAAAAGATGCAAGGAAGAATGCAAAGTGGGAACCACCAAAAAAAGGCTGGTTTAAACTTAATTTTGATGGGACCTCCCATGGTAACTTGGGGATTGCTAGTATGGGATGCTGTGTGAGAGATGACTTGGGAAGAGCAATAGTAGAACAATCAGAGTTTCACCTTCTTCTAACCAACACTAAGGCTGAGCTTTGTACTTTAATTGGTGGTTTGAAACTGTGCAGAAGATTGAAGTTGGAGTAGGTGGAAGGGGAAGGTGATTCGATGGTGATGGTCCAAGCCATGAAGAAAGGGAGCTTGGCAAGTTGGAAGCTTCAAGCGTTACTATAGAGCGCTAGATATTTCTTATTGGGTATTCGAGAGTACTCAATTAGGCATATCTATCAGGAGGCTGATGAAATGGCAGATAGGTTGGCGAACTTGGGCGCAGATGGAGAACATATGTGCTATATTTGGGATCTAGGCAAGGATGGGGGCTGAGCTCTCTTTTCTTTCCACATTTTTCATGTGGTGAACTTGGTTTTGGTGTCATCAATGCTGATGAAATATCATGGCCGACGCGGTCTCAGGAGTTTTGGGTGGCCGCGGTGAGCATTAAAGTCTGCTGGCCACATCTTGGTTGATATTGGCCCTCCGTTTGGTTCATTAATTCAGCTCTGACAGCTCAGTACAATGCGGTGGGGAATGTTTTGATGGGACACAGGCAACGAACTAAGTTTTAAAGCTGTTTGAGGTTTGTTTTTGGCATCTTTCCCTAATGGAATTCATGGAGTCTCTGATAAGCTTTCCCTCAGGAAGGAAACTTTGGGCTTTCTATAGTTGTATCCGCCATGGTTGTCTGAAGTCGGTCTTGAAGGTGTGGGATGATTTGGTTCTGGGTGTGGTAGAGCTTCTGCTTGGGGAAGAATTCATGTGTTCAGCGGAACGATGGCGGACAAATGCCGACATTGCGGCTCAATTCCTAGCTTCACTCCTGGACCTAGAGGTGCCATGGGCAATGGAAATGCTCATTGCTAGAAAATTGGTATGGGAGAATTTGTTAGAGGGTGCCATGAACATGGTTATATTTGTTGTTCCTAGGGTTGGGGTGCCGAGGCCGCGGGATTTGCAGCGGGCGTTGATTCCTAGGGAGCAAGTGCAACTTTTTCCATTCATTATGGATATTTCGGGTGATGACCTTCGACGACATCGTGACAAGGTGAGGTGTGGGCTGATATTTATGAAGCACTTCCTTTTTCTAGCACCGTCTAGTGTTGTTGACTGGTGAAGCCTCTTCCACGACTTCTTGATTGCGGATGGAGTGCTGTGGGTCGATTGAGGTGCTCGTGTCTATTTTTTGGTGCTTTTCATGTTTCGTTTGCTTGTCTCTCTGGGTGGTGGGTATGTTCGGGGTTGGTTTTTTGTGGGCGTCGGGTTGGTTTTGTCTGCAGGTGGGAGATGGGCATGGCCGTTTGGGTGCAGTCTCTGGACTGGGATTTTGATGTTTACGGACAATTTAATGTTGAATGTAAAATATTTTCCAATATCAATACAAATAAAATATTTACGTACCAAAAAAATAAAAATTTCTAGTATATTCTCTTACTAATTTTGATCTATTGGAGAGGGTTCATTAATGTTTTCCACATTTTCTAAGTTTTGAAATTCTAATTCAATGATATTTTTAATGATAATCTACCTAGAATGTAAATCCTTAATGGACTGGTCCAAGTTATATATTTTGTCCATTTATTTTTTGATCAAAATATATATTATTGCTTCAAATCCTACATTATTAGGTTCTTCCTACTGCACATTAGATACCATTCTAATATTTTGTGTAGATCATGCATGTGTAGCTCTTATTTTGGAAATTGTAACTCCTATGAAAGAAATATTCATCAATACATTGCTCATAATACAAGCTTTTAATTCAAAATATTTTTTATTCCATCATAATTCAAAGTACACATTTTTTATTCTTTTGAATTTTAGACTATAATCTAGGAATCTGACTTAGATTCAAATTCCTCTAGGTCTTCATGCTTAGAATTTATAATTTGAGATTTAGTGTTAGGATATACTTGTGTAGGTACTCCTCTAACACAACTCTAACTTTATATAGGCATTGTGATCATGTCCAAAATGCATCTCATGAACCACAAATGGTTTCTTGATGAAATATTTCTCTATATGATTACTTTTCATCTTTTTTTCTTTATTTATCTTGACTTGATGTAAGGTTGTGGCTAGGGTTTTACTATTTGATAGCCACATAACATCTTCTTTAGGTTGAATAATAATTATTCTTTCTTGTTTTTTTTTTGGATCTATGCACATTATGTTATTTCCATCTCACTTCCCTTTCTTGGACCCACCCACATTGAAATAAGGAACACAAGAAGGGTTAGCCAATCAGGGTGAGTAAACAATAGTTTCTAACACCATAAATTTAACAAGTTCCTCAACTTGAAGGAAAAATATATTTTCATATTTATTTATTCTAATTCTACATGAGTTGTAGCAAGCTCACAGGTCTAGCCTTTGAACCTTGTGCTTTGATACCATATATGTAAGGACCCACTTGGTCAATATGTAAAGTCCAAAACTAAACTTACAACTTTAACTTTAGCAATTAATAATTAACAAAAACTAATTTAATCATTTTAATTAGTTTGAAACTTAGGAAAATAATAGCCAAATCGGATCTTCTATCTAAATAAGATAGGTAAATGATGCTCTAGCAAAATTCTTAAACCATAAAGGACCTAACAAGTTTTGAGTCACTCACTAGAAGACTAAAATTCCCTACTATAAGTGTACTAAGGTATTTGTTTTATAAGAATTACTAATGGTAATAAGGTTTGCATATTGTGTCTTAGGGAAGAAAACAATCCAATTGGCATTCTTTTATGTTCCATCTTTATTTTGTTTCAATTTTTAGTGTTTAGTAGAATTTGAAGATATTATTTGGTTAATAAAGTAAATTTGTTCTAGTTTTGGGAAAAATACTAACCACAAGAAAAGTTGAGTTTGGGAACCCCCTTCTATTACCAAAATTCATACATGTATGTATCCAATAGAACCGAGGTGTATACACATGTGGTTATGGTTTTTATTTTTAATTTTAGATTACTATAAAAGTGGGTTCATAGCCCTTTCTATGGTGTTATTTCCTTGAATAGCTCTTTCGTTGAATACTACCCATTAATTTAAGTAATGATGCTATAGTAAGACTATACAACACTCAAAATATTAGATTTATATAATATTTTTTTAAAATAATGATATATATGATATGGTTTAAATTTCATCTTGTGTTATAATTCATTATTATTATATAATCCTTAATTGCTTTTCTTGCAAGATATGTTGGGCCTAAATCTTCAAGTGTGTTAAAAGTTATGCATCCTTTAAGATTGTGAGAGGAATAAATATAGATTATGTGACAAGAATAACTGGATCATTAAGTCACTCATGAGGTCCTTTCATTTTTCCTCACATTAGCTACATATTACATTTTAAACACAAATGACCTTTCATTACTCATGAACATGGGATTGTATTTTACATATATTTAAACTTAGTAAGTTACTATTACAAAAATGAGACAGTTTGTTATAAATTATACTTAATATATAAGTGTGAAAGGGACTGTTATGGGTCTATAATATAATTCCTATAGGATCATTTTAAAAATATGGTCTAGTTTAGGTTTCTAAACTTAGCCTTACACTAACTCTTTTCCTTTATCAATGCTTTGCATGGATTTATATTTAATTGCTAATTTTTTCCCAACTCTATACATGTGGGAGAATAGAATACCAACATTAACAAACTACTTGAAATAAAAAATTCAAATCTTTACTCTAATGCTCAAGCCAATGAGCTCTCAACTAGTCATAAGAAAATTGTTAAAATATAATGTTATTAGTGATCATACCCTTATAACATTTATATAATGTTCTAATATAAGGTTATTAAACTTTATATATTATATGTTTTTATTAAGCTTATCTAATTTGAAATAATTATAGTCTAATAACTATTAAATTATTGATTATTTATGAATGGTTATTTTGAATAAGTGTGACTAATACCCCTTAAGGTATTATGTCTCCCTTTCTCCAATATTTAAGGAGGTTCCCTCTTATTTGAGAGGTGAAGAATTTGGAGATTGATAGTGAATACTATCACTATGCACATGAGGTATTATTGACCATGTGGAAGTATGAAGAAGTGCTCCCCAAGTTTGGTCTATGTTATAATAGACCATTATTAAAAGTGTTTTAATAAAATGATGCTTTATGGAGCTTTTTACCTGAAAGATTTTTCCCCATGTATATCTTGTGTAATGTGTAAAATCTATGCTTGTATGATTCTTGTTTTATTTATTTTATATTCTTTTTATAATGATGAGTATCCTAAGATCTTAATTTCAACATGGTATTAGAGTAGGTTAGGCTATACTAATCATTTTTAGAGGTTATACGATAAGATATGTAGATTTTGATGGGAATCTCTTTATGCTCAATCAACACATATGCAAGGAATTTGTACAATATATTTGGTGTGCTTTTTCTATTGTTTTAAAATCAATTCATGAAAACCAAATTAGAAAATTCTAATTAATCTTTTTTATAGGTGATATTTTAGAAAAAAAAAACATATTTTTTCTCTTAAATATTCGTTTAGTATAATAACTTGCTTATTGATTATCTAATTATTAGATGATGTTTTTTGGGAGAGAATCTGCAAGTTGATATTGGATAGAATATCCCTTTGGAAACATAAATGGTTAACTTTTGCTGGGAAAATTCAAATGGTGAAATTTTTTCTTAATGCCATTCCTATTTACATGATGTCTGTTTTATAGGCCCCATGTCATACCCTAAACATTCTGAAATCTATCTTATGCTCCTTTTTGTGGAATGATAATGTTGGGGGTAAAGAAAAAATACCACTCATAGCTTAGGATAAGGTCTGTTTACCAAAAGATCTGGGTGGAACTGGAAATTATATAAAAACCCTCAATCAAGATGAGGGAAACTAATGTTCTCAAAATATCTTCACTCACTACCACAAGAATCATTGTTTAGGGCCTCTTCGTTACCAAAAGGCTCGACAATTTGGAAATTTCTATCTTCATGTAGGTTTGTCATCCTCCCTCACCTTTCATGGGTGATCCACAATGGGAAAAAATCTAAATTCTGGGAGGATAGGTGGAATGGATATCCTTTTTTTTCTTCTTTTACTGATTGGGGGAATTTAAAAGAGCTCTTAAAAAATATGTGGGGTCCTCTTGTTACGGATTATTTTAATATTGAATATATTGACTCCATTCCAAGAATCTCTTGGAAATCTGTAGATAACTTAAATATTTCTCCATCTATTAAAGAAACTTACAAGAAGGAGATGGAGAAATGGTTCATTGTTTTTGCACCTAAGGATGATGTCCTAATTTGGACCAAATCGAAGTCAGGGAATTACTCAATCAAAGATGGTTACATTTCTCTTTTGGACTCACTAAACAAATATGATCTTCCGCATATTCTCTTTTGGGATGAAGCTTTCCTTCCTAAAGCAGGAACTTTTGCTTGGATTGCAATCAATGGTATGGATTTAATTTCCAAGAGGCTAGACAGGCTGGGTCTTGTGACTGCCTTCCCATGTGTCTTCTGTGGTTATTTTTTGGAAACTGTGGATCATCTTTTTTTGCACCGTCCTTTTGCAACTCACTGCTGGTATTGGATTTTTGCAAAATTAGGTTGGTTTTCTATGGTGTGCCCCACCTTATCTATTCAATTTCAATCTTGGCCCCTAATGCATTCTACTTCCTTTTTCCACTGTCTATGGATTGTTACACCATCTTTACTATTATGGTGCATCTGGAATGAAAGAAATAATAGAATATCTAAGTGCAAGATCTCTACTATTGAGGAAGTGCTTATCAAATTGGAATCCTCAATATTTGAAGTGGTCAGATCCTTCATCTTCAAGAACATTGAATCTTTAAAGTTTTTTTCTAATTGGGATGGTTTCATAATCAAGAGTTGGCCTCTTATCAAAACTTTACCTTTCCATGGTTCTTTCTCTAATAAAGTTGATAAGATATTGGCCCGCAAATAGGCCAAATGGATACCTCCCCTAGTGAATTGATTCAAACTAAACTATGATGGAGCATCAAGAGGTAAACCTAGTAAATTTGGGGCCAGTATAGTCATAAGATATTCAAAAGCTAAAATTATTAAGGAAGCTTGTAAAATGCTGCTAGTGGGAACAAATAACATGGCTGAACTTGAAGCTCTTAGTATGGGCCTGGATATTGCAAGGTCCCTTCAAATTAAATCTTTAGCAATTGAGGGTGATTCCATGGTTGTTTTCCATGCTGTTTAAAGAAAAAAAACCTATGTTTGGTAGCTCCAATATTTATTAGACAAGGTGCTAATTCAGTTAAAATGGTTCAATACATTTTCAATATCCCATTGTTACAGGGAAACTAACACCTTGGATGATTTTCTAGCAAATAAAGCTATTGATGAGGAATTATCTCTTACAATATTTAATAAGGATGATATCCCTCTGAACATATGAGATCTTAAAATGGGGCCCTTGTTGGCATGTTTCTTGATCTGTACTTCTGGCAGCTGTTACAAAGTCATTGGATGTGAATTCACAATCTGTTCTTTCTGGGATTGTGATTGTGTGTTTTGTCTTCATTCGAAGCTGTGGGGTTGGATCTTGTAGTATTTTTCCTTGCGATGATATTTTGGAATATGTTGCGATGATATATTGGCATATGTTGCAGGTTCTTGTTTCCTCCATATTTGTGTTATGCTTTTATTTTATTTTCGTTATGATCTGCAAGATTGTGGTTGGCTGTGAGAAGGTTTATATTTGCATTGCTTTTGGCTGTGAGAAGGTTTATATTTAGTACTGCTAAGTGTTATGTACTGTCAGCTCGTCCATACATTTGTTGGTTTCCATGGTTGGTGTTGGCTATGTAAAGGTTTTTTTTATCATGGTTGATCTTTCATTTGGCTTCATTACGTGGTGCTACAGTCGGCTTCTTCAGTCACATTTTGTCTTGGTCAACTTTTTGTCCTTGATGATGAGGACATTTCTTCTATTACTCACAAGAAGGCTTTGGATATGCACTCATTGGGTCTGGCATTGTGAACAATAACTTTGAAGAAATGACATCTGGATGCAAATTCCTCAATGATAAGCTTCCTCCTGTGGTTCTTTTTGCTGGGGTAAATCTTTTCCTTACTCTCCACTTCTTATTTGATGTTATTGCAAGATCCGACAGTTTCTCTCCATTAGCTATGAAGACGAGGAAGAAGTTCTCATTGGATCATGTATAGCCACTATCCTATTACGAAGCCAACTCAACTTCCAGGGTGGATGGAGATGTACAAGATCATCGCTGACTGTTTTTATTTGAATTTCTTTCTCTTAGGGTAGATTGATTGTATCTAGGATCTCTGTTTGGATTGATCCATGGATTATATTATGTAATCTTTCATTTGTGTCTCTTGGAGCTATAATTAGAGGTTTTTTTCTTCTAGTTCTTTCCTGCCGGTATGCTCCCATGAATCAGGGCCTTGTATGATACTTTTTCCAAAATTAATAAAAGATTTTAGTAACATAGCCACTTTTATTTAAAAAATAAAAATAAAAATAAAAATTTCAATTAATATAATATAATTTATATATTATTGTATTGTACTTATAATAAATATGTACAATTTAATATACATTTCTATTCATTAAATTCTATTGTATATATAAATTATAAATTATTTATAAATGTAATATATATTTTTAACATATTATATTAATTAATTCTTTGTAACTAAAAAATAATAATATATATTAAACCATTTGAAACTGCCGAATAGAATATTATAAAATAAATTATATATATAAAAAGAGCTCTACAATATAATAAAAATACTACCTTCTTTGAAGAGCCATTTATTGTAGGCACATGATATTATGAATTTTTTAGACCATGCCATGGATACAATGCTTAAAGATTTTTTTTAATAGGTCAAATACCTCATAAAAATTCAAGGGGCGTGGTTTTTGAAGGGTTGAGTGCTTAAAATTCATGACTATATTCACATGCTCGTACACGTTTAATTTTGAAATGAGAAAATAAGATAATTCTTGAACTTACTACATTATACATTTAATTTTAATTATGCCTTGATGTATGCAACATTTACTATTAATTATGTAAATTTCATGTATCTACGAGGTGGGAGGAGGTTAACAAAAAGTTATAAACTTGACATTTGTATGTACTTGAAAGTATCTAAAGTTTTTTTTTTTTTTAATTGAGAAAATGCATTATATTAATAATAGAAAAATGATTTACAAGAGTACAAATGTGCATAAAAGAGGCACATCCCAAATGACTGTCAAGGCGGTCAAACTAGAGCATATACCAGCTAAATGAACATAAAGAAAGGCTGCTAAGGGCAACATACAATTGACATGAGACTCATTTTTATCCAAGAGTGAGGAGTACATGATCATCTGTAATGATATTAAACATTGAAAGTAGAGCTCCATTAGAATTTTTCGCAATCGCTGCCAGCTGAGACTAAACTTTAGATAGTTGGGGTTGAATTTACTAAAGTTTTTTTTAGTAAATGATAGTCGGGGTTGAACTTTAGATAGTCGGGGTTGAATTTACTAAATGATATTACTAAAGTTTTTTTTAGCAATTTTCTCTTCATGCCTTACAAACTTTACCTAGTGAGGTACACGTTTTCCTATGGAGGATTTAAAGGTCTTCATTTAGCAAGAATCTTTATTTTATTTGTGGATGGAATCAAGTGGATAAAAACTGATTTAGGATCATCAAAGAATAAGTACTATTAGTATGAGATCATATTAATACCAAAATGTCAATCTTAGTTTATGTCTAATTAAAAATTCAAAGAACAAAAAAAATACTATTTTGTTTTCATCATTGAGTTGAGCTTGCTACGATATATAATTCATATGATTTCAACAATAAAGTTTTAGTTTTTTTCTCATGAAATATTTGGTATTTCAAATTATGTAAGATATCATGAATACTCATTTAATCACATCTAGTCTTCTTCCACCCAGTCAACAATAACAAATATCAATACATTTTTTTTGAGACAAATTTGTGGAACAAACTACCTGTATCTATATTATAGACTTCTATTACATTAAATATGGATGATCCTAAGTGACAAAATTTTTCTTTCCTTGTCTCCCATTGGATCTCCTTATAATATGTTTTTTAAGCAACATATCTACTTATAATTGAAAGGAAACATGCATCCACCCAAGATAATTTTCACATAACCCAAATAGAAAAATATATGCAAACAAGTATTCATAATCCATATAGAAATGAAAAGACAATATACCATCAAAGATGAAATAAGATATACCTTGGGGAAACCCTCAAGAGGGAAAACCACAACCTCTAAAAACATCCAACACCCATATATTATTCAACAATAAACATTACAATACATCTTCAAAGTCCTCCATGAATACCTTTGAAACATCAAGCCCTCTACAAGCACTCCATGTGAACAAGCATGTAACCACACATCCCATGTCATGCTTCAACCCTCACAAATTCTAACAAGAGCTAACCTTCCAACCTTGTACAACTACCCTTGTGTTTTCTTTTATAGAAACAAGCTCACACAAAACTACCAAGTGGTATTACATAAAACCATCCAAAGAGATGCCACACTAACTATCACAAAGAAGCATAAGTCCTGCCTCTAAATGATATCCTAATACACAAACACTCAATCCAAAGGTAACAAGTATGTATCCGTAGCTATCAAGATATAATCACCATAGCTAAAAATAACACCCACAACAAATGCTAACACATCCAACTATCCTTACCTCAAAGGTATACAAATAATAACAAGTGAAACTCATATGCCATCAACATATATAACCCATAACATGCAATCACAAGCTCCAAGTGCCAAAATTTTCATATAACGAACATACACATCCAAAAACTCCCATTGCATATGTAATGTCAAATCTAAAAATGATCAAAGCATCTAATAGTTCACCAAAAGCATCAGATAGAAGTTAACTAGCATCATGTAGTACCAAGGAACATCCACAAATATATGCAAACCATACAAACCAATACACTACAATACATCTCTCACCACATGTCTCCATAGCTCTCCCAAGTTCTTCACACCCAACAAAGGAAAGAGATAAATGAACATCCATGTCATCACCAAAGAAAAGTGAACAAAACATGACCACAAACATAGTTATCACCATAGCTCCACACAAGATCCCAAATCCAATGTCATGTGAATACAAACATCTAGGGAGTAGAACAAGACAAAAAAGAGAATATGCAAATCAAAACCTTTAGCATGTCCTTCTACACACACCTCTAAATGCTAAGTTCTAATAAGTATAATCTCGTCCATAAAACACCAAAGAGAATAGCACTATCCACATCTAACTATAATCAATATGTATGCATCTCAAACCAAAGGATGATAAAACCAAATGCATTCCCAAACCAAGGGAATAAGCCCAATAACATCTCTTAACATCAACATCAATGAATAATCTCAAATGCATAAGGAGATAAACATGCCAACATCCCTCAAATGAACCATCCAAAACTAGAAAACCATAGCTCAAGATCCATATGCATGAGAAGATAAAGCATAAAACATAATGAAAATTTGAAAATAATAATGGGAAATACCTCAGATGATTAACCATAGAGTAGACCAAGAGTGGGGAATGAGAATGATCCTCCAAGATATCTAAGTCATCATGGCTCATCTAAGAACAATATCCTCATATGTCCATGTTGAACTCATGTCCAACCAATGTGTAGGCTCCTCGTACTTCTAGCTGAAACCTTATCAATGAGTAACCATCTCAATACATGTACCTAATCACAAGAGATCTCTTAGCCTCACCCATGTCTCCAAGTATCCATGAGTACCTTTAATCAATTAATCCATGCCAAAATCCAAATGCAGCATAGCACCATCATGAAGCTCCCAACCAAATAATCAATGTACCCAATACCAAGAGATCCAACCAATATCAAAGTTAAAGTTCCAATCTCAAGAATCAAGAACACATCATGACATCATGATCTCACATATCCTCAAAATAAGATCATATGATCCAATGAACATATCATGTACTTGTATCATGCCAAAAATCTAAATGCGCAATCAAGAGTACATAATGACGTAATACATAACCATCTTGTTAAATAAGGATCACATGTCAAAAGATAAATCATGACACCTCAACCAAAGACTAGAAATTCCTCCATGGCTAACCAAGATGTCAAGATATCCAAATGACATGAAGATAACCATCTTCTATCAATGAAACCCAAGATATCAAAGAACCCTCACTGCATAGAAGAAACAAAATCTGAGAGTCGATCCATGACACCAACAAACACTGAAGAAGATCATCCACCATCAAATAATGAATCCACATCATCACCAAAAGCTCCCACTGAACCATGATACTGAGCTCTCCATGGAAACATGATAACCGTCCTCTAAATGAAGATCCTCCATGGCCCCAACACGATCAAAGAAATCAGCACTGAGCTCCCAAAGGGAAGAGTACAAACCATGATCTCCAAGCCAAGAAGATACAACACTGCCAAACCATCACTGTCACAAGCTCCCATTGAATTGTGTAACCAAGCTGTTCATGACATCATGATAAAAACCTCTTGTAATGTCATAAAATTGCACCCCCAATATAATTTCACATTCTATAACCCTTACTTTAGCCTAATAAAGATGATAATTCAAATCCCCCTTTCCTCTCCTTGAAATTCGTCCTTGACCCAATCATTTTTGGTTATTGAAGGAATTTTGTCGAGGACGCTTCTAGAATGCACAAATGTCTACACACCACACGAATATCATGACAAGATTCTTGATTATGTGGTCATTGGGATATTACACTATCACCTGCCCACAAAGTGTAACACCTCTGTAGTCACAAGCGTGCTCGAAAATAACCCTCTTGCATGCATTTATTCATTTAAACTCTCATTCATTCTAATTCATTCAATCTCTCAATCTCTCTCATTCTCTCAATATCTCATTCTTCTTCTTGCACTTTCATTCTCTCAAGCTCTTCTACAACATTTTACTCAAGCTTCTTACAAGTTTGTGGCTCTATCTCTCCATCTTCACTCTCTCAAGTGTTGCACACTCTTTCAGCTTCTCAAATTCGTTGAAGGGAGGGTAAACATTTTTTTATTGACATTATCATATTTGTTTAAGTGTTGTATTGATATCTAACATGTCTTCTTTCTTTTTCTTGTCATTCTATATTTTCTACCATCTATTTATTTATCACTTTGTCTTCTTGGTTGTTCGTGGAGGTGGAAACACCAAAACAAGGGTTTGACTAAGGTAAGCCCCGAAACAACCCCAAAAATTTTCATTATTTTTGTGTGCAGGTTTTTCATGTGGAGCTTTGTGAGAGGCTTCACAACATTGGACCTTCCATGAGTTCATTCCTTTCATTTACCCCTTGTGATTTTATTTCAATAGTTTATTTACTTGCATGTTTAGTATTCTTCTTGTTGTTCTTTTCTTTATTTCCATCATTCTGTTAGTCTATTCAAACTGTTGGATTTCAATTTTTGAGTTATTAGTAGGTCCTATATGTTTTAGTATAATTGATTTGTTTTTGGTCCATACGATACCACAATAGGCTATGGGGAAATCCGCACATCACGTCGTCCTCTGGTTGAGAGCTAGCCAGTTTGTCTCTAAGACCTTTGAGGAATGCTCTTTCAGCTTCTAAAGTATTTTTCTTGAAAAATATCATAAAACATAAAACATTGCAAAAAAATCCCCTTAGTCATCTCTTGTTACTTGAGTTGAGCCTTTGAGGTAGTTGAGAACAATTCACTCCCTATAGACTCTTCTCTGTCCTAGAGACTTAGGAGTAGAAAATCTCCTCTACATTTTGGTGAACCTGACATGAACCTTTCTTTCTTTTTATCTTTGTGGTGAAATTTTCCTTCTCTCTTGTTAGGATGTGTACTAGATGGCACATTGTGACACTTTTATGAGCTCCACAACCCAAACTACTACCTTTGGGTACATAGTTAGAAGGATCTATCAACATATTGATATGGGGTCTAGAAGTTTAAGTCCTCCCCATTCAGGTCTGGATTTTGAGTACTCTACAATATTCACTGTCGGATTCTCCCCTCCTCATCTTGGACGAAAACTCACACCCCTCTAGCCTCTCCTTCAAACTCTTTATATTCCTTATTTGAGGAAGATGCTCTCAGGGTTCTTGTCAAGTAGATTCACTCTTTAGAAGTAAGGCTTGAAGAGCTCACAAGGTTCCTAGTAAATGAAGATTATTACCCTCAAGCAACCCCTCTAGTCAACCATCTAAGGAATTTACTAATTATTGATCAAAGAGGTTTGGAGCTACTTTGAGGAATATAAAATATTGTGGAGACCCATGTCCTATCTTACACTTTCATCTTGGGAAATCCCCAAGATGTTCAATCGGAGATTGATGGTCACCAACTAAATGTTTCGATGCTTGGAGTGTCTATCCACATGGTCGACACAGGTCGTTCTGTCAATACTGCTACTAATAATAATACTGCCACTGCACTTGAGGAGATTCCTACAATTAGAGTAGACCGGATTCCCTTGGGTTTTTAGATTCTTAGATTTGGTACTTAGAATGTGTCTACCTCTAGTGGTGGTGCTTCAACTAGTCATACTTCATCCATAAATCCCATCCTCAATGCTCTATTATAGAACATGGGACAAATGCAATCTCAGGTTGTGAATTTGGCTAGTTCCTCTTCTTAGCCTATATTCTAGTCTTATTATTTTCAAAGTCTATTGTCTTTTTCTATCCTAAACACTCCCATCCCTCAAGGGATGAAGATTCCTAAGTTTGAAAAGGTACAATGGCAGAAGAGATCCACAAACGAACATCTCATCTTTCAATGCCATGTCTGTTGATTTATTTCATCATGATGCTCTGCTAGAAAAACTATTCTTGTGTTATCTTAAGGATGTTGCTTTGGAGTGGTATTTCTTTCCCTGATAATTTTATCTTTTCATTTGACCAACTTGTGAATCAATTCCTCTAGCAACTCCAAGCTAATATTAGACCAAAGGTCACTTTTATTGATCTCATTCGATGTAAGTAGGGTGCACATGAGAAACTGATTGATTTCATTGCCCGTTACTAAGCCATCTTTTCTTAAATCTCATATTCCTTGCCAGATTCTGACATACAATGAGTATTCATTGGGAACTTGCAGCCAAAACTACAAGATAAATTTATTCTGGTGAAATATCCCTTCTTTTCCGATCTGTGTGCTACTTTGCATGAGTACCAACAAATGGTTGCTCAGTACAAGTATTCTTCCTCATCCTCCCATCTAGATGGGTGGTTAGTTGTGTCTATCTTTGGAGAATCAGGGAAAAACAAGGCAGAAGAAAACATGGTGTTTGTTCCTACTAATAAAAGTTTTTTAGAATGAAATAGAATTTTTACAAAGTTAACTAAATTTTATACAAATGTCTTAAATAAATTATTAAAAGATGGTGTAATATCTCTTCTAGAGATCAGACTGCTTTCCAAGCCTTATCCTCGGTGTTATGATGCACAAATTTTTTTCCAATACCATTGAGTATCAAGTCATGATATACTAAGTGATGCATGTGTCTTCATCACGTTATAAAAGACCACATCAAAAATGGTACCATCTGACTTGATAGTAAAAATAAAAACTATAATAAATCTATAGTGAAAACTAATAGCTAGTTACAGATTTACACAGATCCTTTTTCATCCCATTCCACTAATCTCAATCCATCTGAGTATGTGAACATGGTTTTATTCACTCGTGTTTCTCCTCCAAGACACATGGATGAGACACTTGATATTACATTCACATCACATGACTTGCCTCTAAGAAAAGAGCCATCTCTGTTGTATATCCTCGCTTGTGTCAATGATAATGTCGTAACTGGAATTATGGTTGACCCCATGATCAATTTTATCATGGAGGAGACTCTTTCATTAATAATTTTTGTAAGGAGAAATATGAGGAGTCATAGACCATGCTCTACACCCACGATGGACTTTATGTTTCGCCCATTGGTTCTATTTCCTTGTCAGTCCTAGTTGAACCTAAAACTCTGGAAGTTCAATTTATCATGATACTCGACTCTAACCTCTTCAGAGTTAGACTAGGCATCTCATGCCCAGTCTCTATGAACACTGTTGCCTCAATTATCCACAAATGCTTGAAGTTTCCCCATGAGGGCACCATGAACACTATCCAGGATACTACATGAACACTATCCAGGATACTAGGTAAAAACCACTGGTGTCACATGGGGATTCTCCCTTGATCAATTTTGGTTTGCTCCAGTTGGACCTTTGCCACCTAGAGGAGACTTTTTATACAAGGCTTATTTTAGGTATAAGACTAGGAGCTTGGTACCTAAAAGTGGTTTTCCACCTTCTGCTCAAGCTATTTCTTTGAAGGCCTCTTTGCATGCACAACAACATGCTTCATCCTATACCCCTCCAAAGGCTAAAGAAAAGAAAGCTCTTGCCCTCAGGCCTTCTCCTTCTACTTATTTTGCATCTTCTTATGTTGCTTCTTGGCCTCTGGTGGTGTCCTCCATTTCTTCTACTATGCCTAGTATAGGAAAAGGAAATACACCCGTGTTGTGGAAGTAAAAACCTTAGGTCTTCTTGCTTCTACCCATAGTTCCGTGACCCACCCTTTGTGGAAAGGGGAAGCATTCCCATGGAGTTGTTCTTACATCTTAGCCTCTAAGGCCTCCCCCTATTCCTTCACTTGCCCCTAAGGAAGACAAAGGAAAGGGACCCACCATAGAGATTCTTGTCTTCGTGCCTCCTCCTCAGGAGCTTGCCCTTGTACTGACAATGATAGTGGAAGTTGCTCCTCTGGTGGACTAGGAACCTCTAACGTCTTCTCAAGTTGCACCTTCTAATTCCCATAGTCATTGTAATTGACTTGTGCATGAGCATAAGAGTCATATAAAGGCCTTGTATAAGGAGCATGAATCTTTACAGAAGATCGAGGGTGAGCCTCCTCTTTCTACTTTTTTTTCTCTTGTTGCTTCTATTTTTGCTCCTACTCCTATCTCTGCTTCTATTTATGCTTCCATTCCCATCACCTCCACGTTGCTTCCAGATTCATTAGTGGATCCTGATAAACCTCACCCCAAGAGGGTGCAAGTGTTCATAGTTCCCTTTGTGGAGCCACTTCTTATCACCTCTCTTACCAATCTTCCTCCTTTTCCCTAGCCCGTTGACATGCCTTTTACTAAGGTGATGTCTTTTGTGGCTTCGTCTCCTTCTCCCTCTTCCACTTCTATCACAAGGATCCCACATCCTCCACTAAAGCATAAGTTGGAGAGAGACCTCACTTCAAGCAATGGTCAAAAAAAGTCTTCCCTGTATTTTTAGTCTTGTTCCACCTTGTCTTTCACCATCCTTGTGATGGAGACAGTTCCACCCTTCCTGGAGTTTGTCACTACCCCTCTTCTTAAGGTCAGTAGTGACTCTTGGGTGTCTTGTCTTCTCCCATCTGGTCACATCATGTCACTCTTGAGAAGTGCATGTTTAACTCATTGGAGGACATTTTGACTTTGTCATCAATCTTTGCTAGATCGATGACTCTAGTCTCGCATGATCTCTATGAGGAAGACCTTGAGGGGGCTTCTTCCTTGGATCTTACCACAAGTGATTCGGCTAGAACTGCTCTAGCAATCCCCCTTATAGGTTTTTCTTTCCTCCCCTTATGATGATCTAGACTGGGAGCAAGATTACCTGCTAGAGGTTTCAAACTAGAGTGACACCTTTTCTTTATCTTTAGATTAGTTTTGTTTGTTTGTTAGCATTGCCACGTGCTTGTATATTAATGTTTTTTGTCTCACCTGGAGGACCCTTGCTACCCTTTTAGGTTCTTAGATACAAGTGAGAAATTTTTTTGTACACTTGTATTTGTATCATCATTCTTCTATATATCGTACACTTTTTATTTACACATCGAGAATGATGCAAAGCATCAGGGCATTTAGGTGTCTTCCATGTTGACCCGATTTTTATTTCTATTTTTTTTTCATGTGCTCTTCTTCTCATTTCACTATATTTGGGGGGTGATGGAAGTTCATACATATTATATTATATTTATCTATCTATGTCTATGAGTAGTGCTGACCCTAAATAATCAGACCTCCCTATAATCTTGATTTATTCATCTTTTCCTTTCTCTTTCATGATGTTGTGGTTTCTATGTGTTGTCCCTCATGTGAACACATTCCACAGATACATCTCACTATGTATCTTGTGCCTCAAAATCTCTTGTATTTCTCTTCTCCTTAAACTGGCATGTGCTCCTTTGTGTAGCACACACAATTCTAAGGGGGCTATAATATCTACTTAATTTTCAAAATATTTCAAACAAATATTTAAATATATGTCTTGTCATCTAGTTTGGGGGAAACCTAACTATACTTGTATTGTCTCTTTTGTCATTATCCTGCAATGCAATTTGTAGTAGCCACAGGCCTATCTACTTACCGTATGGTCTCTAGCCTTGCTAGCCATACCTATCAGTGTCATGTTTTATTTGATTAGATTGTGTCATGTCATGTATATGAAATTTATCATGTATATTTTTTGTCTTTTCACCTAACATGTTTGTCTGTAACTAACATGTTTGTGGTGAGATTGCAATCAAATTTGTAGGATGGAAGACAAATGTCCTCTTCATGTCTTGGTTCAACTTCTCTACATCACATATATCAGATTGAAGACATGTTTCCTCTTTGTCTTGGGTATATTCTCTTCAACCTCTTTCTACTTTTTCTCACACATGTTTAGAATACATATGCTCGCTATTTAGTGGGGGGAAAATGTAATATCGTAAAATTGCACCCCCAATGCAATTTCACATTACATAACCCTTATTTTTTCCTAAAAAAGATGATAATGTAAATCCCCCCTTTCCTCTCCTTCAAATTCATCCTTGACCCCATCCTTTTTGGTCATTGAAGGAATTTTTTCGGGGACACTTTCACGATAAACATACATCTACACGTTGCACGAACATGCTGACAAGATTCTTGATCCTATGGCTATTGGAACGTGACACTTCTGCCTACTCATGAAGTGTAATACCTCTATAGTCACATGTGTGCCCAAAAATAACTATCTTGCATGCATTTATTCATTCAAAATCCCATTCTTCCCTCTCATTCATTCTAATTCATTCAATCTCTCAATCTCTCATTCATCTTCTTGCACTTTCATACTCTTAAGCTCTTCTACACCATTTTCCTCAAGATTCTTACATGTTTGTGGCTCTTCCATCTCCATCTTGGCTCTCTCAAGTGTTGCACTCTCTTTCGGTTTATCAAGCTCATTGAAGGGAGGGTAAACACTCTTTTATTGGCATTATCACATTTGTTTAAGTAGCATATTGATATCTAACATGTCTTCTTTCTTTCTCTTGGAATTTTATATTATCTATCATTTATTTCTTTATCCCTTTGTCTTCTTGGATATTAGTGGAGGTGGAAACACCAAAATGGGGGTTTGACTAAGGAAATCCCCAAAACAACCCCATTAATTTTCATTATTTATGTGTGTGCAAGTTGTTTGTGTGGAGATTTGTAGGAGGTTTCATAGTGTTGGATGTTCTGTGAGTTCATTCCTTTCCTTTTTCCCTTGTCATTTAATTTCAATAGTTTATTTAATTGTATGTTTAGTATTCTTGTTTTGATTTTCTTTATTTCCAACATTTTATTAGTCTATTCAAACTTTCAGATTTCAATTTTTGAGTTGTCAGTAGGTCCTGTGCACTTGCTCTATTTTCGGCCCATACAAGACCACAACGTGTCATGAGGACGTCTACATGCCACACTATCATCCTTTGTTTGGGAGCTAGTCATTTTGTCTTTGAGACCTCTAAGGCCCGCTCTTTCGGATTATAAAGTCCTTTTCCCAAAAACTGTCATAAAACATAAAACATTGCAGAAAACTCCCCTTAGCCGTCTCTTATCACTTGAGCTTAGTCTTTGAAGTAGTTGAGGATAATTCGCTCCTTATAGGCTCTTCTATGTCCTAGATACTTGGGAGTAGTGAATCTCCTCCTCTACACCTCCTCAATTATGATCAACCAGAATCATGACCCTTAAGCCAAGAAGATACACCACCACAAACCAAATTATAATCAATCCACCACCACCAACAAAGCACTTGCATAAACAATCATGACATGCCAAAGTCCCTAAAGCACAAGGAACATCCATGACACATTGATTTATATCAAATATACCAACAACACAATCCAATTGTGTCACACATGTTTGCATCATAACTTAGTCAACTATATAGGTCCCACATGATGACTGTACCTAGTAATACGATCTCTCCATATCAACATGACAACAAAACCAACAAAATAAGTGACTAAAACAAGCCACAAGTCTAAATTTGTAGCAAAAATAAAGCATATATGGGTATAGAAAACTCACATCCAACTCATAAATGCAACCTATAAGTATAGACCACCTACAACATTAAACAACCCATAGATACAACAATGCAACATACAAATCCAACAATATACTGATAACCATGTCAAATGAGATTAATCAAAGATATACATATGAGTATACAATGAATCCAACATCAAATCACCAAGATATGAATATCCATAAGCTCACAAAATCACCATAGTCAAAAGAAATCATAAATAGCTCAGATGGAAATAAAAAAAATAAACCATGCCAAAACATCTCCAAACATGATCCACTATGTAGTGCTTTGAACAAGCTTTTTGTTGACTATAAGAAGTCCAAAATACAAATCTATATGCACAAGATATGACCTCTCCAAGGTCGAAGGGAACATCTGACTTCCAGTAAATAAATCACTATCAAAAAAGAAAAATCTAGAAAAACCACCAATACCACAATGAAGAACATGAAACCACCTTTCAATAGAGTATAAGAAGTCACAAAATGGACACCTTGGGTGAAAGTTATGCCCCTTGAAAAAAAGTTACCTAATTTGGATATAAAGCAAATACTAGTGGTGGTAGGGTGACTTGTTGATGGTGGCAACACCACTCGGGAAGCGTCACCCCCTTTTCCTCTAGACCTGATAGGCATATAAAATGAAATTAGATTTTTCATTTTAATAAAAATTGTGGTAGATAAAAAATTTAATATGGTGGATTTAAAATCTATTTTAGGCGGAATTTTAATTTATTTACCCCATAAGGGGTCTGTTCCACGTGACGAGACCTGCTAGCCAAAGCCGAAAGCCACTATTGGTAGGGCACAGTATTGCCAGTCTGCAGACTAACAGGGTGTGCACCTATTAGCCATGGTAGGCTACAATGGGAGGGTATGAGGGAGGGTCTATGGACCCATCGCCCCCCTAATTTTTTTTTTTAACTTCAGGTTTTAATTTTTAAAATTTTCTAGCGCATGAATTATTATTAATTTTAATATTTTTCTCTGCAAATGCCAAATTGAAGGTTGTATGGTCATACGACATGGTAGGGGGAAAAAATTGCATTTTTTTCATAGTGACCAAAATAGGCTGAATTTTATGTCAATCTTCATCTCTTAGGCCTCCTAGATCTAATGGTCAGGTCAATTTTGTACCAAGGGGTTATCTACAATATTTTCACTATAAAACCCTCATGATGAACATCCATAAAAACCCTTTTTCAAACAAATATTCATAACCCTAGATCTGCAAAAAAAACCACAAATTTGCAACCCCAAAAATGCAAATATGCAAAAAACACCTGCACAAAACCCTCATATCTTGCAATGTATTCATTATTTCCACATAAGCCCTAGATTCAACTTTACACCAGATCTACTCCAACCAAGGTTATACAAACCACAACATGGATCTGATACCAAATGAAAGGAGATATGCATCCATCCAAGATAATTTCCATATAACCCAAATAGAGAAATCTATGCAAACAAGTATTCATAATCCATATGAAAAAGAATATACAACATACCATCAAAGATGACATAAGATATACCTTGGGAAAATCCTCAAGAGGGAAAAACCTAGCCTCCAAAAGCATCCATTACTCATGTATTATTCAACAATAAACATTACAATACATCTTTAGATTCCTTGATGGATACCTTTGAAACATCAAACCCTCTACAAGCACTCCATGTGAACAAGCATGTAACCAAACATCCCATTCCATGCTTCAACCCTCACAAATTCTAACAAGGGCTAACCTACCAACTTTGGACAACTACTTGTGTTTTCTTTTATAGATAAAGCTCACAAAAAACCACCAAATGGTATTACATAAAACCATGTGACCAAAACCATGAGATTACAACACCATGACCCCACATAATAATAAATTTACATTATAAGTAAATTAAACATTATAAACATTATGCAAGGTGTACAACACCTAACTCCTAACAATAATACTCTTCAATATTACCACAAATCATTCTAAAGTTGTATATTTCTTGTATCCATGTACTCTCTCTTATAAATAAGGGGTGAAATTCAATAGAATCACATTCATTAGGAAGTAACTATATCCTTATTGATTTGGAGATTTGAGGCTATGTAATTTTTAAGGCTCCTCCTTATTTTCTTTTAAAAATAATATAACAATTTGTAATTATCATTTCTAATCAATTATATGTAATCAAGGATATTATGTGACATTATTTTTCCTCAAAAATTTCTAGAGATTTTTTTATAGTATTGATGTTGTCTCTTCTCAAATTATTTGAGTTTTTTTTTTAGGATATTGAATTGGGATTATATAAATCATAATGTGATTAGAATCTCCTCCTCCACCCATCTATTGAAGAAGAGAAGAAGCATTGATGGTATATATATATAGAGAGGTAGTGGGCCTACTACTTGAGATGAAAAATTCGTTCTTTTTTCTTTTTACCTTGCCCATTTGAAGGATCAAGCATTTCATACATCAATTGCTATAAAATTTTGTGTATTATATCTCTTTTTCATGAATATCATGGCATATTTTCATATCATGTTGGGACTATTTTTTCTCTTCATTTGGCCTCTTCTTACATTACTACTAATAATTTCCAATATACTTAAAACATGATATGCATTTCACTTGGAAGTATATCTTTCAAAGTATTAATTATGTACCATGTTCAACCATAGTAACACTAATGAGATCTTGTGTGCATGCTTCTACTTATTAATTTTCTAATTTTTTCTTTGCAATGAGAGATGGGATCTCTCTCTATGTTTTTGATAAGATAAGTGGCATTTACAGGGTGTTGTACCCTTTACACAATGAGTGATAGGGGCCAAAAAAAGAAAGGTTTTGAAAGGACCAAGAACCTTTTATAGATCTAGGAAAAGGACATTCGCAAGGAGCAAAGCCTCAAGCTTTCCCACCAAAACAGAGAAACAACATTGATAGAAACACCGCAGAAACACAACAAAAACAAATAACACCTGGTCACCAGATAACTAGGAGAGACAACACACTAAAAACCAATAGCAGTCCTAAGTAAAAAAAAACTAACAACTCATTCCAGGCACCAAAATTGGGAGCAAAAAAACCCTTAGGACAAACAACAATCCTAAGTCAAGAACAATAAAAGCCTTGAGCCCATAAACAATCCATAACACAGTAAGTCCTAAAAGACTATCTGAGACAACCGAACCACAAACCACCTGCAGCATCTGGACCGCAACAGACCTTCTGCTCAACTTAGTCAAGACTGAGCCTAATAGACTTCCTCCAAAAGAGAGGTAAGAATCACTATTTTTTGTAGAGGCATGTTCTTCAAATTACACCAACCATCTAGACACCAACCCCCAAACTAGCTCAAAAGGAAGGGGATCCCCTCTATAGGAGAGGAAGAAGTGGGGACCAAAACTACCGAAGAAACCTCCCTCCAGAGCAAGCACACACCACCTCAATAGGGACCAACCAAGGAGAGAAGCAGTTCCCACCATCTCTACAACCTCTAGCTCCACCTTAATAGAAGAGGGCTCCACCTTAATACGAGCAATAATCACCTCTGTTGAATACAAAATTTGTTGAAAAAGGTAGAAAGCAAGAACTCTGACAAAATAGGAAACCACCTCCTCCCAAGGCATACAAACCGAAGGAACAATAGTAAGGACAAAAATAGCCTCCCAGCCAACACCAAAATCACTCCACAACACTGTGTAACCATCAACTCTTTCCTCAGAAAAAGCACCATCCACCACTAGGGGCAACCAAAAAACCAAGCGTATCCCCATAAACAGAAAACCCACTACAAACCACAAAGGGACCCTTCCAAGGAAAAAAAATCCCACAATGGAAACAAGGCATCTCCAAGCCATGCCATGGTAGCAAGTAATAGAGAGAGGAAATGAACACCCCAATAGGGTAGATCCCCCTCCCCCAACCAAACCCAAACACCAAAATAGCCACTTCCACCAACTAGGCAGCCTTCTTGAAGCACAACCACCCCAAACAAAATAAAGCAGGGTTTCCAAAACCACCAAAGGAACAAAGGAGCTTTCAAGAAAGTTCTCATAAAACACCTCTGCAGAAGGAGGTCATCAATCTACAGCTTCACAAAACCAAGGAACCATCTCCATAAAGAAGCAACAGTAATAGTCTTGATAGGATCCACCACATCCCTCACTTTAGGCAAAGTAGCCCAATAAAACAACAAACCCACCAAGGTCAGGATGGAAATCCGTTTTGAAACTCCTTCAAAATTAGAAATCTCCAAAGGAACTCCAAAGAATGACCTCAAAACCACCAAAAGGTCTGTGGAACCTGTGGGAGCAAAAAAGAACAACTCCAAGACCCACGAGTAGTAGGGAAGCTCACAATAAGCAAGCAAAAACTAGGGTATACCCGAAGCAAACACAATGAATCCAGAGACCATAAATTATGGAAAAAGGAAAAACTGAACAAGAACAAGACTTCTTCCAATAAGAGAAACACAAACAACCTCAGCAAAGCAGAAGTAAAGATAAAGAAAAAACCCACCAACACCACACGCCCACGGGGGCTTGTGAAGGAACAAAACAACCCCCATCTGTGCAACAATGGTAAGAATAGGGGAGTCAAACCTGACCCAGTCACCAGGAAAATGAGCAACAAGAGGGCCACCAAGGACAATCTCCATAGAAAAACACACCAAAATTGGCACATCAAGCACAAAAATCACCAACAAATGCCACATACCAAAGTCTTCATCCACAAAGAACCACTATAGAGAAACGACATGCATAGAACCATCCACTTCCACCAACAAAGCGACACTGCTAGGAAAGCGATCACCTAGCACTACCAACTCCAACAAACTAGATAAGGAAAGCAACAAATCCTCCCCACCATCCCCATCCTCGTCCTCGCCATTTCTTTTGCCATCTCCCTCTATAGAAAAATTCAAATCACTCTTCCCGCCCACCGCTCTTGAATCCATTCTTGTTCAAACATAACTCTCTCTATGTTATTAATCTTTAAGGTAATTCTTTATAAAAACAAAGAAATAAATTAAAATCAATTCCTATGCAAGAATTTACTAGGACTCTAAATATTAAACCTAATAGAAGGTTTTGTTCTAATTGGATCTCAAATGCTTTTTTATATTTACTAAAACAAATATTAGACATGCTTTGTCTAGTTTGGAGATAACTTGGAGGGAATACTCACCATTTGAGTCATGATATTTTGGTTAAAGATAATTGCAATGGAAGACATTAATATAAGAGAGGTGTCAAAAAAAAAGAAAAATCTTACCCTATTTTAATGCTTGTTTTGGCTAAAATATTAGTAACCATTAGATTTTCAAAATTTCAAATTAGTCTTCTTTAGAAAATGCAATTTTAATTATCTTCTAGTTATATTTAAGTTGCTTATAATAACCTAATAAATTTGACAAATGTACTAAAAATTTGAACTTTGATTGTATAAATAACTTATGGTGTTGATATTTTTACATCAATATCATTATATTTTGAAGAAAATTTTGTAAGCATATTGAATGGGTTAGGTGTTGTTAAAGATGTTTCTTTAGTGAATGGATCATAGGATGTTATATTGATAATTCAAATATTTATAATGGGTGGCTATCACCCTAAAATTTCCAAGGAGCAAGCCTGGAAAGGATAGCTCATCCATTGCTTAAATTTTTATGGATATAATATTAAAAAAATTCATGAAACATGAAAAATTATTCATGTTTATGTTGAAGAAAATAATATATGATCAACTCACTAATTATCATCAAATTATTGACTATATTCTAGATTTTTAAGGAATTTTATATGCTTATTGACAAATGAATATTAAAAATATTTTTTCTACACCAAGGATCAACTTTATAATATAATTATTGTGTTACCGAATATGTTGGTGATTAAATTTATAGGAAATCTACAATAGACTATGTTTTCAAAATAAATGTTGCAGGTGCTCTTATATGGATGGTTTAATATTTAAAAAAAGCTATCTTCTATGGTTTTTTCGAAAGCCCAAAATATAAAAGTAGCTACTGAAGAATCAATTTGGCTTTGAAGATTGATGGAAGAGATTCAAATAGATACTTGTAAAAGTGCCACCTTACTATATGATAAGTGGAGTTATTATACTCTTACCAAAGAATCTCATTTCCAAAGAGAGAAAAGAACATTGAAGATCCTGGGCACTTGAATCAAGAAAAAATATTCCATCATAAAAGTTCTACTCAAGTGAAAGTATTTTATCATAAAAGTTCTCTCTAGTTCTATTCAAGAAAATTATTTTATCATAAATATTCTCTCTAGTTCTATTCAATCAAATGTATGCTATGAGTGAGAATAAAATATTGAAATATTAGCCATCACTTATCAAAACCTTTATGCAATGATTGGCCTTGGGTGATGCCACTGAGGGGGAGTGTTCATAACACCACCTCATGGATAAATCCTAGGTGTAAGACCTAATAGGAATAATATAAGACCTATATGCATTATATGCTCCAAATTCAAATAAATGATTGGCCTTAGGTGATGACATTGAGGGGGAGTGTGCATGTCAATGCCGCCACCTAGTGGCTAAATCCTAGATGTATAATTCCTATGGATATATATATTAAAGTTATCTTTGTAAATATTCCACTTATAAAAGCATCATATTAAGTCCTACGAGTACATTGTACTAATTCCTACCGATGCTATGTAATGAACCTACTATGAGGCAAATTTGAGGAGACCCAAACTCTAATAAAAATATTTATAAGATCTCATATATAGCATCATTTTTAAAACACTGGGATTATAAATTATGACAAGATGAATTTCATGTAGTCCAAAATACATGACTTTCATCTTGGCATACATTTGTGTCCCTATTTATCACTTTCAAAGAAGACCTACATTACTAGGGTACTTCATTTTTTCTTTTATGGAAATTGACATGTGATGCCCCCTATTAATATAATGTTATTAGGGGTCATATACCCTTATAAAAATTATATAATGTTCTAATATAAGCTTATGAAATCTTATATATTATATGCTTTATTAAGCATATCCCATTTGAAATAATTATAGTCTAATAACTATTAGATTATTGAGTATTTATGAATGGTTATTTCAAATAGGTGTGACTAATACCCCTTAAGGTATTATCTCACCATTTCTCCTATATTTAAGGAGGTTCCCTCTCATTTGAGAGGTGAAGAATTTGGATATTGATAGTGAATGCTATCACTATGCACATGAGGTATTATTGGTCATGTGTAAGTATGGAGAAGTGTTCCCCGGGTTTGGTCTATGTTATAATAGATCATTATTGTAAGTGTTTTACTAAAGTGATGCTTTATGGGGTTTTCTACTCGAAAGGGTTTTCTCCATGTATATCTTGTGTAATATGTAAAATCTATGCTTGTATAATTCTTGTTTTATTTATTTTATATTGTGTTTATAACGTTTAGTATCCTAAGATCTTAATTTTTAATAAAAAAAAAAAATCTAGAGGAGGAAATGGAATATTGTGAAGAAACGATGCAAAAGTAGAGGGGAGGATAGGATGTGGGAGAAAAGTCTAAATCCACTCCAAAATCCCACAAATGGGAAAAAGTGGAGGGAAATGGAGGAATAATTACTTGAGGGACTATGTGGAAATTTTATGTGGAATAAGATATTGGATGTGGATATTATATAGGAAAAATATATTCAATTCCATGCCAAAAGTCTATAACTTATTAAAAATAATAATATATGAACAAAAACCCTAAAATTAGGATTTTTTAATATTTTTTGCAACTTATAACATATGATAGGGGTATGAAGAGTGGAGAGGAACCATACTTAATAAATTTTAGAAAAATGAGGACCCATAAGGGATTATCTCTAATTAGTTATGAGTAATGGGCTAGACAAGGTAAAATGACAAAAGGTGGATAGACAAGCAAATTTGGACATAGTCAAATGAGTCGTTAATATTGGATCTAGTTGGGGACATGTCTCTTGCAAGCACAATGATGTTTAGTCTATCTATAGGATATAGACCAAAAGGTAAATGTAGGACCACCACATATAAATACAAAATTAGGAAAAGACACAAATGAAAAACAACGCGATAACTATATACATAGGGTCCACGAGAAACTCAACATCAAGAGAAATATTTCTTGAGGTGTTGACCATGAATTGGAAATTATTTGAATTCTACATTAAGACACTTGAGGAAGAAAGTGTCTTAACAACACTTATCTACAATTTGATAGGGTCCAATCCACAAGGCTTCAAAATTTTCACATTTTCCTTTATCCCCAAACCTAGATTTCTACATCAAAACAAGGTCTCCAATCTAAAAATATTTATGAACAATCTTCTTATCAAACAAATGCTTCATATTTTGTTGTTACATCATGATTCTTTTATAGGCAACACTCCAGACTTCTTTAAGTTTGATCAAATCATACGATCTTAAAGAAATGACATCATCTTCCCCTTCAATTTGATGTAGCAACTTGTGAAATGGATATTCAATACTAATTAGAATTTTGGCTTCAATTCTATAGACCAATTCAAAGGGGCTCCTACTAATATCTTTTATATAATTTATTCTATTTTATCACAAAATAAACTTTATCTTATCATCCCATATTTTATTATTTTAATGTAGTATTTCCCATTGATATTCATGATGTATTTTTCACTAGATTTGTCCTATCCGATTTCTTGTGGATGATGAGGGAGTGAATGTGTAGAGATATCCCATATTGATAGCACATGTCAATAAGGTTGTGGGATATTAAACATATTGTATTAACAACAAATTTCATTATAGGAATATCAAACATTATGATGATTCTATTCAATAGGAAATCACTCACTATTTTGGATGTAGCATTTATAGTGTGGAATACCTCCACCTATTTAGTGATGTGATCAATGGCCACCCAAATCCATTTATATCCATCATTTTATTTCTTAACATTCTCCCCTATAAAATAAACACCTCGTTGTTGTAATGGAGCCTTACTTGATATGAATATTATGGAAGTGCTCTTACAAAATTTATATTTCCTAAAAATATTTGGAAAGAATCATTTTTTTGGAAAACTTGGAAGCATCCTTCAATAATGTAGGCTACCAATATCCTACTCTCATAAGATTATGAGCAATAGTCCTAGACATGAAATTTCCTCCATATAATTCTGGGTCACATTCCTTAATGAATTTTATGGGTTGACCCTAATCTAAAAATCTAAGGAGTAAACCATAAAGGTTTCTCCATATTAATTGGTCTTGGATTAATACATACCTTTGATATGCTACCATTAATTGCCTTTTCTATTGATCACTCAATTACGGGAGTATCTTAGGTTCTCAAAATAGAAAATGATGTCCTTATACCAAGGACATTTTTTAAATTACATGGAGGAATTGAATTAGAGTTCGCTAGATACACTCTTTTTTTGTATCTAGGTTTGTATCAACCATCATTTTAGCAAGCCCTTTATCTCTTACTCGCTTGGTAGTATTTACTTCCATGGACCATATTCCTAGATCTTATTGATCTGTTTTTGTATCATGATACCTGTTGTTGAATTAAAATATCACTTACAACATGTGTGGTACAAAGTGATTTTTGCTCCTATGAGATAGGATCTAAAATTTTAAACTACCTTGACAAGAGCAAAGGCATGCTTATCCATAATTTAGTAGTTCAATTCAACACTTCTCATGGACTTGATAAAGAAATAAATTGGTTGCTCATATATATCATTATTTTCTAAAGTAATATAGCAACAATGGTATAGAATAAAGCAAATAACTGGAAAGGTTTTGAGTAGTCAATACTTGCCAATATTGGTGCTTTCTTAAGTAGCTCTTTGATTTCCATGAAGGAATTGATTGATTCCTTGTTAGGTCCCTAATATTCTATCTAATGTTATAAATCTAATATAATATATCCTAAGAATACAATATATATTTCTAAGTATAATGAGTTAAGAACTTGTGCATACTAAACCTAAACATCAATTTTAGTTAATACCTTTAATACTCTTTATTAGGATGAAGGGATATGTCTCTACATGGCTAAGCTTATAAATAAAGGGGATATATTCCTCCCAAATCATCATATAATTAATTATTCAATTCACATCATTTTTTCTGATTATTGGAGGTAACCCCCTCGAAGTGGTCTACTATATTTATGATTTTTTACAAATATTTCCAAGAAATATCCTAACAAGTGGTATTAGAGCTATGATTTGGACCAACATTTTGTTTCCACCATAACTTCCAAAACCAATGTAATTTTGGATCTAATTTTTTTTTGGGTTTTGATGTATGTAGTAGATAAGCTTTCAAAAAAAAAAATCTTTGAATGTAAGTTTTCTAACCTTTATTGAGATTTTATTAGTTTTGATTAATTTGCTCTATAGGCCAAAATTTATGGTTTTTTTTAAAATTATATTTTTGGAAAGCTTATACAAAATTAGGTAGGGTGTGTTATTTTTAATTTAATATTAAAAATAAATAATATCTTTAATTTAGTGGTTAAAGTTAAGTCAATGTTTTTCATTATTTTGCTCTATAGAGTGCAATTTTTAGAATTTTCAAAAATTATATTTTTGGGAACCTTATTAAATTTAGGTAGGGCTAATTATTTGTAATTTAATATTAGAAATAAAGTAAGATCCTTAATTTAGTGGTAAATTTTTAGTCATACGATAAAATTCAAACCCTGTCTTAGCATATGTTCTATTTTTATGGTTACAACTTGTACTAGATATATCCTCCCTTAATTAATAAAGAGGAATCTATAGTTCAAAATAAATAAAAACTTGAATCTGTGTCATCTTGAGGACCAAAGGTCTCATTTATGAATGGGGAATTCAATGACCATCTTTATTGTCCATCGTCAAAAATTGAGGGAAAATTTCCATCTGATTGTGAAAAAGAGGTATATTTCATTAAGAATTAGATTATTTGACCCATTTACAACATCCTTAAATGAGGGATTGTAGGTTTGAAAAAGTAATACTATCAGAATTAAGGGGTTAAAAAATCCACCAAGGTGAGTACAACCCTAATAGACAAAATCAAGGAATAGGTCAATCTTTTCAAGGTTCAAAATTAAACCTGAAAGGAAGCAAGGTACATAGAATTGCTTCCTAATATCGATCTAAGAGGAGATATGTACAATTTTAATTCATTTTCAGCTACAATGTTATATGCACAATAGAAATATTATTAAAATAACATCACATGCAAGTATAAGAAGCTCACTAGACAAGATATACATGGGGAAATATCTTTCAGGAGAAAAACCCCACACTCCAAAACCTACATAGTGTATTATTGAATCAACAATGATTACAATACACTTGCAATGTAAGTTCTTCTATAAGTATACAAACATTTAATTTTGGAGCTATTTCGATAACACAATGATGCTTATAAATTACAACTTACATAACCCACTCCAAGACATCCAATATAGAGAATACAAATTTAAAGGTAGCTTCTAGAGGAAGCTACAAGAGATGGGTGTCCAAATACACTTGGCAGATTTTTCCACCACCTCCAAGCATGCAAAAGAAACTTATACAATATTATTTGAATCCTCATTCATACCTCCAAACTTGGGTGCCCCATTTTACTCAAAATAGGTATGATAGATGCTCTTACACACCTTACAACTATCATAGAATTTGTCATGTATGATAACTCTTACAACTATAAGAGAATCTATTATAATGAACTAATAATAAATTATTCTCTTACAAAATTTCATAGTAAAAATTAGGTGCCTAGATTCCCCATGAAAAGATTCCTTCCAACACTTGTCCAACCTATCATAGGATCTAGCTCTTATGCATCATAAGATCCTCATAGGGATCCATAATAATATTTTCATAAGAATCTGTCATAAAATCATCATAAGGATCCCTCAAGAATGTCAATGCATGTCAAGGAATCTCTTCCCAAAGTGGGATGCCTAAATTTTCACGTGGGGACCATAACATCCTTGTCACCTACCATGTCACCTTCCAACATGCCAACAACTCACCATGCCAAGCCATATTAGATGAAAAATTAATATGAGCAAGAAATTACAACATAAGCATAATTAAATTAATATTTTAATGCTAGGAAATTGTGAAGGTTGAGACACCCTAATTCCCAACATTCTCCCACTTATCAAACACCTTCAAGAGCCAACCTAACCAAGTAATAAAATGTTAGGTGCCGAAAGGCTGATAGGCCTTGAACACCATCTAAACTTCTTTGTGCTCATTGGCTTTGTCAAGGAATCTACAACATTCATCAAAGAATCAATTTTTTTCAATTTTCACCTTAACATCATCCACCATATCACAAAAAAATTTGAATTGAACATCAATATGATTCATTCTAGCATGGAAGGTTGGATTCTTTACTAAGCATATAACACTTTGATTGTCATTGCAAATAGTAATCATCCCTACATCAAAGAAAATATATGAACATAATCTTCAAAGCCAAATGGCTTCCTTACAAGAATGATTAGTTGTCATGTACTCTACTTCTGTAGTGGAAAAAGTGACTACATGTTGTCACTTACTCATCCAACTAATAGCACTACCAAACATAGTAAAAACATAAGCACTAGTTGATCTTCTGATGTCAAAGTCACCTTCCTAATGTAAATCCACTAATACAAACTAAATGAAAAGATCCTATAGAATTTCCATGATAACATAAAGAATACTCAAAATTACCCTGTAAATACCTGAATACTCTTTTTATGACATCCCAATGTACTCATCTAGAATTAGCCATGAATCGGATAAGGACTCCCACTGCTTGGGAAATGTTTGGTCTTGTATAGAACATGACATACATCAAAATTCCAATAGCACTAGCATAAGGTACTCTCATCATGTCCTCTACCTCACTAGGAGGTTTTTGACAATTTGAAATTGATAACTTTGTCCTCATCGCAATAGGAACACACAATGGTCTACAATCTTCCATGTTGAATCTCTCCAACATAAAATTCACATACTTAATCTAGCCTAACCAAAGGTTTGTGTTTTCCCTAACTCTTTTGATTTCCATACACATAATGTACTTAGTTGCACCTAAATATTTCATTTCAAACTATGCTAAAAGTTGAGACTTCAAATTAGAAATTAAAGATTTACCATTTCTAATGAACAACATAACATCAATGTACAAAGCAATAATGAGAATGAAATTATCAACAATTTTGAAATAAACACAATGATTTGATTTCAATCTCAGAAATCCCAATCTCAACACAAAGGAATCAAACTTCTAGTACCACACCCTAGGTGAATGTTTCAAACCATACAAAGACTTCTTCAATTTACAAACCAATTTTTTTGTATCTTTCATAATGTAATGCTTTAGATGTGACATATAAATTTCTTCCTCCAAATCACCATGGAGGAAAGTTGTCTTCAAACCCATTTGTTCATCTCTACATTGTATGCAACAACAAGTGATAGAAAAAATCTAATGGATGTCAGCTTTGCAACAGGAGAAAAATATCCCACTATAATCATTTCCCTCAACCTAGGAATAACCCTTTGTGACCAACCTTTCCTTATATATCCGAACAATAAAATTTGAACCAAAATTTTCTTGAACACCCATTCACATCCAATAGGTTTACATCCATCAGGCAAGGGAACCAGATCCCAAGTGTCATTTATTTTTAATGGAATCATCTCTTCATCCATGGCCTTTATCCAAGAATTTGCATCACTCATACCCATAGCCTCCCTTACAGTCCTAGGCTCATCAGTGTTAGAAATCAAAGAAAAAATAAATCATGCAATTAATACCCAAACCTATTTGGTTGTCACCTTATCCATGTAGACCTCCTCAAAAGTTGAGGTTGAGGTTCTTCATCTTCTTCTAAAATTTTAGAGTTGCTTGATCTTTCCTCATTATTAGGTCCATTAGATGTTTTTGGTTCTTCTTTCTCAAGGGTAGGTGGAAGATGAACCATATCCTCTTTATTTCCTTCTTTCTCTAGTTTCAGAACAACTATAGGAGTAACGAGTTTCCTAGAAATTATATTTTTTCTATACAAAACCCTTTTGGCCACAAGATCGCAAAGCTTGTACCCTTTCACATTGATGCCATAACCAATGAAGGCACTCTTTATTTCCTTGTTCTCCAACTTAGATCTCTTCTCCTTAGGCACGTGGGCATATGCCTCATAACTAGATACTCAAATATATCTCAAAGAATTTCTTTTACAAACCATACCTCCATGGGTGTCTTATCAACTAGTGCTGAAGTAGGAGACCTGTTAATCAAGTAGCAAGAAATGGAAACAAATTTAGCCCAAAATATTCGTTCGAGGCTAACTCCACTAAGCATACTCCTAGCCCTCTCTATCAACATCATGCTCATTCTTTATACAACACCATTATGTTGAGGCATGTAGGGAGTTGTCTTATGTATTTCAATCCCATTTCCTTTACAAAACCTATCAAAATATACCAAACAAAACTCACCACCATTGTTAGTCCTCAAACATTTAATCTTTCTACCCTTTTGATTCTCTACAAGAGCCTTAAACTCTTTGAATCTATTAAAGAATTAAGACTTTCTTCTAAGGAAATAAACGCATGTCCTTCTACTATAATCATAAATGAATTAATTGAAATAAACAAAATTTTCAATTGGAGGATCATTAATAGGATTAAATACATCATAATTAATCAAGTCCAACACCTCAGAAGATTTGTGAGAACTAGATTAAAACTGAACACGGTTTTTCTTTCTATAATGCAATGTTTGTAAAATAAAAATCAAGATTACAATCATTCATCCCCTCAACAAGATTTTTATTTTGTATGGTTCTAAGACCCTTCTCACCAATGTGGCCAAGCCTTTGGTTCCATAACATAGTTTTCACTACTGGAAGTTTCATCTCCATATAATGAGCACCCTTGGGTACCCATAAAGCATGACCATTACAAGATGTAATAGTCCTCTTCGCTACTAATTTCAATGGTGAGGATGAAGAATCTGAAGATATCATGGAATCGAATACCATGAGCCACAAATCTCTATCCACCAATAGGTCCTCCATCTTGAGTTTCCACAACTCAAAGTTGTCTCTGTTGAACTTCTCTAATTCAAACCTCCATGATGCACTAGCCATCTCTCTTGCCACAAAGATTATAAACCCACTACACAGGCTCCCACTCAAATGAAGATCAATACAAAAATCCTCTACTCAAAAACTAGAATCAAAGGTGATCAAGCTTTGATACCAACTAAAAGGAAGAAAGATACACTAAAACACTTCCTAACATTGATCTAAAGGGAAAAATGTACAATTTTAATTATTTTTCAATTACAATGTGAGATGCACAAAAGAGATATTATTAAAATAACATCACATGCAAGTATAAGAAGCTCACAACATAAGATATATGTGGGGAAAACCCTTTCGGGAGAAAAACCCCACACTCCAAAACATGCACAATGTATTATCTAATCTATGGTGATTACAACACACTTGCAATGCAAGTTCTTCTAGGAGTATACAAATGTTGAATTATGGAGCTATTTCAATAGCATAACAATACCTGCAAATTACAACTTACATAATCAACTCCAAGATATCCAATAAATAGAGAATACAAGTATGAAGGTAGCTTCTAGAGGAAGCTACAAGAGATGGGTGTCCAAATCCACTTGGCACATTTTTCCACCACCTCCAAGCTTGCAAATGACACTTGTATAATATTTTTTGACTCCTCATTCATACCTCCAAAATTGGGTGCCACATTTTTACTCAAAATAGGTATGATAGATACTCTTACACATCTTATAGCCATCATAGAATCTATCATATATCATAACTCTTATAGATGTACAAGAATATATCATAATTGGCTAATAATAAATGAATCTCTTATAAATTGGCATAGTCAAACTTGGGCGCCTAGATTCCCCATGCTAATATTCCTTCAAACACTTGTCCAACCTATCATATAATCGAGGTCTTACACATTGTAAGATCATCAAAGGAATCAATCATAAGATATTCATAGGAATCCATCATAGAATCATCACAAAGATCCCTCAAAGATGCTGACACATGTCAAGGAATATCTTCCCAAAGTGGGACGCTTACATTTCCATGTGGGGACCAACAAATCGTTGTCACCTTCCATGCCACCTTCCAACATGTTGACAACTCACCATTCCAGGTCATTTTAGATGAAAAATTAATATGAGCAAGAAATTACAACATAATCATAATTAATTTAATATTTTAATGCTAGGAAATTGCAAAGGTTGAGACACCTTAATTCCCAAGAAAGCCTACTCAAAATAGATATACATAATTTTGATGGTACAGATGTAACTTCATGGATGTCTCATGGAACAATATTTTAAAATCCATAATATATCAGATGATGCAATGGTTGACATAACCTCACTACATTTAGAATTTGAACCTTATCAATGGTATCAATGGATGATGGGTGAGAAATAAGGGAAATTACTTAGTTAGAGAGAATTTACCAATGAATTAGTAGCCCACTATGAGAAACCATGGAAGGGGACCTATTTTACCCAACTTACAAATCTAAAATAAATAGGGTATGTAGCAGAATGTATTGTTGAACACATGAGATTGGAAATTTGAACTCAAGATGTGACATATTATCAAAGGATACAACTCTAGATCAATAGAATTAATGAACAAATGAAACATGATGTTTGTTTATTGGAACCTTGTATAGTTAGAAAAGCAATACAACAAGCATCACGTATTGAGAAAATAAACCTCACTACAAAAATATCAACACAAGGCCAAATAGTAGGATGGAAGAATAAAAATGTCACTAATCCTAATAACAAAAATAGGGCTAACCTTTTTAGCCCAAAAAAAAAAACTAATCTCTCTCCTCAACAAGAGGAAACAAATAGAGAAAATGGTTTGTGTTGGCATTGTGATAGAAAATGGTCTAGGGGCCATAAATGTGGTAATTATGAGAAGAGACTAATGATTATTGAGAATGAAGTTGAAGAAGGGGAAGAAGTATCTATAGAAGAACTAAATATGGAACTAAAGAGTAATAATTTAGATGAAGCAAATAGTGCTACTATCTAATTACATGCATTGAATGGAACAAGAACACCACAAACACTTAAAGTTTTTGGTTATATAAAAAATAAAGGTAATAGTGTTGATTATTATAGGTAGTACACATAACTTTATTGATAGAAGATTATCTCATGAGATTAATTATTTTGTATATACAATCTCTAAATTCCAAGTCACGATCGCTGATAGAAAACAACTCTCTTATGGTGGTAAGTTCCATCATATAAAACTTTCAATGGGAAATTATCATCTAGATTTAGAAATGGTTGTTATTCTAATAGGAGCATATGTAGTTTTAGGAGTACAATGGCTTAAATAGTTGGGAACAATATCCTTCAATTTTCAAGAATTATTTATGAATTTCAACTCTAATGGAAAAATTTATAAAATTATAGGATTAAAATCACCACCAACTCAAATTATTAGCTCCCATAGGATGGAAAAATTAATTAATAAAGGTTCATATGGTCTAGTGCCACAACTAAATTATATAGAAGAACAAGATGTGAAAACAAAACATCCACAAGAACTTTAAGAGATCATTTAAAAACACCAATAAATTTGTATAGAACCTATAGGTCTACCTCCAATTATAGAACATGATCATGTCATTGAATTAATACCTAGAAGCATTCCTCCTAACATTGGACCTTATTGTTGTCCTTATGAACAAAAGATAGAAATTGAAGAAATAGTCAAGGAAATGTTAGGTTTAGGAATTATTTTTCCTAGTAAAAGTCCCTATTTATCTCTAGTGTTTATGGATTAAAGAAAGGAGGAGTCATGGAGAATGTTTCATGATTATAGGGAACTCAATATAAGATCAATATTAGAGACAATTTTCCTATTATGGTGCAATTTTCTTTACTAAGATTTATGTTCTAGTTTTCATAAAATTTGTATAAATGAAGAGGATATACATAAAACTACCTTTAGAACACATGAGGGACATTATTAATTCTTATTAATTTCATTTGGTTTAACTAATGACCCATAAAATTTTCAAATCCCCATGAACTCAATAGTTTTCCAATTTCATTGCAAATTTGTGGTGGATTTCTTTGATTATATCCTTATTTATAGTGAATCATGGGAATAACATTTGCAACATGTAGAGAAGATATTACAAGTATTGGAAGATAATCAACTCTATACCAAGAATTCCAAATGTGTCTTTGGGGTAAAAAAATAGAATACTTGCGACATGTGGTATCACATGAAGGTGTTAAGTTATACCCAAAGAAGATTGTGTAACATAAAAAAAGGGGACCCAGATTTTAATGTATAAGACCTAGGATTAATTGCCTCCTTTTTCAAAGGTACATTAGGATACAAATCAATAAGGTGATTAGATTGAATTTAAACCATGAAGGTGAGCCAATAAAATATGGATTTTCATCCTTGAGGGATGGGAAATGGATTGGAATTGATTTTCCTTAATTGACCTAATTAGACTATGCTCCCTAATACATAAAATGCAAGATCATGGCAATGTATAGACCGAAACAACAATTTGTAGGAAGATATGGGAAGGGTAGGATGATGTGTACCTATCATAAATTTTTTGATTTAGTATGCATAGGAGGACTTATTCTCCCAAGGGCATATGAGTCCTTGTAGGGGAATCCTTTGTTTTTGTATTCCTCTTGTGGCAGATTTGAGACTCTCATTTTCACTTGCAATCTTGTTGGATCATTGTCAGATAATTTTGTAGGTGAGTTTCCATGTGTTGACAAGGTTTAGGGATTTGAAAGAAACAATGAACAACTTGTATTCAAGTTTCCTTCAATCCTCTTCAAACCTAAAACCCACACATTCAAAGAGAGGAATTTTTTGAAGCCATTTAGGTGCTTGCCTTAGACAGGCCCTTTGTTAGTGTTTCCACTTCCACAATGGAAATTTCAATGATAAATAGATAAATGATAGGAAGGAATGATGATCCACAAAGTGCTGCAACTCACCACCCTTCAATGGCTTCCTTGAAGGACTGAAGTCATACACATCACCTCAAGGTCTTGGATCTTGATTGCTTAGATTTCTTGGAGACCTACAAAAAGGGCTAGCCTTCACAAACATGAAAACATGAATCACATACACTTTGACATGATGATTGGATCTTGAATTGATACAATAATATTCACAAATATTCCCTTGATTTTCCTTGATTGATCTTAGAATCCTCAACTTTCTCTCCTTTCATGAATTGCTTCCTTCATCATAAATTTTCCTTCTTATTTGCTCAAAATGAGAGGAAAAAATGATTTTATATGTATTTTAAGTAATCATTTCGGGTAGGGGATGAACTGGGGTCATTTTCAAATCATAAAAGCACACCAATTGAAATTTCACATTCAAAATTTTGCCTCAAGGAGAATGACGCCATTTACCGTCATGAAGTGTCCCAAAATGGTGAATTAGTCCTAGACCTAATTTTTAGCCCAAATATATAGGGAAATGTCAAATAGCTTGAATCTTGCCTTGTGAACTACACAATTGAGAGATTTTTTAGGAGTTGGAATATTTATTATATCATTAATCTTCTTTGTCTCCACTTGAATGCCTCTATGTGACACTATAAAACCCAAGAGTTTTCCACTATCCACATTGAAGACACATTTCTTTGGATTCAATCTCATGTTGTACTTATGAAATATTTCAAAGATTTTATGAAGGATTTTGACATGATCTTGATGAGTTATATATTTAGCCAAAATATCATCAACATAATCTTCCAAAATGTTGTGTATCAAATCATTAAATATCAGTGTCATAGCTCTTAGATACGTTGCTCTAGTATTTTTCAATCCAAAAGGCAGGACAACCCAAAAAAATGTTTCCCAAGGTGTAGTAAAAGTTGTCTTGTATTGATCATGGGGATTAATGAAGATTTTATTGTATCCTAAAAAACCATACTTCAAAGATACTTTTTTTAGATCAAGAAAATCTGTACACATCCTAATATGATTATCAGGTTTTTCCACCACTACAATGTTAGGTATCCAAGGAGAATAATCAATAGGATGGATAAAACTAGCATCTAAGAGATTTTTAATTTCAACTTTAACCAACAAAGCTATCTTAGGATTCATCTTATGTATCTTTTATCTCACAAGGTTAGCATCTTTCTCAAGAACAATGTTGTGCATTACTATCTTAGCATCAATACCTGACATGTCTAAATAATTCCAAGCAAAGATTTTAGAAAATTCATGTAATAATGTTGCATGATCTTCTTTATCATCATCATCAAGACACTTTCATATTTGAATTACCTTCTCTTCATTAGATGTATCCATTGGTATGTTTATTGTATCTCCCACAAGTACGACACTTTGATTCAAAACCTCAAGTATTTGTTGATCTTCGTTGTGTTCAATATTTCTTGTTTTAGCTTCATCTCCAAAGTATCCCTTAGGATTTAAGGTATATTTGAATCTTCGGTTGTGATGGTGAGTTGGTAAATTATCATAGACTCCTAAAAATTATGCTAGAGCTTCATCATTTTGAAAATAATCCATATCATCACTTGTGGTATCTATTAAGTCAGTATTTATCAATGTGAGAATTGTCTTAGGAGGATATTACGTGATAGTGTTAATATTAAGTGAATACATTTTGATGTTTTTGTTATCTTTTAAGGAAAATATCCAAGACCTATTTTTGTTTCTTGTATGTCAAGATCCATAGGAACTCTAATGCCTTGTTCTTTCACTCCACATCCTCTTCTATTATAGCCAAGTTGTTTCAAGAGTTGATATCCTCTTCCATAAAGAGCTTCCATTTCTTTCGAGGATGGTAGCTTCTCATATCAATATCACCATAATTTTTTGTGTAATTTGCATCTTCTTCTTTACAGGAAGTTATGGACTTTGATGCTTTTGATGATTTCACTTTATGTTGTGTTGATATTACCATTGTTTCTTTTTCCGTTCTTGATTCTTTTGTTGTGATTTTGTATTCTCCCATGATGTAGGTGTGAAATATATAATGAACCCCAATCATGATCAAATAGTTTTTTGATTGTTTAAAATTACTTCTCTTTCTCTTCTTCTTGCATTGGTTCCACTTTTGAAGTTGGTATCAATGTTCTCAAAGGATTTTTATATTGAACACCTAGAATACTCAGAGGGGGGTAAATCAATATTCTCTGAAACCACTTAAAAATTTAAACATTCATCCATATAGCATATTAAATTTGTAGTAATAAGGAAAAGCATGAAAACAACCATCAAAATTTCATAACACATGAACACTAGATTTTTACATGGAAAACCCAAAAGGGAAAAACTACGATGAGGATTATCTCACAATATATCATAAATGGTTATAAGATATTATAGAATTGTTCACTACAAATGGATTCACTATCCTAGTGGACTCACTTCCCACACAAAGAAGAAAAGGTAGAAGAGAGTGGTGGCACACAATTGAGATTTGAATTGTTACAATTGTATCTACAATATGCATGAATTACAGTTCCATTGAAGCTCAATACATACACTTTATACACTTCATATTGATCTGCTCTATCACTCTGCTATGATCTGTACTCACATCAAATTCACACAATTTTCATAAAAAATACTTTTATATTGACCAAAAACATCCTTCAACATCGAAATGAACTCACATATATATCCATCACAAACTTAAACATCAATTAGGTTGGCCTAATTAGATGTATCATACAAAATATAACTTGTCAACTCAAACATAAAACATACACACCTCATGCCTTAATACACAACATGTGAAGCAAGAAAATAGGTTGGGGTGGAAATATAATAGCACTCTTTGTTACCAGATTTTCACTTATAGCTCAATCAAGGAGAGCTTGTTGATTTTAAACTGAGAAAGAGGTACACTTAAATCATTCTTATATTACATTTAGATACATAAATGAAATAATCTAGAAAATATTGCATTTAAAAATTACCACATTTACACATATGCATGTAATAGAAGAAGGATTCAGATCTTTTCTGAATAAAATAATCTTTATTGAATGTAAAAATGTACATTATCTCACACAAGCTGTGAGATTGACTTAACTTATTCAATACAGATAAAGAAAAGCATATACTTGGATAAGTAACAGAAAAGTAAATGTGCATGCAAAGAGAGAAACCAGTCATTTCCTGAGAATGACTGGTTCTGGATGCGTCGTCTTGTTCTGTTGCTGCCCCGAGCTACTTGTATCCTTCCTAGTTCCGTACCACTCCTAGTCCTACATCTGGAAAAAGCAATGGTATTAGAGCAATGCTCTAAGCAATGAAAATTTTCAAACCATACATGAACATAAACCTATGCACATATATACTGATCTCCATATGTATTAAATAAGCTATGTACAATTTAGGTGTCCCATAAAACCATTGAAGTCATCAAACACACCTAAGATGTACATATGTTTTCCTAATGTTTGTTTCATGTGCAGATATAGGAAAAATAGTGTTGTTTTAATTCATTTGATTATAGGACATGGGATAAAATGTGGCTCCCACAAGGGTTGAGCCCGACATGCTTTCTTCTTAGGTTTTGATAGAGTTAAGAGTGTAAAGTATTTCATTGTAATCCTATTAAATAAGTATTTATTGTTCATAACAATGAGTTAATTGGTTCATTGCCACAAATAAAAAATATCTGCTCAATAGGGTTACAATAATGAAAAGGAATGAGACAGTGAGAGATCAGACTAAGAGGAATGCAACATCATTTGAATTGGATCAATGACTTCATCAAGATAATAATAAGCATCAGCTAAGGAGGAACATGAAGACCAATGCCAGAATTGGAAAGAAATATTAATATCATGAGTGAATAGCTATAATGATAGCATTGAGTACACCTTACTTAGTAGTCACAAAGACTATTCAAAGGGCAGTCATTTCAGCCCCTTGGATAAAGACAATCATAACTTTTGTATGCTAGCCAACACAAATTGATGAGGTGCCAAGTAGATTGTGAGTCATATAAAATATTCATAAGATCAGGTTTTAGTCTAGTAGAAATGATAGAGGGAAGTGACTTTAATGTAGAAGACAATCCACCTATAAGTATTTCCATGGCAGTCAAGGTGATAGTGGATCTTTGACAAAGCAGTGGGCCAATGAGATAAAAGTGAGATGAGTTAATACTTTTTCCAGATTAAGGAGCATAACAAAGGATTGTAAATGCTTTAGAATGACATAAACGAAAGAGTAATGCATGAGAAAGGGGCTCAGATCATTGCAACAAGTTAATTACTTGAGGAGGAGGATCTGCCCCTTGCAATTAACATTGCTGGTGATGTTTGGCATCAAAGGATAACATTTTGTATTAAGGAAGACTACTACTTCATCAAAAACCACAAGAGTCAAGAGTTTGAAGAAAACATTATTTATAATCAGTCATAGTGAAATCATAGCCTAGATTGATTACATATTAATCATCAATGAATAAGTAGTGGTAATGATATGTTAAGGTGGTTTAAAGTAATCAAAGGACAAGGTTTTCATATTTCACAAAATCTCTTTTTCTTTCATGAGATAAGATACTTCACTGGTTTCTATCAAAATTTTGTACTATTAAGCATGTGGATAAACTTATTATGAAGACTTGTATGTAAGGGCACACACACAAATGATGGAGGATATATGGGATAGTGATGAATATAAAGACAATCCAAATGCATGGGTGAACAATGCATTATTAAAAATGCATGGGACAAGCCAAATCTCCAGACATACTCTAAAACTATGTCCAAACATATGACAGTCCCATAAGGAGTATGTAGACATCAATGTGCCTGTGAGAACAAAATGTGGTTTTGAAAATTTTCTCTTTGCTAGCAGTAATATGCAGAAATGAAGTGAGGTTTTTTTTATATACAAAGGAGAAAAAGATTCAAAGCCTTAGCCTCTAGGGTTTTATTTCCAAACCCTCATGTTTTTGAAGAAAGAACACACAAAGCTTGAGATGAGTGGCACAGAGGAACCATGTTTCTTCTTCAAAACTAGAAAATAAAAAATGCATGGTGAATGCCTATAAATGAAAGCTACAAAAATTTCCCCTTTTTCTCAAAGGAATACATGAAAACAATATACCTGCGGCTGTTGAAATAATGGGCCATTGCATTTTTTGTGAGTAGAAGTTAAATCTACATAAAATGTAGGGAGAATGTTGATGTGAGGCCGTGTCCAAGAAGAGAAATTATAGAGATATGAATGTTTTTTCAAACATAAAATTATCATGGCTGCCCATATGTAACAACAACAGGTGAAATCTATAGTAAGCAAGCAAAAAAAGAGAAAACCCTCGATCATGAAGCAAAGTAGAGGAACAATAACAGATATACAGGTTGTTTTCATCATTTCCTGCCTGAATGATAGTGAAGAACCATGGTTAAGTGAAGGAAAGCAACCATTAACAATGCATAGAAAGTATCAAATGCTTGTACCAGGATACTTCAGAACAGTGGCCATTTAAATACAGGGAAATCTTTGTATTTAAATGAAATGAAATACCACAAAATGCAGAAGAAATAATGAGCCACAGCCTGTAACAAAGAGATATCAAAATATTTTACAAAAAAAATGTTTCATTTTCTTCTATCTTTTGCTAATACACATGAGAAGCACAAAGATATAGAAAATACTAGAGAATGTGTTTGAAGATAGACTCAAAATGATTTATTTTATTTTGCAGAAAATGAGATATAATGATATTGAAAGCTTACCTTGAATTTTTGGGTATCTTTGTTGTGGGAAATGTAGGAAAAGTTCTTCTATAGCTCGCGAGTTTTCCATGAATGCCATGGTCAAGTTCTAGACAAACCCTAACCCTGTGGCGGCGGAGAGAACTTTCCAAAGGGTTGATGGGAGAAATGTTTTTTGGATTGAGTATTTTTTACATTTTTTTTGCTTTTAGGGTTTCAATTCCCAAAGGAGGCTGATGGTTAAGTGAATTTTTACTTTCTTTTAAAAATATATGCAAGCAACTAATGTTGGGCATGACATAAGACTTTAGGTCTTATGTTCTCTAATGCTGACTAAGTCTTTTAAGACTTACTTTTTAATTTTAATCTCTCACATGGGACGAGCCCTTTATTATTTTTACATTTGATTTGCTAAAGTAAAGTATACGATTAAGTGATATTGCTATAAATCACTTTAATCAAGGTGCTATTTTTAATGCAAAATAAGATGTTATGGTGGCAAACAAGGATATGGCCAAAAGGGAGTTGGTTATTCATGGAATTTATGTTTTTGCAAGCATATTGGAGGAGTTTGAAGTGGTTAGCCAACATTTGGAGCAAATTTAGGCATGTTGATTCAATTTGGAGCCTTTTTGAGGTGTTTTTATGGCTTGACATAGTTAAATTTGAATTTTTCACCCATTTGGATCTCTTTTAGATAAAATCTAGTGGCTAGATTTTAGGGTTTATTGTTTCATCTGACCCCAAGGGCTTCTAGAGCCCTTTTTGGAGGAAGATGGAGGATTGATGCATATATTATCATTTTGACTCTTTTCAAGAGTTAGTTCTTCTTATGCAATTTTTGGAGATAGAGACTTTTGGAGTCCTTTGACAGTTTGAGCATGCTTTGTAACTCATTTGGAGTATGATATGAAAAATATACCTTGGATACCATTGATGATCTTATTTTTCCTTCTTTTTCTTGCAATCATTATGTATAATCAGGTGATTGATCAAGTTATTTGCGAAATCTTTCTATTTCCTTGTAACTTTGTCTCATGTATCATACCTTTTTCTGCAAAAGTGGGGTTATGCAGGTTATAAATTGTGTTTTAAAATTGCATATAAACCTTTTGATTTGTGAAAGTTACCTTTCCTTCTTGAAAGTGTATGCAATTCAAACCTTTTTATAAAATATTCATGTATAAAATTATAGTAACATGTTGTGCAGTTCAATATCTATCATCAATATTCAAGTGTATGCCAATCTGAATGTTTCATAGCTCTTGTTAGTTTGGTGTATCACCCAATATTTTCATTTTTAGCATTTCATTTTCAGCAATCCTTCTTCCCTTTTTCCTTTAAAAAATCAATAGATTGGGTGATAACCAGCTAGGAAGCAGGCCTATCCAGAGATTCACTTCAATCATTAGGTTCCCCACAACCTAGAAGTGTTTCCATGTTTCTCTAGCTAACTGAGTTTTACAACTCAGTTCAGGTGCAAGCTTAGGAGATAACACTCTTATAATGGATCAACACATCTTAAGACTCTGCAACACCATATAGATACTAGGCCAGCATCGGTAGTGACCTAACATCAAAATTCAACAACTATTCAACCACAAATGAACACACAGACCTCCAAGATTCATGTGAATTGGAGCATAGGTGCACCTGACACCTGTCAAAACTCCCAAAAATCTACAAGACCTGATACCATTTCACGATGAAGTGCAGATTGATCAAAACATACACCATGTATAAGTAACCACTATCACTGGCAGACCCAATATATTGTCATTCATAACTTCTTCACCAAATACCAAAACAATGTGAAAATATGGATTTAGACTCCTCCAAGATCTAACCAAATTGCATTAAAATTGTAGATCCAAATTCTTCAAGGCAGACCAATGCAAACCAAAATATTGGATGTCCTGTACATTGAAATACCTATTCTAACACTTAGGAAATTTTCCCTTCAAGAGTTGATATCCTCTTCCATAAAGAGCTTCCATTTCTTTTGGGGATGGTATATTCTCATGATCAATCTCATCATAATTTTTTGTGTAATTTGCATCTTCTTCTTTACCAGAAGTTGTGGAATTTGATGCTTGTGATGATTTCGCTTCATGTTGTGTTGATATTACCATTGTTTCTTTTTCCTTTCTCGATTCTTTTTTTTGTGATTTTGTATTCTCCCATGAATGTAGGTGTAAAATCTAATGAACCCCAATCATCATCCAATAGTTTTGTGATTTTTTAAAATCACTTCTCTTTCTCCTCTTCTTGTACCGGATCCATTTTTGAAGTTGGTATCTATGTTCTCAAAGGAATTTTCTATTGAACACCCAAAATAATAAGAGGGGGGGGGGTGAATCAATATTATTTGAAACCACTTAAACTTTTAAACATTCATTCCACATAGCATATTCAATTTGTAGTAAGAAAGAAAAGCATGAAAACAACCATCAAAATTTTATAACACATGAACACTATATTTTTACATGGAAAACCAAAAAAGGGAAAAACTACGGTGAGGATTGGCTCACAATATATTATAACCGGTTATAAGATATTATAGAATTGTTCACTATAGATGGACTCACTATCCTAGTGGACTCACTTCCCATAGAAAAAAGAAAAGGTAGAAGAGAGTGGTGGAAAACAACTGATATGTGAATTGTTACAATTGCATCTACAATATGCATGAATTACAGTTCCATTGAGGCTCAATATATAGAATTTATACACTTCATATTGATCTACTCTAACACTCAACTCTGATATATACTCGCATCAAATTCACACAATTTTCATAAACAATACTTGTTCATTTACTAAAAACATCCTTCAACATCGAAATGAACTCACATATATATCCATCACAACCTCAAAAATCAATTAGGTCGGCCTAATTAGATGTATCATACAAAATATAACTTATCAACTCAAACATATAAACATACACACCTCATGCCTTAATACACATGTGAAGCAACAAAATAGGTCGAGGTGGACCTATAATAACACTCTTATAATGGATCAATACATCTCAAAACTTTGCAACACCCCATAGATACTAGGTCAACATCGGTAGTGACCTAACATCAAAATTCACCAACTGTTCAACCACAAATGAACACACAGACCTCCAAGATTCACACCACTTGGAGCATAGGTGCACCTGACACCTGTCAACACTCCCACAAATTTGTAAGACCTGATACCATTTTGTGATGAAGTGAAAACTAATCAAAACATACACCATGTACAAGTAACCATTGTCACTTGCAGACCTAATATACTATCATTCATAACTTCTTCACCAAATTCCAAAACAATGTGAAAATATGGATTTAGACTCCTCTAAGATCCAACCAAATTGCATTAAAATTGTAGAGAAAAATTCTTCAAGGAGGACCAATGCAAAAAAAAATATCAGATGTCTTGTACATTGAAATACTCATTCTAACACTTAAGGAAATTTTCCACTTCAACTGGCTGCACCAGATCAAACCTTCTTGCAACCAAGAAATGGATTAACATGTTTATGCATGCTCATGCTACTCAAAATGATCTATACAATGATCTTCATACTAAAACACAATATTGACATCAATTACAACATTGTATTTGCATACTGTACAACTTATACTCATACTCATGCTCATGTTGCCAATAAACATATCAATGAAAAACTTCTTAGTCTCCCAATAATTTCCCCCTTTTTCATTGATGGAAACATGCCTCAACTAATCTCCCAAAACTACTCTCCCCCTTTGACATCAAGGGAAAAGGGCGCAAAACATGCTCTCATCTACTAGATTACATACAAACTCACATACTCCCCCTGAATAATATGTACATGTATACAAGTGATTAATAAACTCAAAAACTTGACAAACTCTCCCTAATAGTGATATCAAGTAAATCAGATTAAAATTTGCACTGGAACATTGTCTTATAACTTCCACATATAAAAAATGAAATCAAACCAAGAAATTGTAATGCATAAAAATAAATACAATCAACCAAAAGAGGCATTTGACACCTATAATTTCTCAAGGTGTGCTTGTCAGTATTTCTTCCCTTCTTCCCAAAATTTCTTGGCTAATCGAAGCATATGGCTCTGAGTCTCAAACTCCATAAGAAGTTCTTCACCATCATCCAGAGTGTTGGGTATCAGATTTAACTTTGTTACTTTGTTTGAACTCATTAAGGCATTGGAGATAGATGCAAATTTAGCATTCACTGGATCCCTAAGATGACCAAACTGAACAATTATCTTCTCTTTTTGTACTTGCAGTTGGAAAAACTGCTCATGTAGATTCTCAATCACATTCCTTGTGCTCCCATCAATGTCTTGTGTCAGATCATAGGCACTAGATGCTTTATCGATTTGGGACTCAATTAATTCCATCTCATCCTTGATGCTTTTCATAGATTTGAGCCACTTCATGCAAAATTGAAACAACGATTTGGCTTTTGCAACACAATTTTTCACATCTTTGAGATGATCTTGAAATCTATTGTGTGTGGTGGCACACTTCTCTATTATGTCCATTAATCTCTTATCATTAAATGAATATGTAGTGTAGAAAAATGTACACCTTTACATTCTCACTCTATGTTTGGTTCCCTTAATTAAACTAGACTTAATTAAGTCTCTAATTGGCCCAATTATGCATTTAAAAGCCCAATTAATCTCATTTTTTGAAAGGGAAACTTGTATTAAAAAATTGCAAGAATTAATTAAATTTCCTTGAAATTAGTGTCCTGGATTTAGGTCCTAGGACCCATTCACCCATGGGCGAATGGGTCATCCTTAAGTTTTGGACCCCAATTTTTAATATCTTTTTGGTGGCATTTTTTAATTTAAATTCAAGTTGTAATTGTCGTATTTTGAATTTTAATTGGTAAATTAGAAAATCATCTATAAATGCATAGTTATTTTATTAATTCAAGACATCTAACAAGAGGGAAAATTTCATATGAGCAAAAATATTATTGTAAAGAGTATTGAAGAGTAGATTTATCAGTCATCTACAATAGCCTTCAAGATCCTATCATGATGTCAAGATTTATGTGTACTCATGCATGTTTTTAGAGATAGCATTGTGATGTAGGTTTCAAGCATTCATGTCAAGATTCAGGCTATTAAATCAAACATCCAATCAATCCATTTCATGCAAGATCAATACTTTGGAGAGATGTGTTAGATTTTAGTCCTTCAAGGGTTTTATCCAAGGGTTTGGTGAGTTGCAACATAACAAGTGTTCATTCATCATTCCTTTTATTCATGTTTCATTTCATTTCAAGGTTTAATTACCAAAATGGGGTTTGAAAAAGGAAAACCCCCATTCACCAAAAAAAAAATTCCATCTCTTTGTGTTTGCAGATTTACAGGTGAAGAAGGATTGAATATTGATCAAAAGGGAAATTTTGTAAAGTTGTCAACATTGTCGTCAAGATATGAAAACTTAGATCCCAAATTTATTTCTGACCTTTTGACAGTGAAACATCCAATCAAGCCATTTCATGCAAGATAAAGACCTTGGACAGATGTGTTAGATTTTGGTCCTTCAATGGTTTTATTCAAGGATTTGGTGAGTTACAACATAGAAAGTGTTCATTCATGTTTCATTTCATTTCAAGGTTTAATTACCAAAATACGATTTGACCAAGGAAAACCCCCATTCACCAAAAACAAACAATTTTCCATCTCTTTGTGTTTGTAGATTTGCAGGTGAAGAAGGATTGAAGATTGATAAAAAGTGCAATTTTCCAAAGTTGTCAACATTGTTGTCAAGATACAAAAACTTAGATCCCAATTTTATTTCTGACCTTTCGATAATGAAACCTGGGGGAAACAAAATCTTAGATCCACCTCTAGAGGACCCTAAAAGTTGAGCAAAAAATCCCTACAAAGACTCATTCTCCCTAGGGAAAATATGTCCCAGGAGGACACTCAGTAGAGGCTTTTGGTGACAGGTGCATAAATTCGTAAACTTCTCAGATCTACAGAAATTTGTGGATTCTTCTAAATTAAGGTTTTAAATTGATGTTTCAAGTGTTGCATTGCACAATTAGGTTTATTTACTATTTTTTAGTTTTTCTCCCAAAAGTGCATTTCAGGCTAATTTACCTCATCTTCAGACATAAAGAAAACAACAAGATCTCCATCAAGATTGACTCACGGTTGAAATTCAATCCGACCTTTGGGGATCTCATTACTTAATTAAATAAGGAAAATAGGTGCATACCCCTATTCAAAACCTACCTCACCCATTTTCCTATGTTTCATTTTGGTGAACCTGACATTCTTACACTATAAATTTTTTGATTTGGAATTTTATTCAAACCCTAGATCTAGGATTTGCATTCATTTGCATTGCATTACATTAGTTTCCATTTCATCTAGGGTTTTCAAAATTTCATTAGTTTTCATTTCACTTAAGGTTTTAAATTTGCATTTTGCATTTTTTTAAATCTAAAAAATCCAAAAAATTGCATACATATTACATTGATTTTGCATAGTACTTTCATATTAGTGTATTTTTAATCATGTACATCAACAAATTTAGTTAAAATTGCATCCATAAAAGTGTCACTTTTTTCACTATTTATCAATATTTGCATTTTTATTTAGACACCAAAATCTAGAAAAATCTTGTATGGAAAAACACAGTTTACAACTTGGAACAAAGAACACAAATAACAACTTAGAATTTTCATTTTTTCATTTTTAAAAACCTTGTACAAGGACCCATTTTCTCTTGGGCATTGATGAGTCCTTGAGGGCCTATCAAAACCAACTTTTATAGGAATTTTTTTGGTCTTCTGCACTTCCTAGATCCGTTGATAAACCAATGTTTCATTCTATCAAAATTTTAGGAATTTCTATTAGGTCTAATCATTCATTTAGTATAACCATTTTCAATCATTCCAAAATTATTTTAGTATTGAAAATCATCAAATCTGTAGGACAATTGGTTGCATTTCTTAAATCATTACATAAGTTGGGTAGATTACTTTTCATGTTAGCATGTTTCCTTTTCAAAGACGTGTTTTTGACATGGTTAAGAATAGATTGTATAAGTACAACATCCCCTCTTATGAGTAAAATCTAGGGCAAAGAAATGAGTTTCTTAAGAAAAATGTTAGCCATACTCCCACTATCTTTCCTAGTTATGAGAATATCTCAATGCAAGAGAACCAAACCATTGACACATTCCTTAATATCACCTTGCCTATCCTTCACTCAAACTCTACTCTCTCTCCCATTTGTGAGGATTTTTTGATACAAAAGGATACAAGCATGGATAATCATGAAACCATAATTTTTCTTCTCCCTATACCTCTCCTACTGGTGATGAAGGTATCTTGGTGAAAGAAGATACAGTCATTGAGAATCATGAAAATCTTGTTTGTACCTCTCCATCTACTCCCACCTGGGAAGATATTATGACACAAGAAGATCAGATCATTGACACATTTCTTAACATCACTTTACCTAGTCTCCATTCATCTCCAGCTTGTGAGAATGTTTTAGTGAAAGAGGATGCAATCGTGGAAAATCATGACAATCACATTTGTTCTTCTCCCAATATCTCTCCTATTTTTGAAGAGGATATTTTGGTGTTAGAAGATCCAATCATTGAGAGCCATGTCAATTCTATTTTTTCCTCTTTCCCTACCTCTCCTACTTGGGAAGATATTATTGGACAAGGGGATTTAATCATAGATAACCATGACAATCATATTTGTTCTTCTCCCAATATCTCTCCTATTTGTGAAGAAGATATTTTGGTGTTAGGAGATCCACTCATTGAGAGTCATGAGAATCTTGTTTATCCCTCTCCCAATTCTTCTCACTTGGGAATATATAATTGAAAAAAAGGATGCAATCATTGGTAAGCAAGAAAATCATAGTTGTTGATCAGTGTTGCTTCTGGATTTGATTGTGTCCAAAGTTTTTAGCATCAATGTTTCGAATCACACTCCGTGATCCATCATTAGGATTTGATTGTGGAAACTTACTATCATTAAGCATAGTTGTTCTTCTCTACATACATCCCATACTTGTGATCAAATTATCTTAAAAGATCCAAAATTTGAATGTCATGAAAATATTGTTTGCTCCTCTCCTAAAAACTCTCCTACTAGGGAAGATATCATGGTGCAAGAGGATGATAACATTGATACATATCTTTCAAGCATTAGTAATGTGGATTCCTTAGATGAAGATGATAAGATGACATTATAATTCCCCTCACTAGAAGATCACCAAAATAAGGATAAGTCTGTTGAGGTTTTGAACATTAGATCTCCCTTGATTACTGGGCCTCCTAAGTCTCGTCTAATTCTTGGACCCCCTAAGAGTCCTTTAATTATTGGACCTCCCAAGTCATCTCCTAAGCAATTTTTTATCATAGGACCACTACAACACCAACCAAAACTTCCATGAACTATCTTAAATTTTGCAAGGAAACTTACTAGTAACAATGTTTTGCTGCAATCGAGTCATCATACCGTTGCTCATACATATAATAAAAGGAACAATAGGCAATCACAAACCATACCTACTTCATTACCATTACCTCAACATATCTTTCCTAGTTCTCCTTGTTTGCCTTTGCAAAATGGAAATGAGGATGACCTTGTAGATCAACTCAAAAGCACTCTTGCTAAGATTTCTTTCTGGGATCTTATTCAAGCATCACCTAATTATCATAGCATGTTTCAAAATGCCTTACAAAAAGTTTTTATTCCTCCTAGTGCACAACCAAATGATGTAGTAGCCCTAATTCAAGGTATGAACTCGGTCAACTTAGAAATTAATTTCATCAAGATAATTTACCTCCATTAGAAATGAAAAAAAAAATGATGCTTTGATGATAAGTGCTAGTATTAACAAGTGTGGCATTAAGCATGTTATCCTCAAATCCAACTGAGCTTGATTCACGTGATAACCCCATATGAAACTTTTTTTTTTTGTAGTCCCATGCACTCTAAGCATGCAAAATGAGGCGAATTTCAATTTTCCTTTATGCGTGGTCCTGAGCCTCGAATCATCCCCTCGAGCGCTTGCCTCTTCCCGTTTCTCAAAAAGCTTCAAAATGAGTATTTTGTTGATTTTCACTTTTCCAGAGAATTTTTTTTCCCATGCAGTGGCGTTGTTTTTCAATGCTCCTACATGAGATGATAGAATTTTTTTAGGTGTAACAACGTTTTTCAATGCCACTACACATCCTTAGCTTTTTTGGGAAAATGTAGAAGCGATGTTTTTAGCACCTATGCATGTATTAAGTGTTTTTGAAAAATGCATGAGCAGAATTTTTCACCACCCATGCACTTTCTCACCCTCGCATGTGAGAAGTTAATGAACTCAGTTCATTAATGTGGGTTCATTAAATGGTTTTTAAATAACTTTTTAATTCATTTTAACTTCATTTGTGATCTCTTAACCTCATTTCTTCCCTCTTTGCTCTTCGTGGTTTTGGTGAAGATATCGTGATCACGTATTTGCGTGGAGTTTCAAAGATTTGTTGATGTTTTCATCAACCAGGGTCTGATCTTTGCTGAAGTTTTTAACATTTTCTTTTGGGTATGTTTCTCTTGTCCCTATATCTCATATACCCTTTCTTCATCTAGGTTTTTTCATTTAGGCATTTTTCATGATTTAAATAGGTTGATTTATTTTATATAGTTATTATCATAAGTTTTCATCTATGTTCATTTTCGAACCCTAGGTTTGGGATTTCAGTCTCATCTTCAATTTTGTTTTGATTCTTTTTATGTTTGTTTCTCTTGCATGTCATGTCTCCGCTCATTTTTCCTTTGTTTCTATCGTATTTCTCACATACATTATTGACAATTTTTTTCAATTGTATGCATCTTGAAAAATTCTGTGTATGGTTAGGAAATTGTTTTTCGATGCTACATAGGATGTTATGTTTTCCCAACGTATATGTGTAGTGGCAGGGTTTTCCCCCGCTACCACATCACATTTTACTGCACCTATGTTACATGTCATAGCGCTTTTACATCTGAATTCTACCTTAGTATAACATGTAATGGTGGTTGTTTTTAATGCCAATACATGTGGCTTTATCAAAATGTTCAAGTTACATGTAGAAGTAGGCTTTTTTCTGTCTCTACACAAAGAAAATTTCCCACTATGTCAAGGCGCTGAAAAAGTCCTCCATTACATTTTTTTCTTTGTACAAGTGCTTAATGACAAGCGGACTTTTTCACCGCCATTACAAAGAAATATTCCCAAAGGATGCACAAGTGGTGAAATTAAGCACCCTTACACCAAATTGAAATCAACCATGCAAGGCCATGTCAGAGTGCTAAAATTCCCTACCTATGTACAAAGTACTTCCAAACGATTCAAAGCAATGTAGAAGTGTTTTTTTTAGTGCTTATGCATAAATAGACTTCCCAAACATGCAAGGGCATTGAATTTCAGTGCCCCTGCATAAAATCCTAAATTTTTCACTAACTCCCAAAAACATTCCAAAATTGTTCCCGAGCTCCATTTTGCCTATGTTCATTCAATTTTTCTCACTCCATTGCTCACATATTCTTGCTTGAAAGTTCTTACTTGGTTTCCCGCATTCCCTCACTTTCATAATGCATACTCTTCTAAATATTAGAAAAATCCTTTGTTTCTTTGCAGTTGTACTCCTCCTTTTAGGCATTCATCAAAATATCAACATTCTTGGTGCATTTGATGACAACTGAAGAGTCTCCATCATCTAACAAGAAGGAAAAAATGAAATACAAATACCAAGGTTTCAATCCGCCTATGGTGGTCACATCCAAGATTGATGAGATCAAGGATACATAAATTGGACATCTTGATATGAATGACTTTGTTAAAAGAACATGGAAGCAACCCTTGGAAAAAGATTTGGAGGCAAATTTTCATAGCAATCTTCATCAGGTTGCCTCATTCCCAGTAGCTGCTTATTGTCTAGAGTTGGTGTTGCAAGTTTCTTCACACTACAATGTGAAAGGATAAAAGTGTTAGAATCCTCAAGAAAGATAATGATGAGGTTGGATGTTGATTTCTTTGACGTGGTTTTTCAAGTCCTAACCATGGAGAAATATACAGATATGACTATTCAACATGCCCACGAGGATTATGATAGAAATCAAAATGAAGATAAGCAATTGATTAATGTGAAATGGTTGAAGACCCCAAGACCTAGGGTGATCCCACAATACTGGTTTACAATTCCAGTGAGGAAGGAAAATTGCAAAAACCCTCCTATGATTTTTTTTCTTTTTCTTTTTAGGGGTTCACATGAACTAGGGTGTTTGAATGGACCCAAAAGGGGTTCAAATGGACCCTGGTTTGAGCTAACCCTATTAAACGATGGGACCCACATTTTTTGCATTTTTTTATAACAAAAACAATGGAAAAGTGAATAGAAGGGGGGGTTCACTCGAACTAGGGTTCATTTGAACCCTAGTTCTAGAAAACCTCCAAGGGGGGTTTGATCGAACTTGGGTTCATTCGAACCCCCCTTTTTCCCTCTTCTCCCCCTCTTGCACCAAATTTCTGTAAAATTTTTCCCTTCGAAGCTCGGGTTGAGGATGAAAATGGAGGAGAATTCACAGACCCAACTAGATGATGGTAGTCCTCAAAAAAAGCTATCCATCAAATATAATTTTAATATTTTTTGGTTTTATTATGTATTTTATTTTTTAGTTTGATTAAACATAGGTTTTTCACTGAAAATCAAGCTCTTTGTTTTGCACATGTGGAAAAATAGCAGATTATAAAAAAAATAAAAAAATATCAGTGCACTAGATATTGATGTCCTTGATCCAACAAAAAAAATGAATTTCAATACAAAAAAAGTTATGCTTTAGCCAACGAATCATGTTTAAATTGTAAAAGGTTTGACTTTGAAACTTAATTAAGAAAACAATATTTAACAAAATGCTATGAAACTAATTCCATGCACTAGAAATTGTAATTATGAATCTAAATTCAAAAAAACTAGAATTTTATCCTTCATAGAAAAAAAGTTGTGTTAGCCAGTGACATCACTCTTTAAAAATGGTGTTTATTGTTAAAAACTAGTTTTCAAAGGAGATGGAAAAAGAAGTGCAATCTGATTCAATTTTTTTTTTAAAAAATACATTTAGAATCTAGAGACAAAATGTCACAAATCGCTAGTTTACATCATCTTCAAATTCCTCACAGTTTAGCTGCTATAGGTTCCCAAAAGTGAATATTTAGTTAAAAAAATCAGTTTAGTGTCCAGTTTGGCCAAAAATTGTAAACCGGTATTGTGGTATCACCCCCTAGCATCTCAAGATGTCCTAAAAACCTTCCTTGCAGTGATTTCAAGGAGGATGTGTGTGATATGATCACTCTTTTAAGTAGAGTGAAAGGATTGCTAGGTTCTTCAAATTTTCAGGAATGGATTTATGAGTACATCACGATTATCAAGAAAAAGAAGTCACATTGACTAGGGTGCTCAAATCAGTGATGAAATCCATGAACAACTCATCACTGTGAACTCTACTTTGAGGTTTTATACGACTTTATACCTGGTGTACGCTGCAACAACCATGAGGCAATATCCTGGTCTAACAACAAAAGGAGATAGGAGGTATGTACCGGTGTATAAATACTATTCCCAAATCACCCTTAGAGGCAACATCAGACACTTCAGAAGGGTAAACGATGCTTTCTTTGCACCCTTGCTATGCATGTTTGATCCATCGTTGGAGAAGAAAAGGGTTTCTGATGCAACATGGAAGGTGGTGAATAAATACGGTTGCATCTTCTTACAATCCCCTACCTTCACATAGCTTAAGGTAGGTTGCTACGCGGGGTATCCCTACATGTTACCAAGGTATCCATCTGACCAGTTGTTGTTGATGGAAATTTCTAGAAAGGTTATCAAAAGCCATTCATAAGCTAATTATTAAGTTTCCAATAACCATTGGTAGATATTTAGTACAAACTATGCCCAAGGCCAAAGTTGTAGCATCAAAGATGAAAATCATGACTCTAAGGACATATAGATGTAGAGTTGATTTTGATTATAGAGGAATGAAAAGAAAAATAAAAAAGATTCATAGACATTTCTACCATTTTGAAGATATTTGGTCAGATTGTAGAGACGAAGAGGATATAGGAAAGATGGATTATTGTAGGCTTACTGTAGAACATATCTCAAATCTTGGCTTGGCGAACCTTTTGAAGAAAATTGAAGATCTTGGTGATGTTTTGAATGTTGAGTATGATAAGAAGGAGATAACAAGTAGACCTTTTCCACTCATTCAATGGTCTCAAAAAGAAAGTACTTCCATCCAACAAAGGCTTACTTCCATTTTGAGTAATTATAATGAATGGTTGCAAAGGAAACTAATTTAGTTGAAGCCTTTCAAGATGGATTCTAAGAGTGAAGTATTTGAAGGAGAAGCCAGTAGACAACAATAGTTCAGGACCAAGAATAAAGCAAGTTTTTCTCCCTCTTCCTCACGTAGGGGACCTAAAATTATATTTACTTGTGGGAAGAGTATAACACAAATTGTTGAAGAGAAAAATGCAGAAGAAGAGAAACCAAAAAGATAAGAGCAACCTGAAGATGAAGAAGATGAGGAAGAAGAATAGAATGAAGAAGATGAAGAGGATGATCAATTAGAGGGAGAACAACAAGATGAGGAAGATGAACAAGAAGAAGAAATGCATGATGAAGAAACGCGAGTATCTCCTCAAGAAAATGTCATTCAAGACCCTCTGCATACTTCATCACCTACTGCTGCCACAACACCTCATACTCCTCCTATTCCTACCTCTCCACCACCTCCTCTTCCCACTTCTCCTCCACCTTCAATATTTCTACATACACTTAAAGAGACAATACCTTCCATAGTGCATTCAATCCATTCTACTCCTTCCATAGGGTCAGTTTTGTAGAGTGTTGATGTTATCTCTGGTTCTTCATAATCTATTCCAATTTTTTCATCTCCATCATTTGACATATCTTTTCAAGCTGAATTTGATCGATTCATGAATGAATTATTTCTAGATACATCAAATTTTCAGCAATGACTAAGACAACACTTGTTGTAACTACCACATTTGCTTGAAAAAATACCGGTGTAACTCAGGAATTCACAGTAGGGACCAAAGGTGATGTTTTTTCCCTTCCTCCATGGTTGGCTTCATAGGCATCCAAATGGAAAAATCAATTGGTCTCTCGATGTGTTGGATCTTGAGGAATTGACTCTGTAAAATCCAAAGGGGGAAAAGAAACCAAAAGTACACTCAAGGTTGCATATGGAAAAATCAGGGTACAAATATGTGGACATAGCAACACTACCTCAAGGTAGAAGTCATGAAGAAATTAGAATGGAGGATTACACCATCACAAGGGTTAAGCTTGGGAAGATCACACATGCAAGTGCTAAGGATGATGCCCAAGCATCTTTGACTACTTTGATGGAAATGTTTGATAAACCAAAAGAAACCAAAGACATGTACAAGGAAAAAGATGAGAACTATGCTTTTGTATTGAGGAGAATCGTAGAGTCTTCAGAGAATGTGCAACCTATTGCAATGAGTATTGAGGAACCCATGGTTTAAAATGTTGAGAAAAACTATTCTAAAGGAAAAATCATATATGAATTTGTTGATAGAATAATTTTACAATGTTCATAATACATGACCATTGTAATGGAGAGGATTGCTTAGATATCAAAGATAAATCTAGAGCTAGAAAAGATAGTGAGTACACTTCTGTTGAGTAGAAGGAAACAAAGCAAAATCTTGAGTCATGGATTCAGTTGAAGAGAGAGAAGCTAACCAAGTTAGTGGGAATTGGAATTATTCCTAACAAGGAAAAGTATGTGGAAATTAACAAATCTATCAAAAACCACATACAAGTCATCATGAATATAATCAAGGATGCTCAACAAGTACAAGAAGATGTTGAAGAACATAATCTCAAAACACATCTGGATAGATGTAAGAAGGTCTGTTTTGCTACAAAGAAGTCTATCATGAAGTTTCACACTATTATTGATTACACTTCTGGACTGGATGAGACAGTAATGCAAGAGATTTTAAAGAAGTATGAAGATTTCCAAGCACAAAGCAAGGAACCATAAATATTTTTACATTTCCAGAGATAGTTAGATTTCATTCTTTTATCATGCTTTATGTAAATAGGCGTGGCATTTTTACATGTCATTTTGTTCTCATGTAACTACATGTAAAAACGAAGATGCCTTCTTACAATCATGGACATCACGCTTGAATAAGTCAAAAGTTAGTTAGGGTTTTTTCCTAGAATAGCTCTTTGCTCTCACCTATAAATAAGGGAGATCTCTATTGTATTAAGGACCTTTTTTCTTATACAACAAAGTGTTGCTCATTTGTAAAGTAATTTTGAGACTTTGAGTTCATATTGTGATACTATTTTTTTTTTTGATAGTTCATATTGTGATACTATTTTCAATCAATAAAGAAGGATAAATTACATACCAAACTTTGTGTTGGATCAATTTCAATGAATTTGAATGTTCTTATGTCTTTCACATTAGTTTATCTTATTATTCAATTGGATTAGCAGTGTTTTATTAATTGATATTGGAAGGCTTTCAAGTTGATTTATGTAGACTTTGTGCTATGCCTTTTGCTTGGAATTGAGTAACTGATGATAGTATTGGTGAATGATATTCAAGAATTGGTGCTTGGAATTATTCATTATGTTTGTAAATTTTTTCATGAAGTAGATTGAAGAATTTTTGCTCCATTTGCATCACTAGTTACTTTGTTGAAGAACTCATCTTTGAAAACAACAAAAAGACTTTGTGCTTTTGTTGGTTTTCCAGTTACATATATTTGATTATATTGGTACTCCTAGACTATGCTTTGAAAAGTTATAAGTATTGGTTATTGCTGGTTAGATTTTATTTAAAGTTGTATCACATCAAGAAATTAAAATAGTGGAACATTGTAAACATATTCTCTGAAAGAAGAGAGAATCATGAATGCAACACACCCCCATATGATTAGTGTAGTATACATATTGTAAAGTTTAGAGTAGTTTACTTTTAGTTCTGGTAAGTAGTAAGAAGCACACCTCCCCTTTCTGAGAGGAGATATTTTATCTCACAACAATTGTGGCTGAAATTCAAGTTTTGTAATCTGTAAAGGGATTACAAAATTTTCACCCAACAAAGCGTACTCTCATCGATAATGGTTCAAAACTCAATGTTTGTAGTATAAAACTTTTGGATAAAATTGGAGTGGACAAGACTAAAGTTCAACCAAATTCTTTATCTATTTGTGGTTTTGACAATGTGGGAAAACAACCGCTTGGTGTGATAATATTACTTGTTAAAGCTGGTAAGGTTATGTTACAAACTCCTATCCATGTCATCCCCAATGATATTTCATATAATATTCTTTTCGGTAGACCATGGATTCATGCAATGAATGTGGTCCCTTCCATATTGCATCATCTAGTGAAGTACACTTATAACAACAAGGTTTATATGATAAAAGTTGATCCTGATCCTGTGAGTTGTTTACAATTTTAAAAAAGAATGACAAATCCTCTTACAACATTGACACCAACTACAAAAGTAGAACTTGTGCAAGAGGAAGAAAAAGAGAATAATATTGAACAAGTCGCAAAGCTATTGGATGATGATTGAGGTTAATTGGATTTCACACCTACGTTCATGGGAGAATACAAGATTACACACAAGTTATACATCCACATATGAAGAGTGTGATCATGAGAAACCACCAAATCCAAAAGAGATGGAAAAGCTTTATGGAAGAGGTTATGAAATTTTCAAGCAACTTGTCTATAATGGAAAAGGATGTGGTACTAGCGAACAAGGTATATGTGTCCCTATAGAGCCTAATACACAAGAAACAACTAGTGGTATTGGTTATTATCCTTTGAAAGAAACAAAAGCATCAAAGAAACCTTCACTTAATATCAATTTCATCACACAAAATACTCCTAGGACAACTTCAAACACATGTCCTAGTAATGGTTGGGGTTCATTAGATTTTACACCCTCCTTTATGGGAGAGTACAAAATCCAACAATATAAAGAGTCTTGTGTATGTATGACACCTTGTACTAAGCAAGAAATATCTTTGTCACAAAAGAAAAGAACATCTTCTACTATTGATCAAGAGACTATCTTGTCGATGCTTCTCAAAGCTCACTTGATATCTCTCCCTCCAAGAAAATGAAATAAATTTTACCACAAGAGTTCATTTTGTGCATATCATCGAGTACATGGTCATTAAACTAATGGATGTAAGGATTTTAGTGATAAAATTCAACATCTTAAGGATTGTGGTGCTCTTCCTTGTGTTGATACACCTATTTCCTTTAATTGATACTGATTTTCATCCAATCATGTTGCTAATCACTATGTGGCATTGGTAGCTTTATATGTCTTTTTCATTTTCGTTCATGGTGGTACAATATTAGGTGCAACCATATTTATCTTGGTAGCAACATGATAGTTCTCAGTGGTTGTCTTTGTCTCTATGATTGGGGGCAAGGATAACTAGTTTTTGGGAGGTGTGCATTCTTTTCAAGGATCCTCTCTTCCTCTCTTTCTACTTAAAATACCAACATAGCAAGTATGTTGAAATTTTAAGCGTGGTGCATATTGTCCCCTGTTCATTGTTTGCATGTCCCTTATTAGTGATGATATTATACATCTTCTAGGAAGTGTGACCATTACATTGGCAATATTTCATTTGCACCCCTTGAGGTGAGTTTCTTGTTTCACTTTGTTCATGGAAGTTGAATTTAGTGTAGCATTAGCATATCATATTGATTATGTTGTGGAACCATATCAAATTTATTAGGAGGTATAGCTTTGGTATGGTTGATACATGGGAGCCAATAGACCTGGCATGACTTTCCCATCACCACTTGTCTTAGGGGCTCACCTATTGGACACCAAGTTTCACTAGCCCTTGTGAGGGTATTTTTCATGACCAACGAGCATAACACAACTTGCTTGCCTGTGGAGCCATGTTTTTCATAAGTGATTTTACATCCTTATGAGTGTATTTGATGGATGTGGCATAATGCAACTTTCTAGTCCATCTTTCTTTCCTCTTTGTATTAATTTTGACATTGTATGTTTGTGTCTCTTGTCTTGTTGCTTCATATCATACATTCATGTGTGTCCCTTTGTGCTTATGTTTGTTTTCCATAGGATCTTGATCTTGGGGTCTTGGAAACCTCCTTGATATTTTTCATCCTATCCCATCAATATTTGTGCACTTGGACCCCTCTTAACACATATTTGTCTACTTTAGTGTGAGTTTGAGTGTAGGGCTCATCCTCTCACTAAAGTGAGGGCTAAATGTAGTGTATAAAAATGTACACCTTTTCATTTTCACTCTAATTTTTGGGTCCCTTAATTAAATTGAACTTCACCAAGCCTCTAGTTGGCCCAATTACGCATTTAAAAGCCCAATTAATCTCGTTTTCCAAAAGGGAAACTTGAATTAAACAATTGCAAGAGTTAATTAAATTGCCTTGAAATTGGTGTCCTGGATTTAAGTCCTAGGAACCATTCACCCAAGGGCGAATGGGTCCTCCTTAAGTTTAGGACCCCAATTTTTAATATGTTTTTGGTGGAATTTTTATGATTCAAATTCAAGTTGCAATTGTCAACTTTTTAATATTAATTGTAGGGAAATTAGAAAATCATCTATAAATACATAGTTATTTTATCAATTCAAGACATCTAACAAGAGGGAAACTTTCATATGAGAAAAAATATTATTGTTAAGAGTATTGAAGAGTAGATTTATCAATCATCTATAAGCATTCAAGATCCTATAATGATTTCAAGATTTATGTGTGTTCATGCATGTTTTTGGAGCTAAAATTGTGATGTAGGTTTCAAGCATTCAAGTCAAGATTCAATCTATCAAATCAAACATCAAATCAAGCCATTCCATGCAAGATAAAGACCTTGGACAAATGTGTTAGATTTTGGTCCTTCAATGGTTTTATTCAAGGATTTGGTGAGTTGCAACATAGAAAGTTTTCATTCATGTTTCATTTCATTTCAAGGTTTAATTACCAAAATACGATTTGACCAAGGAAAACCCCCATTCACCAAAAACAAACAATTTTCCATCTCTTTGTGTTTGTAGATTTGCAGGTGAAGAAGGATTGAAGATTGATAAAAGTGCAATTTTTCAAAGTTGTCAACATTGTTGTCAAGATACAAAAACTTAGATCCCAATTTTATTTCTGACCTTTCGATCATGAAACCTGGGGGAAACAAAAGCTTAGATCCACCTCACGAGGACCCTGAAAGTTGAGCAGAAAATCCCTACAAATACTGATTCGCTCTAGGGAAAATTTGTCCCAAGAGGACACTCTGTAGAGGCTTTTGTTGACAGGTGCATAAATTCATAAACTTCTCAGATCTACCAAAACTTTGTGGATTCTGATAAATTAAGGTTTTAAATTGATGTTTCAAGTGTTACATTGCACAATTGGGTTTACTATTTTTATTTTTTCTCCCAAAAGTGTGTTTTAGGTTGATTTACCTCATCCTCATTCATAAAGAAAACAACAAGATCTCCGTCAAGATTGACTCACCTAAGGGTTGAAAGTCAATCCTACTATAGACACATAAAATGTACTAATTGACATTGGACATCTGATCCTGATCACTAAGACCATTTCATCCTAAATCATCCTTCAGTCTAACCATTTAATCAAATGCCTTTATTTGATTAAATTCATCAATATTCCTCTCTTAATTAAATAAATCATGTATTTAATTAAGTCTATCTCTTTTGTTAATTAAATCAATCTGTCTAATCTAATTATCCCTATTTAATTAAATAATTAATTTTATTTAATTAAATCTCTAAAGTTTATCTATTAAATTAAGTAAATTAAAATCTTATTTAATTTAATCTACCTTCATCCCCTTAGTTAAATAAATCAAACCCTTTATTTAATTAAATCTTTAAATCATATTCTTCTCATATTTGATTTAAATCAATCCATAAATTTAAGTCAAATAGGTCACATCATTTAATCCTTCATTAAATTAATTAACGTTAATTAATTTAATCTCTTCTCATGTCCCATCCTCCATCTTTTGCCACTTGCACATGAAAATAGAGTTATTTGATTTATTAAAACTCTATTTGTCTTCAACATGGCATAAAGGAGGAATATTCTTCAAGTTTGAAATTCAAATCTAAGTTGACTTTGTCCTTCCAACAAGGCATTCACTCCCTCTTACAATTCCTTTTGCATTGAGCCAAGTGGCCATTACTCCATTTGACTCTCCCTCCACCTTGTCATTAATACAATTTCAAAATTCAAATATTGGCATTTATTGGCAATTCATCAAAACTTGCACATCCTTCATCCTCTCACATGTTGACAAGTGGCATCTTGCCATTGGTTGATTCTTAGTCCCACATTCATCCTATCTTTCAATCTTCAACTCTTTCTTTCTATAAATAAAGAGCTCATCCTTCATTTTGATCATCCACAACTTGAGTAAACTTACTATACTCAAATCTTTAGCAATCTTCATCCATACTTTTGAGTTATAGCTAGGTTATGCAGATTTTCATCTTGGAGCATTCATCACTCTTCATCAAAGTGGATCAACTTTCATCAACAAATCACCATTGCATCATTGGAGTTGGGAAAGGGCCAATTTTCACATCAAATTGGCACCAATTCCCTCAAGAGATTAAGAGTTTGCTTTGCTTTAGAATAGGATTTGATATGTTTTAAGTTTTGTTGTGTTTTTCATTTCATTTCCTCTCTCTTTTGCAATTTAAATGAATTTCTTGAGGAATCATGTTACTAACCTTCCATTTGATTTAACCTATTGATTGTTTCTTTTGTATGTGCAGGTTTGGAAGAATGGTTCACATTTTGGCACTAGAAGGAGGGCCCAACCTCGTTTTCTAATCATGTTTTTGTCAAAAATTATGTGCTTTTCTTTGTCTATAGGAAAACTCCGCAGATGGAAGCTCAACGTTGCTCTATAGAACTACTGAAAACTCCAACTACGACGCCTATGACTTCCCGCCCATAATTTTGAATTCTAAACTACGCCGCTGAACTTGTCCGACCCGTGGGAATCTTTCAAAAATATAAACTACATCGCTGACCAAAAGGGCGACGCCTTCATGCTCACTGGTCTGGTTACAGAGTGATGTTGACTGGTAAGCAACGCTATATAGCACCATTGGTGAATTCAAACAGTGACGCCTTCGTGGATTGCACCGCTGGAGGTGAGTATAAAGTGAAATTTTATTTGTAACACGTGCTTATTTTTTCAAATTATGGTTCCTTTATCTATTTTCTACTTTTTGGGTCTCTGTTTCTATAGAATCTAATTGACTTTCTTGTAGGTTGGATCGATCAAAGACGAAAAGGAAGGGAAGCATGATGATGTCATTTCATAAAAATAAGTGTTTTTAAACACTTTAGTGTTTGTTTAACACTCTTAGAGGATTCACTATTTCTCTTAAGGAAAAATTTGTTATCTTTTTATGCTTAGGACTTACAAATTTCATTTTGGGCTTTAAAAAGAACCTTTTAAACTCTTGTTCCAAAAAGGCTTAAAAAGAACATTAGGACTCAAATTTACTAGAGTTTGTTTTTGGTTTAATAATCGAACAAGGAAAATTTTCACACTTACTTTGGTGCTTTAAAATGAATAAAAATCTTTGCTTTGTGGACTTAAAATGAACATGTGCAACTTTGATTTTGTGATTGCTTACTTAAACTAACATCATCGAAAAGGACGTATGCGCTTCTCTCGCACTTCACAACAATCTTGAGAATCAAAAGGCCCTTTTGGTGATCTTAGGGTGGGATAAAGTGATCATCTCAACACTTCGTTTTGGGTTTAAAATTGAACAAAAAAATTTGCGAGTGTGAGTAAACCTATTGCATGTGTTCTCCCTTTGTTTCTAAATGAAGGTTGATCGAACTATGAATATGTTTACTCACTTTTGTTTATCTTAGAGGGCTTGCCTTGGGGAAAAAGTACTCACGCAAGGGAATGACTCAACCGGTAACACTTTGAACCCGAGAGTATTTCTAACCAGGATATAAATGTGTGTACTGGAATAAACACCAGTATCACACAGTTGGATTTGACGAGAAGGGAAGCAATGGTATTTTTCCATGTTGGGTAAACTCCTATGAACAGAAAGTCTGAATTAAAACCCTTGTTGTAGAAAGACCAAATCCCTATCTATTTGTTGGTGCAAGAATGGTCATTCTGAAGCCGCCCCGCACTTTTATGGTCTTTATTAGAAATGGAAAGCATTCCATGGGAGTTTCATGGGTTTTGATGCTTGGCTGCCCTATATAAGTGATTGTCATGGAGGGGAGCTAGTGGGGTCAAGCATCTAACCATTCGCTAAAGATAAGCGTAGCTGGACTTGTCCAAGTGGGGACTCAACAAATATTGTCTTTCATATCCATAAGGTTGTGCTTGTTCTTGGTTACAAAACACTTTGCTTGTTCGAAAACATTTGAAAACAAACATTTAACATCATCATAAAAACTTCAAACCCTTTAGGAAGCAAATACAATTGACCAAATTCATGTGTTATTGCTTGCCCTTGGGATTTTATCCTTAGAGGTTTCTAAACACTTGGATTTACATCTCAATTTTCCTACTAAAGTTAAACAATAGGTAACCCTTGCCTTGACTTCATCAAATTTCCACAAAACATACCTTGTGGGATTTGAAGAAATTGAGACATTGGACATCTAGTTTGGAAATCTAATCAAAGAAGTGTTTGTGGTAAAACAAAATCACTAAGCAAAGATAACAAAATTAGCTCTCACACTTGTTAAATCCTCATGATTTCCAAGAAAGTCAAAATCCCAAAATGAAAGTCCTTGAGCCAAAGTTCAAAATTTAGGAGTCACACTCGAAAGGTCATCAAGAAATACATTAGGAAGTGGAATCAAAAGCAACACATCAAAATAAGAAAAAAATTCACAAGGTTCTATAGACTCATTCCTTTTAACAATCAAGAAATGTATGCTCAGTTTGAACCACTTCTTAGTTATAGAGGTCCTTAGAAGTATCGTATGTTCTTCAATACCGAGGTCTAGTAAAGAAGTGTTCTTTTTTAGGTACATACTAGGATCAAAATCAAACCTTCATCCATCTTTGAACATCAAAACCAAAAACATCTCATCATCAACTCTTCAAAAATCTTGAAAAAAATCCTTCATGTCAAACTTTGGGAAAATCATTTGAAATCAATCCCAAATCACCTTGTTTGATTGAATGTGTATAGATGCATCCTTCTCCACATATTTGATCAAATTATCAAAACTTGTGAACAAATTCATCCCTTGATAACATCCAACATCTTGGGATTTAGGAGTTCATTATCAATATCATCTTGTTTGGATAGGAGTGTTTAGATGAATCCTTCTTACCACACCTAGAAAAATTAGCATCTTATGAACGATTTAACTCTAGGACAACATCCAACCTCTTAGAGTTCATGAGCTCACCAAAATCCAAATCCAAAAAAAATCAATCCTAAATCAAGTCCTAAAGTTTAACATACCCTTCAAGATTTTCTCAAGAGTTCCAATCATCCATCAAGCATCCATCTTACATCCATATCATTTTCACCCTTTGATCCTTAAAACATCCTAAAATTCTCTCATTTGTACCTAAAGATATATCAATCCAAAAGATTAGAGATTCATCTCCCAATATTCTTGAAAAATTGATCCCTATTTTATGGTGCAAACTAGATCTCAACACAAGAAGAACATGGAAGCCAACAAAGAAACACCTGCTTCAAGTGACCTAAGCCAAACAAACTCCGAAATGAATCCCGTTGAATCAAGCAATCCTTTAACTAACTTTCCCTCATCATCACAAAATCCACAAGAGGAAAGCCAAGAAGAAGATCTTACCTTTGGAATGTCACATGAGGAAATCACCGAAATGGTTCAAAATCTAGAGAATCATAAGATTATCAATATCATGATGAGACCCAACCCCTCACTATACATGCTTGAATTGGAAAAACAAGGGGCTAAACTCCCTTCTGATTTTCATGTGAGTACTATTGTGGAAACATCTTTTGGGATCACACCCAAAATATCATCCACCATCCCCATATCATCTACACCCCCATCCCAAAGTATCACTCAAAATATCCCGCAAATCACATCATCCATTACTCCAACTCAACCTAGTGTTAACAAGGGAAGTGCATTTCTCAATGCAATACAAACATACCCCCTTGTCAATAATCAATACTTGGATGCAAACACCATCTTGGGACAAAACGTACCCCAAAATCCATTGCACACATATGTCCCTCTCACCTTTCATGATCCAAATAACCCATCATCATCATTCTGCGCAACACCCCAAACCTCTCTCCCCATAATCTCGCAAGGAGAATGTGACATGTTCGAACCAAGAGGAATTTTTGACACTACACCATTTCCTCAAGAGATCACATCCCTCACATTTCCACCACTTCCACAATTTCCATCATCATCCACACCACTACTTGGCTTAGGGCTTCCACCTCTACCAAATATCAATCAAAATCAAACCAACATCCCGAACACCAATCAAAGCATCACACCAAACTCTCAAAACTTGTCATCAACATCACAAAAACAGATGACAACTATCCCAATGACACAAACCACCATTACCACATCATCAATCACCCCCCTAAAATCTCAAAACATGATCTCTCAAGGACCAACCACATTGATCGCACTATCCACCAATCAAATCCCAATTACCAACACGACAATACCTCTCACCACAACAAAAAACACCATTCTGAATCCACCACCACCACCACCACCACCACCAAGCTCCAATACATTGAGCCAATACAGTATGGCGTTACAAGCAGCTCAACAAGCTGCTTAGCAAAAGGCATTCTTGCAAGTACACAAAAAAATACGCACAACTAGCTTCTCAACAAGCCGCACAACTAGCTGCTCAGTAAGCCACTCAAGCTATGCAAGTTTCTCAAGAAGCCCAAGCCGCATTACAAGCACAAAAAGAACAACAAGCTACTCAAGCCCAAATCTTATTGCAACAACAACAAGTGGCACAAGCCCATGCTCAAGCACAAGCTCAAGCACAAGCGACACAAGCCCAAGCTCAAGCACAAGCAGCACAAGAGCAAGCTCAAGCATAAGCAACACAAGCTCAAGCTTAAGCTCAGGCGCATGCCCAATATCAAGCACAACAAGCGCAAGCACAAGCGTAGTATCTTGCACAAAAACAAGCAGCACAACAACAAGCATATCAGCAAGTGGTAAAAGAATACCAAGAACAACAAGAAGCAACCCAATTAGCAGCCCAACAACAAGTGTTGTTGGTGCAACAACAAGCACAACACTAGGCCCAACAACAGGAAATCCTGGCACAACAACAACAAGACCAACAACAAGCATTGTTTATACAGAAGCAAGTGCAAGAATACATGGCCCAACAGAATGTGCAGATACCATCAAACAACACACCAAACAACGCACCCATCCAACCAACAATTGAACCACCTCAGAACACCTTCATCCCACCACTTGATCCGCAAAATGATGTGACAACACAAATTAGGTTTCTCTCACAACAAGTGCTCGACCTTCAATCAGGGTGAACCACAAAAACATCTAGTAACTTGTGTCCTTATCCATTCGATAGAAGCCTTGTGATGAAATAATTCCTGAAGGGATTTGAGATTCCCAAGTTTGATAAGTACCATGGGACGGGAAACCCTGAAGATCATATCAGGGAATTCCAGGTTCATTGCATGGAAGTTGCGTATGACGATACCTATCTGATGTGGCTATTCCCTAGGAATTTGGCTGGCCACACTATGGAATGGTTCTCTCGCCTACCTACAGGCATCGAGACATTCAAAGAAATCATAGATGCATTCATCAAAAACTACACATGCAATATCGCCATGGATGTCAATCTTGAAGAACTATCAGCTTTGAAACAAGGAAAGAATGAATCATTCGCTTCATTCCTACAACGATGACGATCCAAGGCCAATCAAAGAAAATGGGTCATGCCCAAGGAACAAAAAGTGTGCACTATCATATCCAACCTTGACAGCCTCTTGGAATTCCATCTCAAGGTCCAAGGGATCACCATGTATGACTAGTTGATTTCCAAGGCGCTCAACATCGAACGAGCCCTTATGACATAACCTGGAGGATCAACTACATATCCTGAACAACTGAATAATTGCCCACTCACCGATTACAATGACAAACCTCGCACATGGGAAAGAAACAAAAATATTATCAACGATGGTGTCGTTGATGCCAAAGTTGTCATCAATTCCCCTCGACAAAACACACCCGCACCACAACAATAAATTCAAAACCATCATCAAGTGAACACAACAACACAACAACCAAGCAACCAAGCAATCAATAACATCAATGACCAAAGAGGACTACCCCAATGAAACAAGAACTTCACCAAATGAAAGTACACTACTCTTGGGGAACCACTCGAAGTCATCATGAAGAAATTACTAAATGAAAACCTCATCAAGATTCCCACCTATGAGAACTACCAAGAACCAGATGTTAAACCTCCTTGGTACAACAAAAATCAGCTCTATGACTTCCAAAAAATCAAAGGGCACACCACGAATAGTTGCATGAGGTTAAAGAACATAGTCCAAGACCTCATTGATCAAAGGATCATAAATGTGGAACAACCAATAGGAAACTAGAACCTCAAAATATACACGAATCTGATGCCTAACCATAACAATAAAAGGGAACAATAACACTGATAAGGGGAAAGGAAGCTTCAAAAACATGAATCATGTATATGAAACTGTCGTCACCTCCCTAGATGAACACTGTGTAGTAATCACTATCAAAGGAGCTCAGGTCGATTGTGGAGTCACCACAAGAGGTAGAAAAGTTACTATTGCAGGATCATCTCACCAAACAAAAATTTCATGTCCAATTCAAGATCTATTCCCAATGGTTACAATGTCCTTGATTAGCTAAAAAGAACGCCAGCACAAATCTCCATCATGGATTTATTAAAAATCTCATCCGCCCACAAGAAAATCCTTGAGGAAGCATTGGCTTCATCCACTATCCTCGTAGATATTGATGTGAAAAAATTCCAAGCTATGGCCGACAACATCATCACTCCAAACCTCCTTACGTTCTCCAACCATAATTTTCCTACTCAACCATCTCATAACCGCGCACTCCACTTAGAGGTCCTAGACTAGAAAAGTAAAGTCAAGTGAGTCTTGATGGATGGACATGCAGGCTTGAATATTTGTTCCTCAAGCTCATTAAGTGGTTAAAAATTTCAGAGGATTCCATCGACAAATGAAAAGGTATTACAATAAGAGCATATGATGATCAGGAAAGAGTGTCCCAAGGCACAATCAGAATCCCTATTCAAGTAGGGCCAGCTATCATGGAAACCACCTGTCAGGTCCTGGACCTCGACTTGCCTTATAACATTCTCCTAAGACGTCCATGGATTCATGCAATGCAAGCGGTAGCATCAACTTTCCATCAATGTGTCAAATTCACATATGAAGGATAAGAGGTCACCATCCATGGAGATCCTGAACCATTCTCCTACTGTAAGAACCTTGAGGCAAAATACTACAAAATCCCTCAAGTGCCTAAAAATGATGAAGGTCCATCAACACCATACATTGATCTAGCCACTCTCACTTCCACTTTTGCAACAAACATTCCCACCACTCCCACCATCCCCACCATCTCTGATATCAAGGTCATCATCTAGGATAATGGTTGCAGAAACTACATGATTCCCAAAAATACTTTTGTGGTAGGAGAGTTACCACAATCTCCCAGATCACAAGGACGTCCGCAATCAAATGAAGCCTCCACATCTCAAACATCCCCTGAAGAATATCCCAACTTCAGAAGTTGGGGAGATCTCGGCCAAGAAGTCATAGAGGAGGACCCATCTCATCTCCTATACCAAGATAATAGACCAACAACTGATCTTCCAATGGATGATAGAAGCAAAGGTTTGCAAATGATGCCCGCAATAGGTTATGATAGAAACTAGAGATTGGGGAAAAACAACAACGGGCTTATAATACCTATCATTCCGGAGACGCGAATGAGAAATATTGGCCTCAGATGTACCCCTTCGAGCATAACCATACATGGTCAAAGTCCTCCAGTTAGAAAGGTCAATAATCCTCCTCAACAATCCGCAACCGAACTTCGCTTACCCGTATCTATAGGTGGAGTCATAGACAACTTCACATTTGATATAACTGAAGTCTGTAATAGTAGTGATGACGAGGATCCCATAATCAACCTACCTAGGCTCTTCGAGGATACCACCCTTCTCATGATTAGCACCTTATCCTTCAAGTCAGACCATCAAAATCATGAAATCCGCCTAGTTTATCCCCAACTCATTGATTATGACAAATGAGGACCACCAATTCTTGACACATTTGAAAATGATGAGGTGCTCTCAGAATTCATGGGACTATGGGATAACATTCCATGTGGGGATCACAAAGCAGGATTCATCATTGAGCTAGATACACATTCATACTATGGGGAAACGATTGTATCCCTCAATTGCAAAAGTGAGAAATTGAGAGTAATATCTAGGTCCTTGAGTGAAAACCACACAGTGGCATTCTTCGACCCAAAAAAAGTAAAAAGAAAGGATGCATCCAATGGTGAAAACCTCTCTAAGGTGCCTGAGGATGGGGGATTCAATCTTCCTTTCAGAGCTCTCCATCAGGAAAAAATAGTAGTCTTAGCAAAAAAGTGCAATCCAGTTAATCTAGGAATAGAGGAGACCCCGCACATCACATTCTATGCGGAGTCATTACTGTCAGAAGAACAAGAACTCCTAACAGCTTTCTTGAGAGAGAGACAGGTAAAATTTGCATGGAGCTATGCCGACATGCCAGCGCTCGATCCATAAATTATAGTTCATCACCTAGTAGTATACTATGAAGCAAAGCCCGTTAGACAAAAGCTCAGGAAAATGCACCCTCAGATTGCCTTGCTAGTCAAAATGGAACTAAACAAGCTATTGGATGCAGGATTCATTCGACTAATAGATTATCTAGAATATGTGTCAAACCTGGTTCTCATCTCAAAACCCGATGGGGGCATCAAAATCTGCACAAATTTTAGGGACTTGAATAAGGCATGTACAAAAGACAATTTCCCGTTGCCCAACATTGACATGATCGTAGATATGACGGCAGGACATGAAATGCTTTCCTTGATGGATGGTTTATCAGGATACAACCAAATAATTATTGCTAAAGAAGACCAACACAAAACAACCTTCACTTGTCCATGGGGGACTTACTGGTAGAATATGATGCCATTCGACTTGAAGAATGCAGGAGCAACATACCAAAGAGCCATGGCATTAATCTTCCATGACATGATCCATAAAACTATTGAAGATTATGTTGATGACATACTAGCCAAATATAGAAAGAGGAAGGATCACATAGCAACTTTGAGTACTATTTTTGAAAGGCTGGAGGAATACAAGGTCAAATTAAACCCAAAGAAGTGCATCTTCAGTGTATAATTAGGAAAGTTGCTAGGATACATAGTGTCAATGAGAGGTATTGAGGTAGAACCTGCTAAGGTAAAAGTGATCCTTGAGATGGAGGCACCCAAAACATTGAAACAATTGAGAGGTCTCCAAGGCAGACTTCAGTCCATCCGAAGATTCGTAGCACAGCTGGCAGATAAACATAATCCATACTCTCACCTACTTCACAAGGGAGTAACGTACAAGTGGGATAACAAGTGTGAAGAAGCCTTCAATAAGATCAAAGAATATCTGCTTACACCACCAGTCCTAATGCCACTGATCCTAAGAAAGCCATTAATTCTCTATGTATCAACAACAACAACAACCCTTGGAGCTTTGCTAGCTCAACATGACAAAAATGGAATAGAAAGGGCAATCTATTATATCGGCAGAACAATAGTTGGGCATGAGTTAAACTACTCATTCATCAAAAAAGCATGTTTAGCAGTAGTGTTTGCATCACAGAAATTTAGACATTACATGTTCGCACATAAAATAAAACTCATCGCCAAAATCGATCCTCTCAAATACTTACTATCAAAAGAAATGCTCACTAGAAGGATGGCTAAATGGGTCATGATACTATCAAAGTATGACATTGAATATGTGGAACAAAAATCAATCAAAGGTCAAGTAATCGCAGATCAGCTTGCAGAAGCACCAATCTATTCAAAGAATCCTCTCATCTCAGAGTTTCCAGATGAATCCATCTTCAATCTCAACATATCCAACCATTGGAAACTTTACTTTGATGGCTCATATACACAACATGGATCAGGAGCTGGTGTCTTCTTTATCACCCCACAAGGGGACTGCATACCAAGGTCCTATAAATTGGTGTTCCCCTACACTAACAACATTGTAGAGTACGCGGCTTTAACCATAGGTCTCAGAATAGTAGTGCAGTGGCACATCATGACCCTCAGAGTATATAGAGACTCCCAACTGATAATAAACCAAGTGAACGGTGAGTACCAGACTAAGGATGATAAGCTCACTCCATACAAGGAATTGGTGGAGACTCTCAAGGAATCCTTTATCGAAATCACATTTGAGCAAATTCCCAGAGAAAATAACAGAGCAGCAGATGCCATGGCAACGATTGGATCCCTACTGGACATCCCTCATAATGTCCTAAAACATGAATTCTTGGTAGAGCTGCTTCTCGTGCCTGCATTCGAGGTACCAGAATCAAAATTTTTGTGTGAAATCGTTGGTCCTGGTGATCCCTGGTACCATGAAATTTATACCTACCTGCGAATAGGTGTCATACGTGCCGACTTACCCTCAACCTTAAAATGAGATACCCTAGGAGATACCCTGTATTGTAGGAGTATAGAAGGAACCTTATTACATTGTTTAAACACTGAGGAGGCATTGACCACTTTAACTGAGGTGCATAATGACATATGTGGTTCACACTCGAGTGGAATAACCCTAGCCAAGAAATTGTAGAGGATGGGGTATTATTGGCCTACAATGGAAAGAGAAGCACATGACTATGTCAAAAGGTGCCTACAATGCCAACAACATGGGGACCTCATCCATGCTCTAGCTCAAGAACTTCATCCCATCATCACACCATGGCCATTTTTGCAATGGGGACTCAATCTCATTGGAAAAATTACTCCCACTTCATCTAATGGTCACAAGTTCATCATAACCACCACTGAGTACTTTACCAAGTGGGTGGAAGTCATACCCATGACGTATATAACCGGGAAGCAGATATCAAAGTTCATCTTGAACTATCTCATTTTTTGCTATGGTGTCCCACAAGCCATTATCTCAGATAATGGGACACCATTCAAGAACTAGGACGTCCATGACCTGTGTGAAAAATTCAAAATTATCCAACATCGCTTCTCCACCCCATATTATCCCTAAGGCAATGGCCAAGTAGAAGCCACAAATAAAACCATTTTAAAGATCCTCAAGAAAATAGTTAATGACATAGGTCATGACTGGCATCTGCAACTCAATCCTGCCTTTGGGCCTACCAAATCAGCATTTGCACACCCACCGGTGCCACCCCCTTCTCCCTAGTCTACGGATCAGAAGCAGTACTCCCCATTGAGATCAAGCTCTCGTCACTAAGAATATCATTGCAAAACCTCATCATAGATGAAGAATACCGAGTATCAAGATTGAATGACCTGGAGCTACTGGATGAGCGACATATAGATGCTTTAAATCATTTGCAAGTCTATCAGAACAGACTCAAGAGGAGCTATAACAAGAAAATCAGAAGTAGAACTTTCCAAGTCAGAGAACTGGTACTAAAGGAGAATCAGAAGAACGTACCAAATCCAAATAGCAAAGGAAAATTTGAACCCAATTGGTTGGGACCATTTGTCATCATAGCAAACTATAAGTCAAGGGCATATCAGTTATCAACACCTGAAGGGGAACCTCTGCAAGAGCCCATGAACAACTCTCATCTCAAAAAGTTTTATGCCTAATCTTTCAAGGTATAGAACCAAAAATCCAAAAAAAATAAAAATTAGAAAATGTCCTGAATAAACAAGTACCTTGGCGAAAACCTGGCAAATAAGCGTCTTGGTGACAACAAAAAAATCCAAAAAGAAAAAAATCCAAAAAAAAATCAGAAAAATGATTAAAAATAGTAAAGAGAAAAATCATCCTCTGGTGAAAACCACTTCGGCGACACTTTGGACAAGTACCTTGGTGAAAACCTGGCAAAAAGGTTCCTTGTGTAAATAAGCACTTTCCATCCACCAAGATCTTTATAGCTTGTTTTTCATCATCCATCCATTATGTTTCCATCATCCATCGTATTCAAATCTCCATCTATCACCCATCTATTTGGTATCCGCATCATAGCTTGTTCTTGTGTTTCTATCATGATCCCTCCTAGTACTACTCGACCCATCCTTAAGGTCAGTTTGTCCTGCCTTTATCAGAGTAGTCTATTGCATCACGCTAGGGGCATGTTCTCATCGGATCGGATTCATTTATATTCTTAAAATCCTAAAATCTCAGAAAATCCAAAAACATCAGAAAATCACCAAAATCCAAAAACATTCAGAAAATATCAAAATCCCAAAACAATTCGAAAAGTCAAAAAAAGAGTTGTCTTGTCAAACTATGGGTCTCTAAGTGTTGAACATAGGAAAGGTTGATCTTTGATCATCCCCCGAGACACTTAGGTCAGTCCTTTAGGAGTCTGTCATAATAAATTGATATTTCATCATGTATATCTTCATCTGTAAATTGGTCAAGTTGTCAGTCGAACTACATGGTCTCTACGTGTATAACGTAGGCAAAGATAATCTATTGATCAGCCCTCGAGGCCCCTAGGATAGGTCCTTAGGTTAGTCTCTGTGTTAAAATCTTAGAAAACCCCAAAACATTGGAAAATAAAAAAATCAAAACATTTGAAAATCACGAAAAATACCAAAAACAGCCTCAAAACATTGCAAAACTCCAAAAAATCTAAATATTTGAAAAAATCCATCCGTCTCATTTCATTTACACCCACAATAACATCACTCATAATAAACGATCATCATCCCCAACCTTTGGTGAAACAATCAGAAACAAGTCTAGCAGGCAAAAAGTGAAAACTCAAAATGTCAAGTCTTAGGTTTACGTCAGTACGTAAACAAGTTGGTCAACTCTTTGTGTCAATAGCCCATCATCCAATCAATCACATTTCAATCATCTAATAACATCACATCCTAGGATGTATCCTTCCTACACTGGGCATTATTTATCAAAAAGAACACTTTGGATAAATGAAATGACGTGTCGCCATCCACTAATATGTCCTAGGATATATCGTTCCTACAATGGGAATAATCTTTTGGCAATATTTTTGGTTCTTATCCTTAATTTTTTTTTTCCTTTGGCTAGTGGTATGAAGAACATTGACTTATTTGTTTACTTGATCTTTTCTTTTTGATTTATCTTATTGCGCTCATTCCAAGGACCTCTCGATGATATCCGAACAAAGGATTTAGAGAGATAGGAATGGGGCAATGATCATTATCTTTTTTCTGTTGTGCTTGTTGGATATTCTTGTAATATAACCTCAGAAAATACTTGCTTTATTTAGGTGTGTATGGAGGGTGTTTTAGATATTTTGTTGACCACATAGGAAGGCTTACCTTCCTATGTTTTGGTCTGAGATATTTAAAGTACCTAAAGTGTACCCTAGTAAGGTTTCCGTATGTCAGGTTTGAATAAGGATACTCCTATCTAGTTGTCGAGTCAAATTCCATCACACTAAATACAACGTAATCCTAGTTCTTAATACTTTGATGCATTGTATTTATGTGTATTATCAAACATAAGGAAATTGGCCCTTTAAAAAATCCTAACTCCTCAGAAAGTAGTCATCATCATTTGCATATTCATCATCTTATGTCTTGTTGGATTGTCTTCTTTTCTTTCATCCTTTCTTGCTCTTCACTCTAACAAGGTACTATGATAGTTAATCATCATCATCATCATCATCGATCATGTATCTGCAGAACATTAGCATATTGCATAACATATCATATAGGAAACATATGCATTGCATCTCCACCATCATATAAATGTGTTGTTATAAGAACTTTTTATAAATAGGCACCATCCATTTTTCATCACATTACATCCATTTTTTATCACACTGCATTCATGACATAAACCATCGCATAACATTCATTTGCATAAACATTTCATAATCATTTCATATTACCATCTACTGCATAATCAAACATAACAGGTATGTGAGCATTATAGATAATCCATCGCATTATAAGCATACACATTCATATAGACCATCTCATAAAAACATTTATTATGTCATCACATGAACATCATAAAGTCATCCCTCACATTACATTCATTTTGCATAACGTAAGCATCATCATACCACTTTGCATTAACATATCATTTCATATATTACATCACATCACAATAAATACATCACATACATCTCACAATCATCTAACATGTTTAGGATAATATATATTTGTTATTCTTAGCATCTTAAAACCATCTCATCATCAAGACATATCATATAGAGCATGACCATTGCATTCACGTTGCATCATACATAATCATAAAAACATACATATTGTCCATCATTCATCCATATCATATAGAACATCTCCTAAATAACCACATCGCAATAATTTTTGCATTTCATTTTACAAATCATCCCATATCATTATAAGCATTTAGTGCACAATTAAAATAGGAACATAAACATTATAAAATCCATTACATTAAAAAGCATACATCCATCCATAATCATTTTTTTCATTTTGCGTATACACCATAAATAATCTCCATACCATTTTGCATATCACATCATAAACATCCTCACAAGCGCATATCATACATCATGTACATCCATAAATTCATAACCACATAGCATGATCACTGTATCATCATCACCATCATAACGAAAAAATGAATTGAAAAAGAAATCATTACACAAATCATCACATTCACATCAACATACATAAATCATCATATAGATTACATCATCATATAAACATAACATCCATCCATATCATATATCAGTCGCATAACCATCACATAATGCATAGACCATCAGAAAGAAATGCATCCATATACACATTGCATAACACCATAACATTATTGCATAGCATATAGACATAGAACCATCCATAAATGCATAATAAATAAATGATACACATCACATCATATCAACATCATCATCTCATAAATATATCATTAGATAATTGTCATAGTACAAAAAAAGAAAATCAAGATCACTGTACATGTGTATGTCAATAAGTACAAAAAGGCCCAATGGCCTATAAAAAATGAGCCCATATCACACGAAAAAATGGTATCTCGATCAAAATGAGACCTAACCCTCCTGTCTGCTACCCTCGCCTCTATCACCATGACCCTTTCCTAGTCTATGGCTGGTCCACTGTGAGTAGTCTGGGGCCCGACCTGCTCTGGGTATGGTATGATGATAAAGCAAATGATAGTAATCTGCCTCCCAGATGGCCTCCCTATAGGAATGAAGAGGAACTATGCTCTGAGAGGAGGAGGCTGCCATGCTCTCTAGCTGCTATCTCCGACCCATCTCTACGACCTGCCTTTGCAAAATGGTCTGGTCTCTCTCAGCTCTGGCCTGATCCCTCTCCACCATCAAAGTCTGAATATGAGCCTGCAACTATACAATCTATGCATCTTGGGGATCTAGCTGTCCTATTGCTTGTGCTCGTGGGGGCTGCCCATGAAGCTGATCCTCACCCTTAGCTTGTGGTGGTGCGTCTGCTCGGTCCTGCTGCTTGCTTGGCCCCTGGTCTTGATCCTGCATATGTACATCTACCTGCATCAGCTGAACTGGAGCCTTGACCGGCTGATCCTGCCGCTCACCCTCTCTTCGTCCTCATCCTCCCCCTCTGCCCCTCGATCTCCGCGAGTAGAGGGTGCTCTTGGAACTGTCAATCTCAAGGGTGGCCGAAACCAATCTCTGTAGGCCTGTGTCACGCCTGGATCTGCGGGCCCCTGATCATATACCCACGGCCCAGCCACCAATTGTCTAAAGTTATCTACTACCTCAGAAGCAGGAATGTATCACCCCCATGAACCCTATGATACTATGCGAGCAAATATGGCCACAAAGTCATCATCTAGCCGGTCCTGTGGCTCACCAAACTAACGTTGAACGTGCCTTGGTAGGTATCTCTTGACCATTGTATGCTCCCACCCCTGCATAAAGTGGTCCTGGCAGGCAAAGAATATCTGTTGTACATCATCGACTCATCTGGGGCGACCAAGATACGAGCGCCATGTAAAAACCTGCATATCATCTAGGACCCTCCTCCAGTGAGGAATCATGTGCTCGCCTGTGTGTGTAAAAGACACACCACCTATATAGTGCCACACTAGGGGATCATCAGGCCCCATCGGCACTGCAACGACTCACAACTGAAGAATGAAGATGTGCTCCCATGCCCACACATGAAGAAGTGTCACCCCTGCTCCAAGTGCTTTGCCGTCGAGGTAGACGTACTTGTGTAAATACCTATAGAAGGAGGCTAGAAGATCAGGCCCCCAAGCAAAACGAGTCAGCCTGTCATGCATCACCATCCGCTCCCAGCAGAGCCCCCAGCCAGGACTGAAATACCAGCCTCGTCGATCCAAGGCAACAAGACCTAAAATGATGGCCGCTACCACCAAGCGAAATGGTGATGTGAGCGTCCTGTGGCGCTCCAACTCTATCTGGCCCTTACAAAACATAACCTCATCTGTGGCCAAGACTGCATAACAGGCATCCCGTCTGACATCCGTATCGTAAATAATCTGCCACCCACGTATCGACAGTTTGAGGATCTGCCACACGTCCTCTAGGGTGACGGTGGCCTCGCCAGTAGGAAGGTGGAAGGATGAGGTCTCACTGTGCCATCTCTCGGCAAGTGCTGACATCATTCCAAGGTGGGTCTGCACAGGTGCTGCGTAGGTAATGTACCATAGTCCCATGTATCGCAGTTGATCTTGCTCCCTATTGCTCAGATCTCGCAGGTAACCAAAAATCTCCCGCGATCTATGCTCTCAGGAATAGAGCTCCCTCGCCACGTCTTGCATCAGGAAAGGTCACCATGTTAAAACTTTTGAGAAATTTTATTCCAAGCGTCCAAAAATCCAGTCCAGCATCGCTATCTGTGAAGGTGTCGTAGTTTGAATTTTAAACTGTGATGCTGGGACTGCCAAAGTCTCAAAATGCACCGCCGCGGTGCAATTTTCTAAAAGCGGTGCAGTTTGGCATATATTCTAGTCTAAAATTTTGTCGTCGCGTTGGACTTTGCAATGCCCCCGCTGGAGGTAGCATGTGCGTTGGAGTTTGAAGTTTGTTTCCAAACTCCAAAATCCATTGCGGTAGTGCACTCTATGGTGGTGAGTTAGTTTGAGCCACCGAGCAGTGTAGTTTGAATTTTGTGCGGTGCTATATGGCATTGTTGCAGAGAAGCTAAGTTTAAAAGCATTAAATAAGCACAAAAAATGAAAAAAAAAGCTCAAGTAAAGATCACTTACCGGTGCCCCAATGCCAGAAGGCCATTGGTATGTCTAGACTCAATCAGAAATATGCATCAGAAGTTGTTGTTGCACCATCTCGTTGGAGTATCAGAGCTCAAATCGCAAAATCGCTAAGAGGCTATGTGTGAAAAAAAGTTGAAAGTGACCCCTCAGAGCCTTTTTAAGCTTAAAAATTAGGGGTTTTTCACCTTGTTTGGCTATCCTGCTAGGGTTTTAAACTCTTGAGCATGTTTTGTCCAGTTGAGGCCTGTTTTACATCGTTTCAATGCGTTTAGACACATTTTTGGCCTCCTGGAGCCTTTTTGGACTTGTCGGGCACTTTGTCCTCTTTTTTCGCGAGATCACCCAAGAATCAAAATTTTTGTCCAATCTCTCAAGGGGGCAGTATATTAGCATGTTTTCTCTCGCTGGGACAGCAGTGGGGCAAAATTTTGAAAACGGAAAAAATTTGGCTTTGATTGAGATCTTTTATTTTTTGAACCAACACAATGAGTGCATTACTTCAAAGAGGGGAAAAATGTAGACACGTAAAATGTACTAATTGACGTTGGACATATGATCCTGATCACTAAGACCATTTCATCCTGAATCATCCTTCGGTCTAACCATTTAATCAAATGCCTTTATTTGATTAAATTCATCAATATTCCTCTCTTAATTAAATAAATCATGTATTTAATTAAGTCTCTCTCTTTTGTTAATTAAATCAATCCGTCTAATCTAATTATCCCTATTTAATTAAATAATTAATTTTATTTAATTAAATCTCTAAAGTGTATCTATTAAATTAAGAAAATTAAAATCTTATTTAATTTAATCTACCTTCATCCCCTTAGTTAAATAAATCAAACCCTTTATTTAATTAAATCTTTAAATCATATTCTTCTCATATTTGATTTAAATCAATCCATAAATTTAAGTCAAATAGGTCACATCAGTTAATCCTTCATTAAATTAATTAACCTTGATTAATTTAATCTCTTCTCATGTCCCATCCTCCATCTTTTGCCACTTGCACATGAAAATAGAGTTATTTGATTTATTAAAACTCTATTTGTCTTCAACATGGCATAAAGGAGGAATATTCTTCAAGTTTGAAATTCAAATCTAACTTGACTTTGTCCTTCCAACAAGGCATTCAATCCCTCTTACAAGTCCTTTTGCATTGAGCCAAGTGGCCATTACTCCATTTGACTCTCCCTCCACCTTGTCATTAATACAATTTCAAAATTCAAATATTGGCATTTATTGGCACATTTATCAAAACTTGCACATCCTTCATCCTCTCACATGTTGACAAGTGGCATCTTTCCATTGGTTGATTCTTAGTCCCACATTCATCCTATCTTTCAATCTTCAACTCTTTCTTTCTATAAATAAAGAGCTCATCCTTCATTTTGATCATCCACAACTTGAGCAAACTTACTATACTCAAATATTTAGCAATCTTCATCCATACTTTTGAGTTATAGCTAGGTTATGCAGATTTTCATCTTGGAGCATTCATCACTCTTCATCAAAGTAGATCAACTTTCATCACCAAATCACCAAATCACCATTGCATCATTGGAGTTGGGAAAGGGCCAATTTTCACATCAAATTGGCACCAATTCCCTCAAGAGATTAAGAGTTTGCTTTGCTTTAGAATAGGATTTGATATGTTTTAAGTTTTGTTGTGTTTTTCATTTCATTTTCTCTCTCTTTTTCAATTTAAATAAATTTCTTGAGGAATCATGTTACTAACCTTGAATTTGATTTAACCTATTGATTGTTTCTTGTGTATGTGCAGGTTTGGAAGAATAGTTCACACCTACCTTTTGGGATCTCATTTACTAATGAAATAAGGAAAATAGGTGCATACTGCCATTCAAAACCTACTTCAACCATTTTCCTATGTTTTAGAATCAAACAAAAACTTTAAATTTTCCATACCAGATAAGAAGTTATCAATGCTCACACCAAGTATGCTCTCTTGTAGAACCTTCATTGTTTAATCAATGAGTTTTGTGCTCTTCTGATGTGTATGCAAGATTTCTTTTAGAGAAGAGGCATGAAATGCATTACCTAATTGAATCTTGTGCAAAGGAGAAATTCTATCCATGTCAACCTACCCTTGTTGCATTGGAAGTTGTAAAATTTGGGTAGACACAATCGGTTGAAATTGAAGTTGAATACTTAACAAGTTTTTCAATGAATCTCCAGAGGTACCTAAAGATTCTCCAACTGTAATTACATTATCTTCTACAACCTTCCTTTCCAAGGCATTTTCCTTCTCACCAATGATGAATTCTATATTTTCATCCTTATTCTCAGTATTGACCGTTATTTCCTCATCCTTATTCTCTTCAATATGGATGCATTCACAAAAAAATTCCCATCATCCACAAATTTATCAATGTTATCGAAAGGAAAATCTCTGGGTTCCCTTGTGCCATCCTCTACATTTATCTCTAATTCCAAAGGAGGTGAGTTGTGGCTTGTAGATGCATCCTCCTTCTATGCCTCTGTATCATTTACTTATGCAACAAAATTTTCTCCCACTAGAGGAGCATCACCAACAATATCTTCATTTGTAGTATTCTCACCATCGCTAACATCATCTGTAAAATTTTCTTCCATATCCAAAAGAGTGTCATCCTACACATTCTCCTCTTTTGTTCCATGCTCATGTTGAGCATCTCCTTATTGTGCTTCTTGTGTAAGATTAACTTCTAGATCTGGCATATCATCATGCATTTATTCTTCATTGTCTAGAGTTGGTCCTAATCTCTTTGCTAGATCAGAAAACTTCTCCACTGTTTCATTCTAGAGGCTCTCAAGATCATTCTAATCTCTACTTATAAGGACAATTACCCTTTGCTTTGTTTGAAACTCCTTATTGTACAATTGATCCAATGTGGCTTTATTCTTATTTGAGAGAGGTGCACTAATCTTCTCCAAAGCAAAAGACCTCAGTTTTGCTTCTTCTTCGATAGCTTCATGTCTTCTAGCAGACAATACATTCTTCAACTATACAAGAAATTGTTTCTCAATATTATTTATATTTACTTCAAAAGTGACAATATATTTTACAACTGCCTCTTCTTTTATTGCCTTATCTACATCATCTGTTGTAGTATATAGAGAAGCAATTTTCTCTAACATCTCATGCTCTACTATGCCATTGAATAAAGCATCTAATTTCATAGGGCTATGTTGTTTTTCTGGAGGGGAAGACTTACCCTTATTCTTATTCTTTTATTCCAGTGATTTCTTTTCTTTTCTAGATTTTGATTTCTTCTCCCTCAGTTGTATCTTATAGCCTTCTTTCTCTTTCTCAATTTCAGCCTCACTGTCAATGTCCATAATGTCTAATTTTTGTCTCTTCCCACTGGACTCTTCCTCAAATGTAATGGATCTTTTCCAAATCAAGGGTTCGGTATCTTCTTCTTCTTCTTCCTCTTCTTCATCCATATTGATGCTGAAAATTTTATCTCTTTTAGCTTCTTTTTTTATTCTTCTTCTTGCAAGGCATGTTTGATGTGTTTATGGAGTGGTCATTTTCTTTTTTAGGCATCTTCTATTATTTTGTCAAAGTTGTCTTCTCCTTCACCGAAGTTCTTGCAAAATCTTTCCTCTTTTGACTAGTGATAGACTTAGTCCCGAAGGACTTTGGGGCAACCGGAGGAGTGGTAGTTGTTCTACCGGATCTTCTAAAACTAGATGATCCTTCTAGAACATCAGACAAGCCTTTAGCTTTCTCTATATCCTCTTTCTTTAGACCCACCATCTATGTAATTTGTGTAGTTACTCTTGTTGCAAGAATGAAAAAGGTGTTGTCATTGATGTCAACTGGTCAATTGGTTATCATCTGGTTGTTGTTTTCATTAGTATCATGGATGAAGGTTATTGGTTGTATATGTCAAGGATATTGAGAAAATTATATTGAAGAAAGGTTGCAAGTGTTCAATGGTTGCTTTGGGTTTTACTCTTGGATTTGCTCATAGGTTTGTGTGGTTTAGATATGTTGATCATGGTTGTTGGAAGCTGCTATATCCAGATTTTTGTCTGTTGATTCATTGTATAGTGCGAGTTATATATGGTTTTCTATGTTTCTGGTTGAGGTCCAAGAGAAATGTTGCTGGTCCAGATTTCTCTTTGCTGAATTCTTATGACTTGCGGTTCTAGAGTTGAGTTTTTTGGATTGTATTGAAGATAATTTTGGTATCTGGAAAGTTCATGCTTAATTGTTCTATGTGTTTTACATTGGTTTGGCCAACCTTGTGTGGAATACTACCTTTAGAGTTGATGAAGCATGTTGGATCTATTTGGGTCCCTATGAAGTGTGTGTTTGGGTCACCCTCATTCTAATTCCACCCTAGGATGTTTTGGCGCCAACCTAATTTGAATTTGAATTTAGATGGCCAACTTTGGATATGTTTCAAAGTTGAAGATGGTATAAATGCAGAATGAGTTAGGGAAGAAGAAGTGAATAGAACAAAGGAAATAGAGAAAAGAGCGCAAAGAGAATAGAGATAAGTGTGAATCAATGTGTGTGTGTATGATGCAAGTATGGCAGATCAATGTGAAGCCTAAATGTTGAATTTGTAGAAGCAATGAGCTGAATGTGCACTCTATCATTCATGATTGTCTTCAAGTGGATTGAGCGAATTGTGGTGGATTTCTCTATTGCATTGAGATTGTCTGCTCTCTATAACAAGTCTTCTTTATCTTCTTTGTATCTCTGTGGCAGTGAGCCCTTCAGGTTGATAGCCCTGTAGGACAGCGAGTCCTTGTTTTGGTAGTGAGCCTTGTTTTTCAAGTAGTGATCCTGTGTGATCGGTTTTGATAATCTCTATAGTGTGAGTTAATCCTCACCATGGTTTTTCCCTTATTGGGTTTTCCATGTAAATCTGGTGTTACTGTGTTTATGTGATGGTTTTTTAGTTTCTGCATTGGTATTTATTGTTTAATTTGTTAAATAGTGTTAAGGATTAGTTTCGATGAATGAATTAAAGTTTAAATTGGTGACAACTGATTCACCTCCCCCCCTTAGTTGTCTTGTTCAACAACTCTCTCAAAAAACTTCTTCATTTTTGTCTTTGGTCCATGTGCACTTCATGGACTTCTCCTCATATGTACCATACCTCTCTTTAGAGGTGTCCCTAAGTTGACTCAGCATATAATATGTTGAAGCAATGATCTCTTCTTCTCTGATCTCATATCCCATCTTTGGGATCCACACTATCCTAGCCTCAACAACTTGCATGATGCAATAATATTTGGAAATGAGAAAAGTAGTGTCATTTTTATACTTTTCCACCATATTCTAGGGAATCCTTTCTCTTTCCTGCATATTCTTCTTTTTTTTTTTGAAGAAACCTCATAGTGCTTGATCATGTGCATTTGTATCACCTATACTTCTTAGATGCTCTTTGAATTGATGTGCAACTATTTTATCCTTCAACCAAATGATGTTCTTTGCTTCGGGTAGTTCCCTCAAGAAGTAAAACAAAAAATAGATGATCAAAGTGCAAAACTTGAAAGGATATTTTGAATCCTTTGTCTTTTGCAAGTTCTCCAATAATTATGCCCTCAATAGTTTGCACAAATCAAAATATGCACCATTTACCACCATTTCATATTCAATGTTTATTGTTGATATCGAGTTCTCTCTGTTAGAGAAATATATCTTGTAGCCAATCAAAATTGCAACATACTTGACTGTCAGATTTCTGATGTCCTTATATGTTAAAGCTTCCCTATCATACTTTGCACTAGTCAGCTCCATAACAACCTCATTCTTTACAAAATTTAATGTTGCAACTAGTCCAGTTGATAGAAAACCCATAATAGCCTTAATTAACTCCTTGGTAATCATTCCAAGCATGTGGATTAGGGCATACCTCACCCATGCATCATCATGGAAAAAGTTGGGGAAATATTGCCATACGTCGAGCTTCTTCTCCACCTGGTTCTGGAATTCAAGTTTTAGCTTGAAATCATCTCCAATGAGTTCCTTCACCCATACATCACCCAAATTGGAGTGATCATATTCTTCCAACTTCCCATGAATGTAAATTCTCACATCTTCAATGTAGAGCACACCATAAGGGATCCTTGAAAATGCACTATCTAGGTCGGTATCCATAGACTTATTAGGATGTCTCATGAATTTTGGTTGGGTCATTCTGAGATCTCAATTACTCATGGAGTAGCCATTTCAAACACTTCAAAACCATTTCAAAAAACTTAGGGCAAGATATAATTGTAAATACCTTTGATTGCCTTCCGATTAGGGTTTTAGTGTGCAAGAACACTGGAATGCTTCACTTCGATCTTCACTGCTCTTCTCTCCTCGACTAGTCATTTGCAAATGAATTTTTGGTTAAGTGAAATCATTTATAAACCTTTTATTGTAACCTAAATTGTTACACCCCGTTGTGTTACTACTTATTACTTTTACCTAGTTGGGTGAAAATGCTTTAAGTGAATATATTTATGCTTTATGTGATTTGGAAATATGAAGAATAAATGTTTGATTTAATGAAATGATTCTAATTATGAAATATATGATACACATGAATGTATTGTTTTTAGCTAACTACTATTGCAATGTACTAAGTTGGATGCAAGAATAGAATCAAGCCTCTTGAAGAGAGGGTAAGTAGCACTCAGGAGGAGAACTTGGTCTAGTAACCTTTGATAAGACCTAAACTGAGCTTTGACACACACACACACACACATTTCTAGTTTGGTCAAGTCGAGATAATAGCTTGGGAAATAGTAAGTTACCTTTAGTCTTTCTTGGGGTTTTATTTTTGGACCTTCTTGTCTAGGGGGGTTAAAAGTGTTGAGTCTCTTTGTGTTGTGTTCTTGTTTATGTGCTTATACTTAATCAATGGGATGTATACACAATATATATATATATATATATATATATATATATATATATATGTATATATGTATATATGTATGTGTCAACGATAAATTCATACACATGTGTAAATATGTGCATGAGAATACATAGATAGACGTATCTACACATGCTCATGGATGGATTACCCATATGCATGGGAATATTGATCGGACAAAGGTGACATATATATACACTTCGTGTATATATGTCGATCAATATGACTGTCAATATATGTGTTTAATATCAAGGCATGATATATATATATAGTATATGAATATATATATATAAACCTACGTATATGTATTGACGAAAAGGAAACATCTATACTAGTATATTAATATATATACATATGTATATATATGCATGCATCAATATGCGAAATGTGAGAATATGTGTATGTATATTCGTATATCAAATAATGCATTTAATAAACTTGTAAGATGAGATATATATACATATATACATATTATGCTATGTATATATATTATATATATTAAATATATATGTTAATAGTATCAAATAGCACAAAAGTATTATAAAGTGCATAACTTATATTGAATACCATACACTATATGTATAATACGCAACATATACTATATGTATAATGCACAACATATACATACAATATATGGTGCTGATATAAAGGAAATCGTGTAGCAAAAGGGCCAGCACATAATCATTAAACATTGTGGCAAGCATTTAAATGCTAAGTGATATGAAACTTTGGTAGCATATGGTATCCAATGCTAAACCAACGTGTGATATAATCTGCCAAAGTCTAAGTAAAAAATATAAAGGAAAAGCGAATAATCACACATAGGAAACTTTGACCTGGTCATAAGCAACAATGACCAAAGGAATAGGGGTGTGTGATGTTTTTGTGGCGCCAATATATGAAAAGTATGAGCCAAATAGAAGTCTAAACTGCAATATGAATTCCTTCTTTTGAAGGAAATTGAAATAAGAGAATTGGTCAAATGATAAGTTGGAAAAATAGAGTCGATCTGTAGAAAGCAGTAACCTTGCATTTCTGATTATCATTCTTGTTATCCATTTGAGTAAGTTTCTCATTCACTATAGTAAAATATGGTTGTGCATGTGTTTATTGTGCAATGTTTTAAGCTATCACCTTTTTTTTTTCTTGTTGAGTCGAACCTTTTGGATTGAGAAGTGTCATTTTTGAGAGCTTGTTTCTAGCTTGTAGTTTCTCACACTTGTGTATAGATAGAGGTTTTTTCTCCCTTATTTGGGACGTATTATGCACTCTTGATGCTTATTTTTTGAGTTATTCTAATTTTCTGAGTTTGAGAGTTGAGAGAGGTTTTTGAGAGTTTGTGAGAGGTTTTGTAAGTAATTTTTTGGTGCTTGGAAGAGAGTTAGTTGTGAATTACTTGCTGATTTTGGGAAGGTTAAGCTAGGATACCGGTTTGGTCAATTGGAGCATTGCATAAATAGGTATGCTGATTTCTACTCTTTTATACTTTATTTGTATTTGAAAAGATTGCGTGACATTGTTTTCCTTGTTTGGAAAATATGTTTAATTAATTATTAGGGAAATGATATTTTCTTCTTTATTTGATAGTGAACTATTTCTTGATGTACTTAGTGTAAGGATCTTTATTGCTTGAGTATTTGTACATATTCCATATTAAGGAATGCGTGTTTATAGTAGCATTATATACTACATTAAGAACGAGCTTATATAGATATTGTTTATTTAAGTTTGGTTATAGAACTACTTTATTTTACTTAGTAGAAGTGTCTTAGTTAACATAGAGGTTAAAGGTTATTCCTGAGGTTAAGGTTACTCCATGGCATAAGGGGATAGTCTATGCATAGGTTATGAATGGTCAATACAAATTGAGCTAGGAAAGTGGGTGAGCATGTGACATCCATTCCAGATTAGGGGTGATGAATTCTTTGGCCAAAGTAGTCTAAGTTACCATTGTTTACACTATCAGTTCACTGTGATTTGAGCTTATGTACTAGGAAAGGAATGCCATATGCGTAGGTTGTAGCCATTGTATGACAGATCTAGAAACATATAGGACACACCACTAAGCTTAAGGAAGGTCAATGTTATTATGAGGTTACAAAACAAATCTCTTCATCAAAGGGTAGGGCCATCTTACCAAGTTTGGTAGATGTGCGGGAGACCGCAGTTAGTCCAAGGTTAATGGAAAATCGCTTGAGTGATGCTTATCCTCATCAGTTGGCAACCAAGATTTGATGGAGGATACCTGGACCATTCGTAAATCTATTTCTAGTAAGCTCAATGGATCCTTGTATGTAATTTGTATCCATTACTATGGAAAGATTGCAAAAGATAAATGTTATCATAAAATTATACTATAAAATCAATATATTGGAAAGTTATAATGCTTTGATATAGTGCAATGGAAAAGTTTGGAATGGTGTTTCTTTCAAATGTGAATGCTATCTTTATATATTTGAAAAGAAAATTTTTATTGCTCATTATGGTTAGATGCTTAAACTATTTACTTGAGGTTAAAACATAGGAAAATTACTATGTAGAAGAATGGCCATGTTGCACATGGTATCAAAGCTACTAGGTTCAACTTTGGAACCTATGTGCTTGCTATGTTTTCCCCTCCAACATTATGAGTCTACTGTTTTGAAATTCTTGTGCCAGGATGGTGCATCTTAGGTTAACTGCAAGAAATTCAGTGATTAGAAATGAGTGCTACCTACGAGTCAAGAAGGAAAGAGAAGCCCTTGTTCATACCATAGAGAGAACCAATCATGACAATGCCATTTGGCTAAGTGATATTGAGACTATCAGTCACACCCTTTCATGAATTAGTCAAGAGAAAATAAGGATGAGAGATGATACTAATTTCAACTACTTACCATTTGTTTCTCCGGCCAAGTCGAACTCATTACCACTTTCCAGGGATATTCCCTTGGAATGTAGTGTCAGTCTAGCATTGATATTTAGGGATCCTTGAGTTATACCAATGTCTGAAGTTATTGTTATAGCCTCTAGTGGTGAATTGGAGGGAAACATTCCCTAAAGCTATGTATCAGAAGATAAACATGAAGGTTACTATCCTTTTTGGGACAGAGATAAGAAAAAATTAGAGGGTTACATCCCACATAGTTATGTATCTGAGAGTGAATCCGATGGATACTCTCCTCTTGAATATTTAAATAGTCATCCTGTGTAAAAGGAAGGATATTAAAATCCTTATGAATAAATGAAAAGTTATGTTTTTATCAAAACTTGTGTATGAGAACCTCAATGAAATTGTTATGTGATTATTTCCTCTTGTGAAATATTTTCTATGCATTTAGTAAGCCATTATAGGATCTAATTAAAGATGAACCACTAGGTATAAATTTACTTGAGACAATGGTTAGGACAAGAACTAATCCTAGAGGGATTCAAGAAGTTGGAAAAGGTTTGGAAAATGTCGAAGCTAAGTTGGACCATCTTTTGAAAATCATGGATGAAACTAATGCAAGGATAGGAAACCTTGAACAAGAAGTGAGGGGAAAAGAAAGAGAGGAAGAAGAAGTTGCACTCAATGAAGAAGAAGAAATCCCCAACAATGAGGAAGAAGGGGAGGATTGGTTTAATTCAAATCTAGTGATCAAAGCGATAGGTCACAATCATGTTTTGAGGGAACTAGAAGAAAACAATTGGAAAATGAGTTATCTAGGGATATGAGAAAGATTACCCCTCCTAAATTTGAAGGGAGCACCAACAGAGAAGAAGTTAAGGCTTGGTTTAATTCAAATGGAGAAGTGCTTTGAAATAAGGAACTATTCAGAGGTCACTAAAGTTGTGTTGGGAGCTTTCCAGTTAGTATGAGAAGCCTCTAACTGGTGGATGAACATGAAGATGGAACTTGGAATCAGTTCCTTAAAGCTGACCTAGAATGAGTTTGTTGAGATTTTCTAAAAAAGGTGGCTACCCCAACTCTTATTCGATCAAAAGCTCATTGATTTCTAGAATCTTAAGCGAGGATAATCTCTAGTGAATGAATATTGGGAGAAGTTCACTTGTCTCTTGAGGTATGTACCAATGTACTAAAAAGATGAGTGATTTCGTATCAATAAGTTCATTATGAGTCTAAATGGCCAAATAGGTGGAGAGGTGGATGTACACAGTCCAGCCTCTGTGGAACTCTTATATGAGAAGGAAATCAAGCAAGAGAAATAGCTCAAAGCCATCTTGAACTACTGAGGAATCGAATGAAGTTCAGTGGGCCTCAATTTATTCAAGCTCCAAAGAAGTTTAATGAGGGTAGAAATTTCAAAGGAAAGGATAGAAGGGACCCCTCGATAATTGGAATGAATCGAGAAGGGATTTTCAAGGAAACAACTTCACAATGGTAACTATAACAAAGTTGGAGGGAATGGTTGTAGTTCGGATAGGCCATCAAAAAGGAGGGGACCAATGAGAGGATGCTTTACATGTGGTGGGCATCATTTTTCTAATCAATTTCCCAAAAAACCATCTAGTTCACAACCACATGATGGTAATTCACTTCCTCCTCAATGAGCTACATTTCAACAAAGGATCCATGTTGTAGTGGAAAATCGACAAGTAGAATACCAAATCACCTTGATAGAAACTCCAGGTACTTTGTTTGGTTTACCTATTTCCATAATCATTGATACTGGAGCCACAATTTTTTTTGTTTTTCCTAGAATAGCTAATCAAATTTCTAGGAAGGCTGACTTTATGGAAAAATCTTGGGATGTAGAATATGTAAACCAAGCAAGAGCAAAGATGAATCAATATTTATTTGAGGCAAGGGTAGAACTTCCAAGTTTCTCAATGGAAGTAAACTTGTATGTAGCTCCCTTAGGTTCTTATGATGTCATTCTAGGTATGAATTGGCTATGGAAGCATAGAGCTAAAGTGGATTGCCATGCTAAAACCATAGAATGCTTAGATGATCTAAGTAATCAAGTGTTTTTGCAAAGAATGCATAGAGAAGTAAAAATGTGACAAATTTCAACTGTGCAAATGCATAGGGCAAAAAAGAAAGGATGCCAACTCTTCGTAGTTAAAATGGATAAACTAGAAGAATTCAAGGAAGTCACTCTTCAAGATAATGTCATGTATTGTGAACCTAAAAATTCTCAAGAAGTTGAGGAAGGAAAAATGGTGGAATATGGAGGAATGGATATGGAGAAGTATCCTATCTTGTAGAAATTTGTGGATGTCTTTCCAAAAGAACTACCTTTATTTCCTCCCAAAATATTTTTTGATTTCTTCGTCGACCTAGTACCAAGGTTGAAACCTATATGAAAAGTACCTTATAAGATAACTACAATAGAATTGATGGAGCTTAAGGCACAGTTGGAAGAATTGTTTTCTAAGGGATTGATAAGACCCAATGTTTCACCCTAGGGAGTGTCAGTGATCTTTGTGAAGAAGGATGGTACAGTGCACTTGTGTATAGATTATTGGATGCTTAGCAAAGCTACAATAAAGAATAAGTACCCATTGCCATGTATTGATGATCTATTTGATCAAATGCGAGGAGCGACAGTGTTTTAAAATATTGATCTATGATCTGGTTATCATCAGATCAAAGAAGACATTTTCAAAACTACTTTTAGGACTAGATACAGACACTACGAGTTCACGGTCCTACCATTTGGACTTACGAATGCACCTACAACATTCATGAACCTAATTAACAATGTATTTAGAGATTGCTTGGATAGGTTTGTATTAGTTTTCTTGGATGATATCTTAATATATTCCAAGAATGAAGAGGAGCATTGCAAACATTTGAAGATAGTTCTCCAACGGTTAAGAGAACACAAACTATATGGATAACTCTCTAAGTGTACCTTCTTTCAAAAGGAAGTACAATACCTTGGACAAATAATTTCAGCTAAAGGGATTATAGTTGATCCAACTAAGATTAAGGCAGTGCTTGAGTGGTCAGTGCCCAAGATTGTACCAGAGGTTAGAAGTTTTATGGGTTTGGCTAGCTACTATAGGAAGTTTGTTGCAAACTTTTCTAAGATAGCTTTTTCTATTACTTCATTGCAAAGGAAAGGTAAGAAGTTTGGGTGGTTGGAAAAATGTCAAGAAGCATTTGACCTATTCAAGGAGAAGTTGACCATCACCAATATTGAAGGTACCTGATCCAGAGGGAAACTTTACTATCATCATAGATGCATCAGGTGAAGGATTAGGAGGAGTTTTGATGCAAGAAGGGCAAGTCATAGCTTATAAATCTAGGAATTTGAAGCCCTATGAACAAAATTATGCATCGTGTGATTTAGAGTTAGTGGAAGTTGTTCATGCATTGCAGATGTGGAGACACTATTTGATGGGAAATCCATTTGAACTGAATACTAATCATCACAGTTTGAAGTATTTATTTACCCAACCTAATCTGAATGCATGACAAAGGAGGTTGTTGGAGTTGATATTAGACTATGATTTCAACATCAACTACATTAAGGGAAAAGAGAATCTAGTTGCAGATGCCCTAAGTCATAGAAGGAATATCGACTCAATGGTAACAATTCAAACCAAATTTAAGGGATAGGTGTTGTAGGAATCCAAGAGTGACGAATTTTACAAGAAAGTTAAGAAAGAACTCACAAATAATCCAAAAGATGCAAGGTATGAATTTTTTTACTTTGAACCAAATGAAATACTAAGGTTCAAAGGGAGAGTAGATGTACCTAAATCAGAGGAGTTAAGGAATCTGGTGTGGAAAGAAGTTCACAATGCACCATACTCTAGACATCTTGGTGTGACAAAGATGTTGGCGGATGTGAAACTATTATATTTCTAGAAGGGAATGAAGGGGGATGCTACAAGATTTGTTGCTAGATGCTTAGAGTGTAAAAGGGTAAAAGAAAAACATCATCACCCTACAGGTCTTTTGTATCCACATGATATTCCTGAAAGTAAGTGGCAAGTTATTAGCATGGAATTTGTGCAAGGTCTACCTATGTCAAGGAATAAGCACAATGCCATTCTAGTGGTGGTGGATAAGCTAAGGTGGCACATTTTATCCTAGGGAATTTAACTGATGGAGCTCCTATCATAGCATGAAAAATTATTCAAGAGGTGTTTAGATTGCATGAGATTCCTGAGAAGATTATTTTGGATAGGGATGCTTGTGTGATATTTAGGTTTTGAAAAACCTTGTTCTCCTCACTTGGAACTTAGTTGAACATAATTTCAACTTATCATCTAGAAATGGGTGGAAAAAATGAAAGGGTTAGCCAAGTTCTATAAGATCTACTAAGGATGTATCGCATGGATTGGAAATACAGGTGGGAGGATTACCTGCCATTGGTCGAGTTTGCATACAACAATTCCTATCATTCTGCGATCAAGATGGCTCCATTCAAAGCATTGTATGGCAGAAAATGTTGAACTCCTATAAGATGGGATAAGCTAGAGGATAGGATAAGTCTTGGGCTAGAGATGTTATCAAAAATGGAGGAGCAAGTAGGAATTATTAAGTGGAGGCTAGAAAAATCCAATGATAGGTAGAAAAGCTATGCAAATTCTAAGCGGGTACCCAAAAATTTTGTAGTAGGGGAAAATGTGTTGTTAAGGGTTAAACCTCATAAGATTTCCATCAAGTTTGGAAAGTCATCCAAACTAGCTTCGTGATATGTAGGTCCTTCCGAGGTTCTTGAGGAAGTAAACCATTTCACTTATCAAATTGTGTTGCCACTAGCTCTTGCCAGGATGCACAATGTGTTTCATTTCTCATACCTTAAAAATTATATACTAGGGGATAACCATGTTATTGATTGGAATGCTTTACAAGTACAAGACCCAAGAGTGGTAACAATCAAGCCTCTCAAGGTTCTCGAAATACATAAGCTTTGCTTGCATAATAGAGAGGTGTTGCAATGCAAAGTCTAGTGGGACCAGTATGCAAAAGATTTTTCCACTTGGGAAGACTATGTTGAGATTAAGCAGAAGTTTCCTCATGTCTTACATGCTTTTCAAAGTTATTGAAACCAATTCTAATATGTTTTATGTTTATGTCTATGTTTGCAACATAAAATCATCGGGGATGATGATTCACAAGGGGCGGGTTATGTTACACCCTATTGTGTTACTACTTATTACTTTTATTACTTTTACCTAGTTGGGTGAAAATGCTTTAAGTGAATGTATTTATTCTTTATGTGATTTGGAAATATGAAGAATAAATACTTTATTTAATGAAATGATTTTGATTGTGAAATATATGATGCAAATGAATGTATTGTTTTCAGCTAATTGTTGTTGCAATGTACTAAGTTGGATGCAAGAATAGAATCAAGCCTCTTGAAGAGAGGGTAAGAATCACTCGAGAGAAGAACTTGGTCTGGTAACCTTTGATAAGACCTAAAATTAGCTTTCACACACACACTTCTATTTTGGTCAAGTTAGGATAATAGCTTGGGAAATAGTAAGTTACCTTTAGCCTTGCTTGGGGTTTTATTTTTGGATGTTCTTGTTTAGGGGGAGTTAAAAGTGTTGAGTCTCTTTGTGTTGTGTTCTTCTTTATGTGTTTATACTTAATCGATGGGATACATACATAAAATGTATATGTATGTATATATGTATGTGTCAATGATAAACTCATACACATGAATAAATACGTGCATGAGAATATGTAGATAGACGTATCTACACATGCTCATGGATAGATTACCCATATGCATGGGAATATTGATCGGATAGTATCAAATAGTGCAGAAATATTATAAAGCACATAACTTATATTGAACAACATAAACTATATGTATAATGCGTAGCATATACATATAGTATATGGCGCTGATATAAAGGAAATTGTACACCAAAAGGGGTAGCGCATAATCATTAAACATTGTGGCAAGCATTTAAATGCTAAGTGATATGAAACTTTGGTAGCATATGGTATCCAATGCTAAACCAACATGTGATATAATCTACCAAAGACTAAGTTAGAAATATAAAGGCAAAGCAAATAATCACACCTAGGAAACTTTAACCTAGTCATAAGCAACAACGACTAAAGGAATAGGGGTGTGTGATGTTTTGGTGGCGCCAATATATGAAAATTATGAGCCAAATAGAAGTCTAAACTGCAATATGAATTCCTTCTTTTAAAGCAAATTGAAATAAGAGAATTGGTCAAATGACAAGTTGGCCAAATAGAGTCGATTTGTAGAAGATAGTAACCTTGCATTTCTTATTATCATTCTTGATGTCCGTTTGAGTAAGCGACTCATTCACTATGGTAAAATTTGGTTGTGTATGTGTTTACTGTGCAATGTTTTAAGCTACCAACTTTCTTTTTCTTGTTGAATCAAACCTTTTGGATTGAGAAGTGTCATTTTGATAGCTTGTTTCTAACCTACATTTTCTCACATTTGTGTATAAATAGAGGCATTTTCTCCCTCATTTGGGATGCATTATGCACTCTTGATGCTTATTTTCTGAGTTGTTATTCTGATTTCTTGAGTTTGAGAGTTGAGAGAGGTTTTTGAGAGTTTGTGAGATGTTTTGTGAGTAATTTTTTGGTGCTTGGAAGAGAGTTAGTTGTGAATTACTTGCTGATTTTGGGAAGGCTAAGCTAGGATACTGATTTGGTCAATTAGAGCATTACATAAACAAGCATGTTGATTTCTACTCTTTTATTAAATATAAAAATAATGTAATATTAATGGTCATCTTAGTCGTCTTTAGTTAGTTTAGATAGTTTCTAAATTTGTCTTCAGTCTACGATCGTTTCTTTTAGAAACATCGTCTCTTGTAAATCTATATAAGGAACTTTCGTTCCTCTGTTTAATACATTGAATATTTTATCATGGTATCAGAGCCGGTCTGAGCTTTTCTCCCTCACGGGAGAGCTCGAGATTTTGGGAGGACAAATTTTGTAATTTGTAATTTGTGTTCTGAGAGTGACATTTTTGAAAAGTGTGAACCACACGACTTCTGTCTTTAGCGATTTTTTTTTTTTAAAGAAAAATTTGTAACTCGTCTTTGTGTCAAAAACCACAGTCCTTAGCTTGTGAGTTTTTACGGGTTTTGTGAATCACGGGTTCCTTCTGAAAGCACGCATCTGCTCTTTTCGAAGCCGCGTAGGGTTTTGATTCTCACCTATGTTTTCTTTGTTGTGCGACCTGGAAGCTTTTTTGGCTCACGTTTCTTTTGTGTGAAGCTTCGCGACGTCCCTGTGTCGGATCTAAGCCCGTGCAAACTTCATTTTCTCACTTGCATCGCCTGTGTAACCCATTCACAGGGTTCTTGTTTGCAGTGTGTTGCGCAACCTGCATATGCATGGTTTGGTGCCGACGCTGCTTCTCTATGATTTTTTGGGCTACACGACCTCCCACGGCGGCTCCTTATTATCCCCACGTTTTTCTAAAAATGTATTTTTTCTCCTATGATTATCGCTTGAAGAACAATAGAAACCAACGAGGAGGCGGCGGAAGAAGCTGAGGCGGGCGTCTTTGGACGAGGTTTTAATCATTTTTTATTTCTTCTACGATAAAGGATATTTTGGGTTTATATTTTTGTCCTTACAAAAAAAATAAAAATATTGTGGTTTTTTTAATAATTTTTTGTCCTTAAAAATTTCTTTGGGTTTATAATTTTGTCCCATAAAAAAAATATTTGGTGGGTTTTAGAATTTTTTAGCCTTAAAAAATTATTTGTTGGGTTTATAATTTTTCCTTAAAATTATTTGGAAGGTTTTTTAATATTTTTTCCTGAAATTTTTTTGTGAGGTTTTCTAATTTTTGCCTGAAAAATCATGAAAGGGTTTTACCATTTTTCCTTAAAAATGATGTTTTGTATGTTGATCCGTGTTTCGAATTCCGTGCCAGCTACTTGGATTCCTTTGTGGGTTTTTTACCGTTTTTTCTGAAAAAACGATGCTTTGTAAACTTCAGATTCAGGGTTTTGCGATTTTGTCCTAAAAAATCATGGTTTCTTGCAGTTTGTTCTGGAGCGTCGTGCTCATCTACAAAAGTTTGGAGGGTTTGCTGATTTTTCCTCAAAATCGTGGTAGTTTTTTGTTTGGAGTCTCTGGCTACAGGGAGGGACAACTTTGTTACCCAACATCAAGTTGGATGTTTTGTGATCAATTTTGGTTGTTTTCAGAAGTTCTGCAGTTTCTGATAGAGTTAGTGGCAGACTCATCTCAAGTGGCAGAGTCAGTGGCAGGCTCTTGTCTTTTGTGGTAGAATGTTCTTTGTTTCTATGGGTAGTTAGAACGATGACCATTAAGGGAGGGTATTAAATATATTAAATAATGTAATATTAATGGTCATCTTAGTCATCTTTAGTTAGTTTAGATAGTTTCTAAAATTTGTCTTTAGTCTACGATTGTCTCTTTTAGAAACATCGTCTCTTGTAAATCTATATAAGGAACTTTCATTTCTCTATTTAATACATTGAATATTTTATCATGGTATTAGAGCCGGTCTAAGCTTTTCTCCCTCATGGGAGAGCTCGAGATTTTGGGAGGACAAATTTTGTAATTTGTAATTTGTTTTCTGAGAGTGAGATTTTTGAAAAGTGTGAACCACATGACTTCTGTCTTTAGCGATTTTTTTTTTTTAAAAGAAAAATTTGTAACCCATCTTTGTGTCAAAAACCACAGTCCTTAGCTTGTGAGTTTTTACGGGTTTGTGTGAATCACGGGTTCCTTCTGAAAGCACGCGTCTGCTCTTTTCAAAGCCACGTAGGGTTTTGATTCTCACCTATGTTTTCTTTGTTGTGCGACCTGGAAGCTTTTTTGGCTCACGTTTCTTTTGTGTGAAGCTTCGCGATGTCCCTGTGTCGGATCTAAGCCCGTGCAAACTTCAATTTCTCACTTGCATCGCCTGTGTAACCCATTCGTAGGGTTCTTGTTTGCAGTGTGTTGCACAACCCCCATATGCATGGTTTGGTGCCAACGCTGCTTCTCTATGATTTTTTGGGCAACACGACCTCCCACGACAACTCCTTATTATCCCCACGTTTTTCTAAAAATGTATTTTTTCTCCTATGATTGTCGCTTGAAGAATAATAGAAACCAACGAGGAGGCGACAGAAGAAGCTGAGGCAGGCGTCTTTGGACGAGGTTTTAATCATTTTTTATTTCTTCTACGATAAAGGATATTTTGGGTTTATATTTTTGTCCTTACAAAAAAAATATATATATTGTGGGTTTTTTAATAATTTTTTTTCCTTAAAAAAATTTCTTTGGGTTATAATTTTGTCCCATAAAAAATATTTGGTGGGTTTTAGAACTTTTAGCCTTAAAAATTATTTGTTGGGTTTATAATTTTTCCTTAAAATTATTTGGAAGGTTTTTTAATATTTTTTCCTGAAATTTTTGTGAGGTTTTCTAATTTTTGCCTGAAAAATCATGAAAGGGTTTTACCGTTTTTCCTTAAAAACGATGTTTTTTATGTTGATCCGTGTTTCGAATTCCGTGCCAGCTACTTGGATTCCTTTGTGGGTTTTTTACCGTTTTTTCTAAAAAAACAATGCTTTGTAAACTTCAGATTCAGGGTTTTGCGATTTTGTCCTAAAAAATCATGGTTTCTTGCAGTTTGTTCTAGAGTGTCGTGCTCATCTACAAAAGTTTGGAGGGTTTTCCGATTTTTCCTCAAAATCGTGGTAGTTTTTTTTTGGAGTCTCTGGCTTCAGGGAGGGACAACTTTGTTACCCAACATCAGGTTGGATGTTTTGTGATCAGTTTTGGTTGTTTTCAGAAGTTCTGCAGTTTCTGATAGAGTTAGTGGCAGACTCATCTCAAGTGGCAGAGTCAGTGGTAGGCTCTTGTCTTTTGTGGTAGAACGTTCTTTGTTTCTGTGGGTAGTTAGAACGATGACCATTAAGGGAGGGTATTAAATATATTAAATAATGTAATATTAATGGTCATCTTAGTTGTCTTTAGTTAGTTTAGATAGTTTCTAAACTTGTCTTCAGTGTACGATCGTTTCTTTTAGAAACATCGTCTCTTGTAAATCTATATAAGGAACTTTTGTTCCTCTGTTTAATACATTGAATATTTTATCATCTTTTATACTTTATTTGTATTCGAAAATATTGTGTGACATTGTTTTCCTTGTTTGGAAAATCTATTTAATTACTTACTAGGGAAAGGATATTCTCTTCTTTATGTGATAGTGAAATATTTCATGATGTACCTAGTGTAAGGATCTTTATTGCTTGAGTGTTTGTATATATTCCATATTAAGGAATGGGTATTTATAGTAGCATTATATACTACATTAAGAAAGAGCTTATATAGATGTTGTTTATTTAAGTTGGGTTATAGAACTACTTTGTTTTACTTAGTAGAAGTGTCTTAGTTAACATAGAGTTTATAGGTTATTCTCGAGGTTAAGGTTACTCCATGGCATAAGCGGATAGCCTATGCATAGGTTATGAATAGTCAATAAAAATTGAGCTAGGAAAGTGGGTGAGCGTGTGATGTCCATTCTGAATTAGGGGTGATGAATAATTTGGCCAAAGTAGTGTAAGTTGCCACTTTTTACACTATCAGTCCATTGTGATCCAAGCTTACGTACTAGGAAGGGAATGCCATATGTGTAGGTTTTAGCCACTGTGTGATAGATCTAGAAATGTATAGGACACACCACTAAGCTCAAGGAAGGTCAATGTTATTATGAAGTTACCAAACCAATCTCTTCGCTGAAGGGTAGATCCATCTTACCAAGTTTGGTACATGTATGGGGGGTTGCAGTTAGTCCAAGGTTGGTGGAAAATCACTTGAGTGATGCCTCTCCTCATTAGTTGGCGACCAAGATTTGATGGAGGATACCTGGACTATTTGTTCATCTATTGTCAACAATCTCAATGGAGCCTTGTATGTAATTTGTATCCATTACTATGGAAATATTGTAAAAGAGAAATGTTATCATGAAATTATACTATGAAATCAATATATTGGAAAGTTTTAGTACTTTGATATAATGCAATGGGAAAGTTTAGAATAATGTTTATTTCAAATGTGCATGCTATCTTTATATATTTGAAAAGAAAAATTGTATTGCTCATTATGGTTAGATGCTTAAATTTTTTACTTGAGGTTAAAACATAGGAAAGTTACTATGCAGAACAATGGGCATGTTACATAAATCACATTAAATTCATAGATTGATAAAGCTATCAAACCTTAACTGTATTGCATTGTCACCTCCAAATGCTGTGCAAACTTCCACATCTTAATATTTTCCATTGGTATTTTCTCCAACAGGTCAAGGATATTGACCCACATCTCATATCCACGTGTTGAAGCATCATCACCATTTCTTTGGTAGGGGATAAAGTATTTTTTGTTTTAATGCTCCCCCTAAGCCAAAGCTCTCAACTTAGTTTTCAAAGGAAACATCTACACCAGATGTTGGTGTAGACTCAACCTTAACCTATGTCTCTTCCTTTTTTTCTAGATCATGTTCATCTCTTTCCTTGTCTCTATCGAATCAATCTTTTGTACTGGATCATTCTTCTTTACTGGGTTATCCTTCTTCACATTCTTTCTTCTGCAAAACTTAGAGATATGTCATGGTCTATTGCAATTGCAACATGTGGCATTCTTTTGAACAAGCTTACTTCCATTCATTTTGGATCTACATTGATTAGATTTATGTCCAAATCCATTGCATGTATAACAGTAGCCATTAAAGGATTGAAACATCATACCATTGATATAGCCATTCATCATCTGATTTCTGCATTCACTAGCTCTATGAATGAATCTTTTGTATGTAAAACATTGACTAGGAAAATATGAAACAATTTGATTCATTCTTCTTCTACATTCCATAGCCTTTTGTCCATATTTATTGTAAGAATAACATAAATCATTAAAATATGGGTACCTTTGTGCATTTGGTTGTTTGATTTGTGGTCTTTTGACTTTGTTCTTCTAATTTTAGACCTACTTTCCATTTCTCATCTTGTTTTCAATCTTCTTTTGTTCATTGTTCTTATTTCTAGTATTTGGTGTCTGGTCTATTTTTTAATTTTATCCTTTTGCAAACCATAATCCACCTTTTTCCTTAGATCCTTTCTGATTCGCAAAAAAACCATCAAGCATAGATGTACTCTTCTTGAATTTTTCTTCTTGACACTTCAGTTTTTCTAGATCTAATCTCAAATTCACAACTTCTTGTTCAAGTTTTGTGCATTCTTCATTTTTTCTCCTTACCTTTGCATTCAAGCATTCTTCAACTCTTTTTCCTTTTTCAACTTGTACCTTTAGACTGGTAATTGTTTCAGTTGCTTGCTTCAGCTGCTCACTAACTTCCTTATGTCTTTCTCTGAATTTTTGGATTTTCTCTCTCAACTTTCTAATGCATTCATCTGCTTTCTTGACATTTTTCCTTCAAATCTTTGTTTTCACCTTCAGTCCTTTCTAGATCTTCAACAACTATTTTGAGTTCTCCATTCATGTCAATCATGAAATCTTTTTATGTAAATCCAATTGTAGGAATCTCTTCCAAAGGAGTAGGATAACTTATAATAGACATGTTTTCAACCTCCAAGATCTTCCCCAAGCGGTTAAGCTTCTTCCAAGGAACCAAGCTCTAATACCAATTGTTGAACACTCAAAATATTGAGAGGGGAGGTGAATCAATATTCTTTGAAACCACTTTTAAACATTTAAACATTCATTCCACATAGCATATTTAATTTTTAGTAAAAAAGGAAAACATGAAATCAACCATCAAAATCTCAAACACATGAACACCAGATTTTTATGTGGAAAACCCAAAAAGGGAAAAACCATGGTGAGGATTATCTCACAATATATTATAAGCAGTTATAAGATATTACATAAGTGCTCACTGTAGATGGAATCACTGTCCTAGTGGACTCACTGCCCATAAAAAGAAGAAAAGGTAGAAGAGAGTGGTGACACACAATTGAGATCTGAACTGTTATAATTGCATCTACAATATGCTTGAATTACAATTCCATTGAAGCTTAATACACAAACTTTATACACTTCATACAAATTTTCTCTAACACTATTCTAATATGTACTTGCATCACATTCACACAATTCACATCAATACTTGTATATTCGCTAACAAAATCCTTCAACACCAAAATGAACTCACATATATATCCATCACAACCTCAAACGTCAATTAGGTCAACCTAATTAGATGTATAATACAAAATATAACTTTTCAACTCAAACATACAAACACACACCTCATGACTTAATATACAACATGTGAAGCAACACAATAAGTCAGGGTGGACCTATAATAACACTCTTATAATGGATCAACACATATCAAAACTCTATAAAACCCCATAGATACTAGGTTAGCATTAGTAGTAACCTAACATCAAAATTCATCAACTGTTCAACCACAAACGAACATGCGAACCTCCAAGCTTCATGGCACTTGGAGCATAGGTACACCTTACACCTGTCAACACTCCCACAAATCGGCAATACCTAATATCATTTCACGATGAAGTGTGGACTGATCAAGACATACACCCTATACAAGTAACCATTATCGTTGGCAGACCTGATATACTGTCATTCATAACTTCTTCACTAGAGGCCAAAACAATGTGAAAGTTTGGATTTAGATTCCTCTAAGATCCAACCAAATTGCATTAAAAACACAAAGCCAAATTCTTTAAGGCGAAAAAATGCAAACCAAAATACTAGATGTCTTATACACTAAAATACCTATTCTAACACTTACGCAATTTTCCACTTCAATTGGTTGTACCAGATCAAACCTTCTTGTAACCAAACACTATATTAACATGTTTATGCATGCTCATGCTACTCAAAATATTTTGGACAATGATCTTCATACTAAAACATAATGTTGACATCAATGACAACACTGTATCTGCATACTATACAACTTATACTCATACTCATGCTCATGTTGCCAATAAACATATCAATGACAAACTTCTTAGTCTTCCATTCCTGTTTTAGTTTGCAAAAAAATTTCTAATTGTAAGTTCGCTTTAATTGTGTACACCTTATTTTTATAAGTGTGTTTTATTAGACAATTAAGCATTGAAGGGACTCCATTCATTTCATGAATCCATGGCCTACCCAAGAGAATATTATATGAGATTTCTTGGGACATGACATGGATAGTGGTAGTTTTATCACACCAAGTGGTTGCTTACCCACATTATCAAAACCATGGATAGAGAAAGAATCCAATTAAATTTTAGTCATGTCCACTTCAAGTTTATCCAAAAATTTTACACTACAAACATTGAGTATCAAACCATTACCATTGAGAGTGTGCTTAATGCCAAACTTGATAGTGCTAGCCACTATCATCAAAGCCTCATTTTGTTTTTGTATTTCCAATGGAGGTAGGTCTTCTTGATGAAAAACAATGTCTATATTGACTGAGTTCATACCTTGAATTAGGGTTGCTACATCATTTGGTTGCAAACTAGGAGGGACCACAACTTGTTGCAAAGCATTTTGAAGTATGTTATGATAATTAGGTGATGCTTGAATGAGATCCCATAAAGAAATATTAGCAGGATTGTTGTGAAGTTGTTCCACAAGATCATACTCCTTTCCACTATGCAAAGGTAAATGAGGAGCACTAGGAAAAATAGTTTGAGGAAGTGGTATCAAGTAGAAATAGTATGTGGTTGCCTATTATTCCTTGTGTTATATGTATAAGCAACAATATGATAACTTGGTTGTTGCGATACATTGTTACTAGTGAGTTTCCTTGAAAATTTTAAGATATTTCCTCGAGGTTTTGGTTTGTTTTGAGGTGGTCCTATGATAAGAACAAGTTTGGTTTGATTTGTGGTTGTTGTGAAGGTGGGTAGATGATAAGTTGAGGTGTGATTGTATTGAATACTCTTTGTTGTGTTTTGTTATTACAAGCCTTAGTGGGTGATCTTGGTGAGATGAAGTCCTCGCGGGATTCATCTAACATGTCAAAGTCATTACTACTAAAGGGTTTGAGGGATAGGTGTACTTGTAGAAAGAGATCTGACATGATCAAATGACTATACTTTCTCCAAGGTTAATCATTTAATGTACTCTATTTTTTGTTAAATGTTAAATTAGGATGGTATATGGCTTCAACTATTTGCAAAATGAAAACTAATCTATCCAAACTATGCAATAAAAATTGAAAATAATTGTCTATAGATCTGAAGCTACTAAATATTGAAAAGTAACAAATTTTTCAACTTTTTCCAAAATGAAAGCAAAAGGTCAAATTTCTTTAATATGCAAGAACACTATTTCAGAATTTTAGAACACAGACGTACCAACAAAAAAATAAAGCAAACACAGATACAAAAATGTATGCAAAATCTTGTCAGGACACCTGTACTAGGACATATTCGCCCTTAGGCGAATGAGTCTTTCCTCAGGGTTTTGGAAAATGAAAAGTTGTCTGTGTCTATGTTACTGTATATGTTTACTATGTCTAGTTGCAAAGTGTTACTACAATGACAGTATTTTCCATAATTTTGATGAATCGTGAATGCAATTTTATGACAATGCATGAATAAAATGACAACTTTTTTGAATGCAATTTTGAATGTAATTCTAATGTTGAAGTTTCACCTAAATGACTGAAACACACTTCAATGTAATCTAGTAAGCAAAATATATGCAATGTTTTTGGATTTTTATGAGTTTAAATGATGCAAATATGCAATATGTAACCCTAAATGAAATGCAAAACAAGATGATGAAAAACCTAGACATAGGGTTTTAAGGATCTCTAAATAAGAAAAGTAGGATTTAAGAATGTCAGATTCACCAAAATAAAATGTTAGGAAAGAGGATCCCAAACAATGGAGTGGTTTTGTGAGATAAAACTTAAGGGATCTCTTAATAGGTGTCTTTCCCTAAGGGTATTTCATTAGGAAAGAGATCACAAGGTGTAAAGATTGACTTTCAACCTCAATGGTGAGTCAATTAGACCTGGATATCAGTCCTTTCGACAATAGGTAAGGTCTAAAATTAAATTAAATTGATTTGAAGAACTCAAACTAATTGAATAACAAAACCTAATACATAAAATGCAAATTCTTGAAAGTATAAAAATGGAAATGATAGTTTTTCAGAAGATTTGAGAAGGGTCGAGACACATGTACCTGTCACCAAAAGCTGCTTTTGAGGTCTGCTAAAGGACTAGTTTTCCCTTAGGTGAATCGATCCTAGTAGTCCTTTCCAAAACTGTAAAAAAATGTTGTAGCCCTCTTTCTACACTTTGTTCATGTACTTGCAAATCTTTGTTTCCAGATTTGGACCTACAATAAATTTGCAAACAAAAAATGTTTGTTTGTTTGTATGGGGGTATACCTTATTCAAACCCCTAATTTGGTAATTAAACCTTAATAAAAACAAAGATCTGATAAATGACAGTGTGTGAGCCCTAACCTTAAGTGCATCTAAGGTTGTTATGAGCTAAAATGAAAAGAAACCCTACTTAAGTGTATGAGAGTATGATTCCTATATACAATGATAAAGATTTAATTAGGGAGAAGTCAAAACACCCCAAATAAATATGAAACACAATGATACCTTCTTGTAGGTTGCTAGTAGAGTGAAGCTTGGAGATGAGAACACTAAGAAACAAGTCATTAGGTGAGAGGAAATGGCCAAATGTATCCCCCAAACTTAGAATCCATCATGTTCTTTTATTGGCATCAACCTTCAATCATGTGACAAAGATTGATCAAATTTGAAAATGGACTTGAAAACCTACAATATCAAATAGTGCTACTCCAAGACTCTGAATATTTGCTTGTTTGAATGCTCTTTTCTTTGCCTTAGTTCTTCTCTTCCTCATTTCTTTCTCTAGTTTGAAATGGTGAAAAGACTAGGCTTTTATAGGCATTTCTCTAATTTCTTGAATATTAGATCTTGATAGCCGGCAATTACAAATTGAATTTTAGACCTTAAAATGTTGCCAAAAACATATTTGAAAAGGGGTCTTAGCACTTAAAGGGAACAGTCCTGGCATATAAGTCTAGGACACACATGATCCAAGGTAGATTAATGTTTGAATGCATTTATTCAATGCATGTTTCAGTGTCAGAAATGATAAGAATAGGCCTTGGGATGCACAATAAAGGGAATTAGGGTCCATTTAGAGAGGGTGAAAATGCATAAATGTAAGGTCACTAAATAGGTCCAAACTAAGTGTGAAATTGTACTATCATCTACAAGGGAATACAATTTCCTACACTACATTGGATAGTCAACAAATATTTGGTTCCACAATAGAAGTATGCAACTTGTAAAAACAATAAGGTATGATCAAAACACATCCAAAATCAAGATATTCTCATTATTTTTCAACTTCTAGTATATGATAGGGCTATGTAGAGTGGTGTGGAAGCATACTTGGGAAATTTTGGCAAAAGGGAGATCCATCAATGATTGTCTTTGATCGGTTATGAATAATGAGCTAAACAAGGTAAGATGACAAAAGGGGATTAGGCTTAGGTAAATTGGGATAGTTAATTGGAGCCCCAATAGGCGCATCATCTCTTTTATCTTTTATACATTCATCTCTACCACTTTACTCCTATCCATATTCCCTACAAATGTTAGTGATAGAATAGAGTAAATAGGTGTTCATCTTCTTTGGAGGTTGCTTGAGTGTTGAAGTTGGCCCAAGCTTTTTGTTATTATATTTGTGCACTCTAGGCATGCTAATGTATAATTTAACCAATATTTTTCCACTTCAATTCTTAATAACTCAATTTCATTGTTTTTTTCTTATCGCCAATTATACCATAAAAGCACATTTCAATTTAAATATGATATTACATTCTTTGCAAATATACTTGCTTTCAATTTTCCCAATCTACATTATTTAAGTGTTAGACCTTTTGAATCTTTTTTTTCTATTTGTAAGTTGTGGTGTGAGAGCCCACTCCTTTTTATTAAAACATAAATGAATACAAGTTACATCAAACCTGTCATGTAGGGGAAAAGAAGTAAGAAAGATGGCCTAGAAGTATCCCAAAAGAAAGAGGAAGGGCTAGGAGGGAGTTGAGCAAAAGAGAATGAAAGCCCCAAACCCACATGAAAAATCCATTATAGCGAGAAGCATACAACTCAAGGCATGAATCCAAAACTACCTAAGATCTCTTATTATTCCGTGAAAGGAGAGCATCCATGGTCTAGACTGGGAACCCTCTTCAACAACTTCCTTTCCTTCAATGCTTAATTTTTCTACCTCTAACTTTTTCCCTTTTTTCCTCTTCGAAGCACCACAATCTGGTTTAGATTTGTTGCTCGCAGTTGGAGAAATTCCACATTTTTGTGGAGGAGCCAACATTATACCATGATCAAAATAATCAAGTTGCATATCATCCAAATTCTCCAAGAAAGGAAGGGTACCCTCCGACTCAAAACCATCTTCCTCCACCTTAGAAGGAATGACACACATATTTTCATGGACAAGAATAACAGGTGGGGGGATAGGCTCTGAAGGTTGCACCGAATCAAGCTCCAAATCAACATGAGCAACCATAAACTTGGCATAATTTTTCCAAATGAAATTAACATCCGAAGCACCTGACTTCTTGTCCCATTTTTCAAGACAAATGTGCCTAGTACCAAGCAACCGCTAGAGAGTGCAAGCCTCAAATTTGTGACCCATCTTATTGGAATGAAAGCATCTAAATGGGATCCCTTCATAGTTTAAAAACTAAGTCCAAGTGCCAAAGGTAGAATGAATCTAAATAGAATGAGAAAGAGGTTTAGAATTGTCTACCATGGACAAGCCATGATGTACCTACGCAAAGAAACCAACTCTTCCAAGTCTAACTTCACAAAGACGCCCACTTGATTAATTAGGCTCGTGATGAGATCTACATTCTGCATAACCAAGGGCAAGTTGTAAAGTCTAATACAAATGGGTACTTATTAGTACTAGCCGTCAGGCAATACTATTGCAATGAGTTTTTTTTTTCTTACTTAACTAGTTATTAATAAGTTAGCTTTCCACCAATCAAAAACAATAATTTTTTTTGAAAAAAATAAAATTCAATTTTATAAAGTGAACTTATTAAATATTTAATTTTATAAATTGTAAAAATTATTTATTGTGATTATGATTGGCTAATAAGTTTTGTGTTATTGACTGATTTTGAGGAAAAGTGAAAGAAAACTATTATTTTGCCTATTTTTGAGAAAACAAAACTATTATCTTGCCTATTTTTTTGAAAATTGAACTATTATTTTGCCTATTTTTAAGAAGATATTTCTAATAAAGACAAGATGGTGTATATTTAATCCTTTACAAAAGACCTCTTCAAAGTGCAAATGCAAATTTTGATGTCTCAATAAATGCCATTGATAATATAAGCCTAGCTACACAACTAAATATATGTACTATGAGTTGGTGTTTCAAAATTAACTTAGGGTTTTAAATTGTGTGGAATATTTTTCTATTTTCTATTGGTGATTTGGCATGTAATCTTGAGAGAGCTGCTCAAAATTTGATATTTACATTATTTATTTAAAGTTTTAATTATTGTCAATGGATTTTTTGATTTATTTTTATGTAATTTTTTTTTAATTTATTATTTTTATAATATTAAATATTATATATTTATGCGTTTATTTTGTTATGTTTTAAAATTTTATGTATATTCATAATATTTTGAGATGTCTATATTTAAATATATAGATAGATTCATGAACACAAATAGATTATATTATACATATTGTTATTTAAGAAAACTATTATATAAATTTATGTTTAAATAATTATTATTTAAATCTTTCTTATAATTATATTATATACTCATTTCAATTTTTTATATTTTATTTAATATAATTTTTTTTAAAAATTATTTAAATTTATATTATCTAATCAATAAATATTATTTAATATTATTTTTTTCTTCTAATTATATTATATTATCATTTGAGTTTTTTATTTTTTATTTTTTATATTTATAATATCTTTATAATATTTAAAATTTAAATATATAATTATGTTTATATAAGATAATTGATTTGTATATAATATAATTAAGATAAGATTATTAATTATTAATAATAATATAAATACATGTAACTATCTTTTATTCCATTATATTCTTAGAATATAGGAATGCATTATCCTACAATTTATATTATAATGATTAATATATTATTTACATAATTTAAATAAAAAAATAACATTAATTTGACATTTTAAAATAATTATGTTAATACTATAATTAACAAAACTAACATTTAATTTAATTCACGTTAAGAGAACTTACTCTTTTTTTATTAAATGTAAAATACTATAATTAAAATACTATAAAGGCAAGTACTAACCACATCGTGACACTTGTATAATTTTAGCATTGTATAATTCTAGCAGTTGTTGGATCAAAGAAAGGGGTCCATGGAGTGATAAAAAGACCTGATTGTTCAAAAAACCACGGAAATTACTCCAGGTTGATTTAGCCCAATGGAGGAGCAAATCCAAGGACAGACGCCTCCGCATAAACCCTCAAAATTAGAGATCGATCACCAAAATCAACAGAAATTGCCTTGATACAGTCATCGAAAATCTGGAAATCCTTCGGCGAATCTGAAAAGACCACCTTTGAAACCTCAATAGAAAAATGAGAACCTTCGTTTTGGTGAGAAGACTCTACGATGGGAGAAGGCGAGACCAACAGCGGCTTAGAAAGGCTAGGGTTAGGGTTAGTCCACCGAATCTGCTCCAGACAAAAAGCAGTGCATTCATGGTAAGAGTTTGCTCTGTGTTTGCACACCACTAAGGATTCTTGGTCCAAGCAAGGAGGCCCCAAACCATCAACAATCGTCACAACCTAAGCCGATCCCAAAGGATCAAAGGCAAGAGAAGGAGGGTTAGAAATCGACAGATCCGGTTGCTCCCGCATCAACCCAGAGCGCAAAAAATACTGTTTTCTGCCATTGCCAATCTCCCCATGCCCACCGCCCTTCATGGAACCTGCATTCTTTCCATTAGTCGTGGCTTGAATCTTCTCATTCGTCTACAACTTCTCAACCCACAACCGCGCCCGAGCTGCCACCATACATTTTCGCAATTAGCTCTGTTAGATCTTTTGAATCTTAATATATAAAAACTTTTACAAATCAAACCTTGTAAATGTTTGATAAACACGAAATCATGTCATGTTTAATTTTTTTTTTAAATTGACAAAAAAAATAATTAACAAATTTTAGAACTTTTATCAGGTGAATATTAAACTGAATTAATTTATTTGTTCTATCTAATAAATAAGAGTTTATATCTCATATCCCATACCCCTTTTTTTAACCTTCCCTTTATTTTTTCCTTCTCATTTTCATTTTATTTAAAAGTTTTAACTATGTTTAACATAATTTGAATTGTTCCTTTATCTTATGCCTATACTTAGCATGTTATTTTGTTACTCATTGATCACCATAGAGATCTCAATAAAATAATAGATTTAGAATGGCACAAGGCTCATGCATTTACAATGATGAGCTTATCACCTACCGCCTACTCTAATGAGCTATTAGCACTAACGTGATTATAACTTGGTTCACAATGAATATAGGAAAGAATGACATTGTTGTGGTTGTGAAAGCTAGCTTTGAGATTATGTGCAAAGTAGGTGCAAGGTGGAGCATATGGTTGCAAAGACAACTAAGAAACAAATTGAAGTTTGTAGCATCCTAAAAATGGAATGGTTTACTAATTTCATTAAATGCATCATGGGTTATGACCCTCACATCTTGGTGGATTTTGCTAACACGTGTCAAAAAAGAAGAGTGAATAAAAGAGGCATATCATTCCAAGTCTTTGAGAAAGTGTTGCCCAAGTCATGTGCATCAACACAAAAGGGTATAGAATGATGTCTTCCGCCAAATAATGAGGTATGTAATGTTGTACGGCCAATACAAATGTGCCCTATCTTACCATTTTTCTTTTTTGAACAATTTTTTGCATAAGAGGTTTACAAATATTCCCTTACATCTTCTTGTGTCCCCAAAAAACTCAGTCTTAAATATCCAAGAGAAGAACACTATAATCCCCATACACTAAGCTCGTCTTCCTTCTATTCAATTATGCAAGAAACACAAATGAAGGCCCCAATGCTAACCTTAGAATGATACAAAACAATGAAAATCCTATTATGGAAGCAATAGATTCTCAACCACCTGGCAAGGGTAAAAAAGTAATACTAAAAACCCTAAACCTGACAATGTCAAAACCCTTGAAGTTGGCCCCTTTTCTATGCAAAAGGTAATGAGGTAGTCACAAAACAAGAAGACAAAGAACAAGGGCCCAATCGTTGATGTCAAAGAATATCAAACTAACTCCTTTTACTTTGAATGATTTTCCTCATCGTGTGAAGCTTCAAGCGACAATTGCCAAGAAAGGAAAGACAAGGGCAAAGAGGTCAAGGAGGTAGGAGGCAAAGAAGGTGAGAAGTAGAAGGCGGAATGGGAGCATTAGAATAATAAAGAAGGGCAATTGATTTTTTACCTTGGAAACTTACAAAACAAAATAAAATCTTTGAAAAACAATATCGATCTCCACAAGGACATCATGAAATGGATCTTGAAGGCTAATGGTGAACTAAGTGAAAATGTGGGTAGTTTGCAGCAGTACAAAAACATCTTGGGAAACAAACTTCATTTGACCAAGGAATGTACACTCAAGGACAAGGTGATGGCTCTTGAGGAGAGGATAAACAAAATGGAAGTAGAGAACAAATACTTTTAAGGAAAAATTGGAGAAAGTTCTCCACATGAGCAAAATGACCACAAAGTAATGTACTACAAGTATAAATATGTTGAAAGATGGGTTCAAAGCAAAAAAAGGATAATTACATTGAAACTAGAGACAACAAAAGATCAAAGACATTCAAGGAAGGAAAGACGATGGAAGAATATGAAACAAACTTGAAACTAACAGAGGAATACATCAATTTATGACTGAAGAGTGAGGCTATAAAGCTATGAGCATCTTAAGTTGTCCTTTGTTTTTTTTTTGTTTATTTGATGTTGCTTAGCTATTGACTATTATTTTGTTGTTTTCTCTTTTGTGTGTGTGGGCTAGAGTTGGTTTAAAGCCAGTCTCTTTATGTTGTTATTTGTTCTAACTTTCCTGTATTTGTTTTGTGATAGTAAGGTTTGGGGACCTTTCAAAACCCCCCTTTTGTAACCTCTAATTTAAAAATAAAAAAATCCACCTCTTCTTTTTTTCTCTTAATCTTAATGATCAATCATGAAGTTTGATCTAAAATGTCAATCATAAAAAACTCATACAAAGTTTAATCTAAAAGATCTTAGATTCACTAATATGAGTTATTGTGGAAATATCATCTCTGATCATAATTAAGAAGTTAAGCAAGTATGCCAATTATTGTTTTATGGAAAGTGTTGATGTTAGTAGCTTCGGGTTCAATTCTTCCAGCCCCAATTGAAGATATGAATTATTTATATGTGTAAATGGCAACATTATTTTTGGACGACTTCCTTGCATCATTCTTCCTTGGCCAACCTTCACTGTAATTCATTATTATTAATTGTATTTATTTCTTGGTGGCCAACCTAGTTTATTGAAAGGGTGCGACCTATCTAGCAATATATTTACATGAGGTCATTTCCCCTCATTTGCAATCAAGAAAGTTCGATCTCCTTCTCCATTAAGTGTGAGCTCTTCAAGAAGAATAGTGTGAATTCACATAGCAGCAGATTGTGAGTTTATTCAAGTGCGAATTGAAGATCAAACTACTAGTTTGTGTTACAGCCATTGCTGATGCTGATCTTTGGCCTTGTGTGTGGCCTCTTTGTAATGTAACTTGTTGCTATTACTCATATATATAAGAGATATAATTGTTGTTGGGTTTTTCTCCCTCAAGAGAAGGGTTTTCCCAGGGTATCTGTTGTGTTATTGTGTCTGATTTTGAATTAATTTTCTATGCATTAAATCTGATCATAAAAAAACATGGTATCAGAGTGGGTTTGAAGATCTTGATCAGATTGTTATTACAACGATACTCTTTACTCTCTTTCTCATCGTTGTTTACTTCTATCTCTTCGTCAAGATGGTGATCGGTCTTAAGCTTGAGGATAGACTTGAGGGAGCATCAAATTTCACATCTTGGAGATTCAAAATTATGCTCTCCTTGGAAGAAAGTGAATTGGCTGAGTTTGTGGAGAGCAAAGTGCCCAAGCCTGCTGATGAGGAAGAGAAGATTCAATGGAAGAAGAAAGATACTAAGGCAAAAAAGATGTTAGTTGATTCCGTGAAGGATCATATTATTCCCATCATCTCTAAGATGAAGACGGCAAGGGAGATCTTTAAGTCTTTGGAGATGTATGAGATCAACAACACAAGTCGTGCACTTGCATTGAAGCAAAAACTTCATCATGTGAAGATGGCGGAAGGAGAATCTGTCATCGCTTACTTCATGAAGATTTCTGAATTGAGAGATCAACTCTCTTCTATTGGTCATTTTGTTGATGTCAAGGATTTGACCATGCTTGCCCTTAATGGTCTTCCTTCATCTTGGGAGTCTTACATTCAAGGAATCAGTGCAAGATCGAAACTTCCCAAGTTTGATTGTTTGAGGGCAGATTGTATTCAAGAAGAGTCTAGGTTGGCTGCGAGAGGTATTGATCGAAGCTCTACAAATGAAGACATTCATGTTCTTTCTGCTCAATCCTCAAAGAAGAAAGAGAAAGGTGGAAAGAAAGGATATTTCAAGAGGAATAGAGATAAAGAAGTTGATGGTGCTCCCCCATTCAAGAAGAAGTGGGACCTCTCCAAAGTCCAATGTTGTCACTATGCAAAGGATTGCCCCACCAAGCCTAATCAGCATGCTTCATTTGCGGATGTGGATGAGATCTCTCCTTAGAAGGATTCTAGGGAATTTCTATTCTAAGCCATGGGCCTGTGTTCAAGCCGTGAAGGTTGTGTGTTGATCTCTATGCAAGAGTAGCGTATCTTACTGCATCCAGTAATTGCATCCATCAAAATATTTAAAGAGATAAGTATTCTTTGTTTGTTGAGTTATATCATTTAGTTGGATCTTGTAATTAGTAAAGAGAGATAGTGGTTTCTCTTGAATTGTGTTCAGTAGCATAAGATTTTTTGAAGATTTCATTTATTGCATGCTGGTTGTGAAGATTTCTGAGTGTGACTATGAAATAAAAAGAGAATTGTAATTTCGATGGTATCATTCTCTAATGCATGAACTGTGATAGAGCCTTGAACTCTTGGAGAGAGTTGGTTCTACATGCTAACTGCATATTGCATTCAAGAAATCTGTAGTTGTGCAAATTGTTTTTTGTTGTGCTGAGTTTGGCACTCTCGAGAGGAGTAAAAGATGGAAGAAAGAGTTATATCAAAATTAAATAAAGATAAGTTTCTTTATCCCTTCATTTTGATCTTTTGATATATTTCTCTTATAGGTTGATTCATTTATGTTTTAATATTGCTCATAAATTATTATGTATTTATGCTATAACCTGAGATAGTAAACCTTGTATGATTCTAGCCTTGATATTTCTTTGGATAATTATAAACTGTTAGTAATCTCTCTCAAATGCTTTTAGGACATTTCTAGGAGCAAGAAGGTGATGAGAGATTGCTTAGTGATGAAAAGCTTGAGGCATCTTGTGAGGAAGTCATGCTGACCAAAGAAAATGATCAAGCGTGAAGTCACAACTTGCAGCCATGAGACTTTGTTGGTGGCTAGAGGGAGTTCACTTCCAGAAGTCTTCTTTGCAATCTCTGAAGCAGGGATCAAGAGGGAGTTATGTGACTCACTGAGAAGAAGTGAAGGTTGCAATGTTGCAAGGCCAAGTGTTAAATCCTTGAAAGACCTCTTCAACTGCTGAGATCAAAATTGCACAAGACAGTCATCTGGATTTGATATTGGTAGCTCCGCAAATCTATTCATAATAGAGTAATCTACTATGAGGTTGAGGAGGTCTACCCTAAACTCTCTACTATACCAGAGGTGTGCATTGAGGCAAGTGTTGCAGGCAATCTTGGACAAAGAGGTCAGAAAGTATGCAAATGCTTGAAGATTCAAAGGGAGCCTACTGAACCTGAAGAAGATGGTAATCTAGTTGATCTTGGTTCTTTATGTTGATTTATGGAAACCAATTTTCAGAAGCTTAAGGAGGCTGCAGCTAGTTCAAATATGGTGGATCCTACTATGTACAGTTAGTTGATTGGATTGTTGATGTATCTATACTAGACCAGATTGCAATAAGTGCATTTTGTCAAGTTCATGTGTGAACCAAGACAAATATTTCTACTTGCAGCGAAGCATATCCTGAGATACTTGTGTGGCACAGTTGTATATGGGTTGAGATATTCTGCAGGTGTGGATCTGGAGTTGCATGGCTATATTGATTCTGATTGGGCAGGCTGTGTTACTGATTAGAAGAGCACCTCTGGATGTTGCTTCAGTTTGGGGTCTGCTATGATTTCCTGGTGTAGCAGGAAGTAGTCATCTGTAGCATTGAGTACAACATAGGCGGAGTATATTGCAACTTGTATGGTCGCTTGGGAAGCAGTGTGGCTTCGTAAGCTCCTTGCAAGATTGTTTGGACAATCAATGGAGCCTACTATCATTCATTGTGATAACCAGAGCTGTGTGAAGCCTTCTATCAATCCCGTGTTTCATGACAGAACCAAGCATGTTGAGATCAAATACCATTATATCAAAGATATGGTATTGAGGAAGGCAATACAGTTGAGGTATATCAACACTGATGAGCAGACGACAGACATTCTCACCAAGCCTCTCTCCAAGATAAAGTTTGTGTACTTTCGAGATAAGCTTGGTATGGTGGAGAATACAACCTTAACTGAGAAGGAGTCTCGGTATCAGTGATCCTCATTAATGAGTTCTTCTTTGTTAGAGAAGTTCGAGGTGAAATCCCTAGATTAATGAGTTCTTCTATGTGAGAGAAGTTTGAGGTGAAATCCCTTGATTAATGAGTCCTTTGTGAGAGAAGTTCGAGGTGAAGTCCCTTGATTAATGAGTTATTTTCTGTAAGAGAAGTTCGAGGTGAAATCTTTTGATTCCACCCTCTGGGAGAGCCATGGTGGATGTCATGTGTGTGACTCCATGACAGCATCACGTGAGAGAGTTTGTGATGATTTTCTTGTACTTGTGTTTTCACCCTTTGGGAGAGCCATGGTGAAAGTCATGTTGAGGTGACAACATCACGCAAGTGATGAACACTTGTATATACCATACATAGTTGTAGCCATTATGGTTGATATCATGTTGAGGTGATATCTGATATCACGATGAGGTGATATCCTTCCTTTCCACATTTGGTTGTAGCCATTGTGGTAGACATCACGATGAGGTGATATGTCTTATGCAGCTAGAAGTATTTCTTCCTAGCTGAGAGGGAGTGTTGATGTTAGCAGCTTCGGGTTCAATTCTTCCAGCCCCAATTGAAGATATAAATTATTTGTGTAAATGGCAACATTATTTTTGGACGACTTCCTTGCATCATTCTTCCTTGGCCGACCTTCATTGTAATTCATTATTATTAATTGTATTTATTTCTTGGTGGCCGACCTAGTTTATTGAAAGGGTGTGACCTATCTAGCAATGTATTTATATGAGGTCATTTCCCCTCATTTGCAATCAAGAAAGTTCAATCTCCTTCTCCATAAGTGTGAGCTCTTCAAGAAGAATAGTGCGAATTCACATAGGAGCAGATTGTGAGTTTTTTCAAGTGCGAATTGAAGATCAGACTACTAGTTTGTGTTACAGCCATTGTTGATGCTGATCTTTGGCCTTGTGTGTGGCCTCTTTGTAATGTAACTTGTTGCCATTACTCATATATATAAGAGATATAATTGTTGCTGGGTTTTTCTCCCTCAAGAGGAGGGTTTTCCCAGGGTATCTGCTGCGTTATTGTGTCTGATTTTGAATTAATTTTCTGTGCATTAAATCTGATCATAAAAAAAACAACAAAAAGAACACAAAAATATGTTGCCTTTTAAAATGAATTCGATTCCTCTAATAGTTTGGCAATTCAAACTTAAAAAACAAAGCAAAAAAACCTAAACAAAATCTAGAGTGGAGGACACATGTTCACACCTGCTTTCATATGCCACATAATAAATAACTATTTTAAGTCCATGAGTATACTCTTGAAAAACCAAGGAGCACGATAAGACAATGACATATTGTTTGATTGAATAAATAGAGAAGCATGCCATTGCGCTTCACATCACAGTTTTCCAGCCTAACATTTTATGCATACATTTTGTAACATACAACTTTGCTAGCTGAATATTTAGTTGCATGATTGATATTTGGCAATCAAAATCCAAGGATGTTATCATGATGGAGATCATTAATTGGTATAACTTTTTTCTTTGAAGGAAGACAGTTACAAGGAAAGAATAAATTATATTAATGTCCTCAAATGACCAAGAATATTCAACTACATAACCAGTAGAACCAGTGGGTTTTACAATGGAGATGTGATATGTTAGAACAGTGAAAATTTACAGAACCTGGTCATAGGCTTACTCAAACTCATCAGCCAAATAGGATAGATATATTTATCTAGTAAAAATCAAGGCTGATGATAGTTATATCACCGTATTCTTCTTTTAAATACAAAAACATATTTGGCAACAAATATTTCACTTTCCTCTCAGTAAAAAATTGAGAAAGTTGATAGGATTGAATTCTCCCACTTAGCTGTTACACATCTCATATACATCTTATCTCAAGATGCAATAATGGCATCCCGAGTAGGTAGCCATCTTGTCTATACCTTGCTGGAACAAACATGGCATATCCAACTGTTATCATTCTCAAAAAAAAAAACTGTACAAGATTACACTCATTTTGATGCACTTATGCTGCATTTTATCTTCTCACCATGTAAATCATGCTCACTGTTACCATAAAAATCTTCTAGCATGGAGAAACTTCAAGTCTACAGGAATCGTGAGATATGTCATTCACATTTCAAAGCACGTGTAATTCTCCAAGTGATCATAGTTAAGTCTGGATGTATGTTATGGGCCTCTTGATGATTATTGTTGTTACACATATTTTTGCAGATTGCAACAATGAACTCGTCATTTTCAATGGTATACAGGTACATAGCTTGCTCATCCTGAAAAAAATTACATGTAAACATAGAACAATTAAAAAAAGGTTGAATATCAACACTGTTTGCATGATAGTAGAGCGAGAATTCATTAATTCTTCATAGTTGACTCCGATAGAAAGACTGCAGACTTTATCAGTAAAGTTTTTAGTGTATAGTTCTTTGAATGCATGGAATCTCAAAAGAACATCCATTTAATTCAGTCCATGCATAGATAACATAAGTGATATACAGCTTTAAAATCTTCAAAATGGATAAGAGTTTTAAGGAAATAATTGGCAATCTTTAAAAATATGATTTGCAGTTAAATATTTTTAACTAGAAATATGGAGAGCATGTGGGTGATTACTCAATCATGGAATTAAAATATATATTAAACCGAAATTTTAGTTAAAGCCCTAAGATTCCATGTCCCCCATTTGCTTGAATGTATAAACAGAGATTTTCATCATTACATTAAAGTCTTTACTGACAACCACCTACATTTTAGAACTAGAAAAGCCCTCTGAGATGTGTACAATGTTGGACATCAGCATGCATATTTTCTAGATGAGAACAAAAATGAAAAAAGAGTTCAATAACTGAAATTCAGGGGTATTCCCCAACAGTTTTCTAATTGTAGTTATTCCAAAATATTACTTCAGAAAGTATTTGTATGGTAAAACAAAAAATTGAATTGCAAAATTTGAACCAGAATGTTGCAAGTTATTGGCAACTTGCTTTGTGATAGTGATTGCAACAAAAAAGACGTTTTTCTTGCCAGAATGGCTGTCATAAACTTTCCCTCTACAATGACAGTTTCCTCCCCAGAACTATTGCTATCCTTCCTAAAATACAAGGAGCTGTGACAGTACAACACTCTAGAACTATAGTAATCAAGAATGAGTATATGATGATATGTGGAAGAAATGGCTTGAGCAATTCTCAACATGATCAAACAATTGGCCTTGAAAAATCTAGAATTGATTGAGGTTCAAGCTGCCAAACTACAACTGAAAGTTGCACATAAAATGCTCAGATATTTGTTAATTTTTGGTGCAAAATTTTCTTATTATGGCTGTGAATGTTACACAAAATAGAAAGTGAGGCAAAGAATGCCCACAAATACATCTCATTAACCACACTACCAGCCTTTGCTGAGAAAAGATGCATACCTCAGGCCATGTACAAAATTCATTTGGAAACACTTGCAACAATTCTGCTGCACTTTGGCCCGAACAATATGCAGAGACATCCATGCTATCATCTTTAAGTTTAACAGTGAAACTGAAACTTGGAGTTACTTCCCTGTCACAGACACAGAGACAGAAACTACAGATTGGCAAACCATTAGGTTCTTCATTCACAGAATGGCCACAGCATGAATGCGATAATTCTATGTTCAACTGGTGAAGTTCAACTCTTTCGATAAGAACCCTGCAAACCTGTGTGTTATAAAGATTGTCAACTATTCTCACTTAAACCACCATCTCCCTATGATTTCATTATTCTCCACTTAAGTTGTAGTGTAAGACTAATTTGTAAGCAATCCAACAATTAAACACATTTAAAAGAATTATGGTTCTTAAAAGTCAAATGCCAATCTCAGTCAGAATCTTAGACACAAAGTTCAAACACTTAATTAATATGTGAATTGCATTATGACAATTGCTATGGTGTCATCAATGATTGTTTCCTTTGCTTTCTAAACTATTTTCAGTCAACACGTTCATTCAACCAAAGATCCACCTTGTTTAGCAAATGTTTCCTTAGTTCATATCATTACTGCAACACTTTAATGATGCATATTTACGAGACGAGGCAGATTCTCAATTCTTAGGTTTATGATCATGCAAACTTCTAGGTGAAATTGAAAAGTAAACACATCACTGCAAACACTATAGAAGACTTACTTGTGTACTATTTATCTGAGAGGAAAGAGAGGAAAGAGAGGAAATGTGATGAAGACAGGACGAATTTAGTAATGCTGGAAGCTGACTTATGTTAGTTATTGATGTGTCACCACTGCTTTCATGCCACAAACACTCCATCCTGCAAAGCACGAGTAGTTTAGATGCAGCAACAAAATGAATAAATATCCCAGCTTTGCAGGATCAACAAAAAAACAGTTTCCAAGAAAAAGACAAAACAAGCACTGTGCACAATTAAATTCATAGAACTGGTATTAAGGAATCTGAAGCAGAAACCAAAATGTTATACGTAATAAATTGATAATGCAACTTATCACCCAAACAACCTGATGTCCATGTTCTATAACATGCATGCCGCATATGCATCCACAAACCTGAATAAAACAGATAGAAAAAAAGGAAGGTAATAAGTCAAGTGTTTTCACCTGCCTTCAGAAGTCGCATAACAGGTCAGGCCAGTCAAAAAGACTGTGTCACCACAGCAGATCATACCAGCTGACCTGAATGGCAGGTATTAGTTTTGGTGAGATATTTCTTATGTCTGCATAATTTAGACAAATTACAGAAACTGCATAGAACAGAAGGATATTCAAAACATGAAGGGAAAAACCTCAAATGTAATGATTGAGAGTGCTTTTGGATGTAACTGTAAAGTAATTTTGAGCATCAACATTTTGGATCACACTCTGTGATCCATAGTCGGGATGAGAAAAAACTTGGTGACTAGTTAATTACAAAGTCTAATTGATGACTAATGGCTGTTAAGAAACACACAATAACTGAAATAGTTCCAAGTAACATTAACAAAAGCAGGGATTGTCAAAGACACGAAATAGTAATACCATGTGGATAATGGGATTTTAACTTACGAGACTCAAAAATTTAATCAATTTGCATAATATATATAGAGTTAGGGTTAGATTAAAAAACACTGTACATTAAACACTGTTGCTGGTCACTATATATTTTGTAGATTTCATGTATTTTATTTAGCTAGTCACTGAATATCCAAAGATATTAGCCTTAACAAGCCACTACAATCAACTCCACAAATCCAATCAACACTGGTGCCAGCTAAAACATGTTGCCCTTATATAAAACCAGAATCAATCAAGAAGTTGCTTGTTCTCATTCTCATAGTGTAAATCTTGGGGCTGCAATATTATGATGGTTTTTTGAATTGTTTTGTTTTTAGACCTAGCTTATTCCTACTTGATAAAAAGAATAAAGATTACAAACAATGAAAGTCACCGAACATTTCCCCAAAACCTGAATTGTATAAGCCCAGCACAAAAAGCAGAAACATCAACATATTTCCATAATCAGACACATCATGAAAATCCCACAACTATGATAAGGTGTTTATTATGATGAGCTTCTAAAAAAGACTATCACCTTCAAAAAGAGCATCATGTCTACCAAAAAGTATTATAAAAGTGAATCCCAGCCAGTAGCTTTTCAAATGTGTTAACCAATATTCCAAAACTCACCATGAATCACCTAGATTTGGCAAGTCCCAAGGTGGGCAACCCCAAACAAGTCGGGGAGACTTGGCAGCCAGGTACTTACTAGACTCATTGAATCTCCTAGACTTGCCAGACTAACCGAGTCTAGGCAAATCCCAATGGGAAGACTCGGCCGTGACTGGGTGAAGGAAAAAGTTCAAAAAAAAAAAAACAAAAACAAAAAAAAAGCAATTCACTTAATTTTTTTGCCTTATATTTGTCTCCTACACCCTAAAAGCGACTTTATCTCATTTTTAAGCCAAAGAAAAAAGAAAAAAGAGAGTTTTGAGCCAAAATTGGATTGCATTGAAAAGAAACCATCAAGGAGATTGAGCAAAAATCGATGGTTGAATCACATTTAGGAAGGTTTGTAGCTACTTTTGGTGCATCTAAAGGAGTTACAAAAGATTGGAAAGAACTCACCAAAGATTTAAAGAAAGATTTAAGAGATAAGTTTGTATTTTGAAGGTTTTTTTTAATAAAAAATTCATTTCTTTTTTCTTTTATCTATTTTGTTTTAGTGGACCAAAAAACAAACCCTAGGTGTGTTTAATTATTTTGTTGAACAAACCATATGTGTTTTTTGTGAAAAAAAATAGTTTTATAGTCACAAACCTTAGATTTTTTTAAATTAGTTTAATTATAAACCATAAATGTTTATTTCTTTTCTATTTATATGTTATTGCAGCATTCTTTAGATTTATTAATAGTCTTTATCACAATGTTCGGAATCCCACTTCAAAGGGACCCTTGTTGGAAACATGTTATCACTAAACAAAAGAAAGAAGAGATAGCTTGTTTTCATTGCAAACAAAAATCCTTGGGGGGGGGGGGAGATTAACATATTAAAATACCATCTTGCACATATACCATGCCAAGATGCTAAGCCATACCTAGATGTGCTTGCTGATGTTATGCATGAAGTGCAAGTTCATTTAGAAACCTTTGAGCAGGAAAAAAGAAATAAAAAAAAGGCAAAGAGAGGAGATGGCATCCATTGGTGGAACTAAAGAGTCTCTTTCTTCCATTCCTCCATTTCGTCCATCTTCAAGTACGGGTAGTGGTAGTGGTAATGGCACTGGCAGTGTTAGCATTGGGCCATGCACCACTCTAGGTCCCCAACCATCACTTGAGAGCATAGGTTGGAACAAAGATAACATGATGCAACTAAAAGTGCAATTGGAGACTTTTGGTTCTATTGCACCATTCCATTCCATGCAGCCAAGTAATTATTTTTTGTTGTCTTAAAATATATAGTTTGATTATTTGTCTCTTGAATTTCTATATTTAGAGGTATATTTAAATTACTTTCCCTTTTCCAATGCCACTTAACTTACAGGAAAAACTTTGGAAAATAAGCTAATGGCTAAACAATTGCTCACATGCAAGAAAGGGACATTACAAGAGCCCAATCCAACTCAAATCCATATCCAAGTTCAGTTTGGCAAGCATGTGAATAGGGCTATGCAATTTCCCTATGGGTTTGTTTGGGAGGAGCTTGAGTGGATATCTAACGATTTTTTTTTCTATTCCCAGAATGAACCCACCACTTCCTTTGTAAATTGCCTTCAAAATATTTGAAAATCTCATATTTTTTGTATTTCGCAAGGCAACATGAGCAAAACTAAACATTGAAATTTTGAGGCAACATTCCAAGCCATAATGCCATTGTAGTTGAGTCATTTACAAACGCAAAGGATAATACTATCTCAATTTTCCAACCTAGATGACTTACCCATTTGTTAAAAAGTGCATATTTTTAATGCATCTATATATCGAAATGTGTCTATATATTGCAACTTGCCTATATCCTAAAATTTGAAAAGGGTAAATAATATTTTATTATACTAATAACATTTATTATGTTAATAATTGTAACAACCCACTCTACTTTTTTTGAAAAAATTGCAATGTTGAAATGCATATGCAATGCCTTCAACACTTTTTGATCACCAAGATCTCGAAGTGGGCAAGGTGAGAGCATATTAATCATTTTCTGATCACCAAGACCCAACCTCCTTTAGAACCTTTCTAGAGTTATTTTAGGAAAAATGATTTTTTGCTTTTTCGTTGTTTTTTCAAAAACTCCACTTTTTTTCATTGTTTTTTTAATAAAGCATTTATTTGTTTTTCGTTACTTTTCCAAACAAATTTTTTTTTGCTTTTTCCGAAAAAACAATTTTCCTTAAGTGACTTTTCCCAGACCTTTTAATAATATGTCACTTTTAATTCTCCCTTTCAATGACGCTTTTAAATAATAACCTTTAATCGCTGGTACCCCATGCCTAGTTCTAACACTTCTAGGCCCTCTTTTAGAAACATTTTATGACATAGGCCACCCTTCTTTACAATAAATAAACATAAGTTGCCTTTATAATATAAAGTCATCTTAAGACAACTTAAATTATTTATTTAATTGCTTTTATCTACACATCCCAAAGTCTTAGGAAAGTTGAAGCCTCCAAGGATATTGGAAATCTCCAAGAATGGTGGAATGCTTCCAAAAAGTCAAAACTGCATTTGAAAAGAACCATTGGACTCCTCTTCGTTTGTTGAACTCACTTCCAGTGTCAAAATTCCTTTATGAATAAGTTGGCAATCTCCAAGAATCTTAGAACTTTCTAAGAATGTTGGAATGGACCAAAAGAGGAACATTACAATAATATTTATTAATAAAAAAAATTATGAATAAATTAAATAAGTTATTAGTATTACTATTAATAATAAAAAATCAATAGTTGAATGTGATTAATTAAAACCTGATGGCACAAGTTGGCGAGCAAGAGTGAAAAAATACAAAGGAGAAAAGGAGTCGATGGGGCGACATGGTGGAGGATGGTGATCCAGGGAAGAAGGCGGAAGGAATTGTCAACCAGTAGAAAGCGGACCACATCACGCAGTGGGCATTCGAGAATGGAGCTTGGGTGGATAAGTGTCACCCACACTACCGCCAGAATGGAAGTATGGAGAACCAAAACTGCAACCAGAGCAGAAGCCAGCTCGGAGATGGTGAGAGGAGGGCTCTTGAACAAAAGTTGAAGCCAACAGTGCGCCGAAGGAACAAGCAAGGATGGAGTACGCGCGAGCCAAGGCGTGGGTGATTCCGAGAAAATGACCACCATGGAAAACTGTCGGATCCCAGTTGGCGCAACAAGGGCAGTGGCATTCAAAAGCGCACCGGCAAAGTCGAGAGAGTCAGGGGTTCGAGCAACACTAAGCCGGGAAATGAAGGAAAAACGAGCCAGCAAGCGAGACAAGAATTTGAGTTTGCAAAAAGAATGAATCAGAGACTGGGACCTGTTCAGAAGGAAAACAAACAGAAGAAATTTCCAAAACAAAGCGAGTGACGACAACTGTTTGCGACCGCGGGGAAGTAAACTGTACCAAATGCCATCCGAAATGATCGAAAAAAGAGTGATTAGACTGATGGAGAAAGCTCTGTTTGCCAAGTGGACTGGCCCAGGCTACCCTAGGGAGGAAATCAAAGTATGGTGGGAAAACAAATACAAAGACCGGGTAAGCATCTACTAGCTACCAAACTCTTTTTTTCTCATAGAATGCATAGATCAACAATTAAAGCTGGAAATTCTAGAAGGGAAACCTCTGTTTATGAATGGTCATAGTTTTCATTGCCTAAATTGGAGATCAAGCTTCGACACCTGGAACTACAAAATAAACCAAATCCCTACCTGGATCAAACTAGTAGATCTGCCCTCAGAATTCTGGAATGTGGAGGCTATGGTGAGATTAGGTGATGCCCTAGGGGTGTGCTTAGGGGTGGATGAGGACTTCATAAATGGGAAAGACGGGGCTGAAGCTTGCATACTAGTAGAAATAGATGAGGGGGTTGGAGTATACAAGAATATAGAAATATTGACAAAATATGGAAGCTGGCAACAGGAGATAGAGATATGGGAAGGGGTAGAATCCAAAAAATGCCTCTTTAGAGAATCAATTCTGGAAGGCTCTTCAAACAGGGGAAAGGAGGCTAATACGAGTAATAATGAGAGGGAAGAATCAGGGGATGGATCATCCCAGGAAGTGGCAACCAAAATCACAGAAAATACATCTGAGGAAGTTAGAACTGAGCCTAAGCAGAAGAAGCCTGGAGGAGCCTCTCAGGAATGCAACAAAGCCCCCCCCACCAATAAAGGAAAAACTGGAGTTGGGAAACTTTCAGGCAGAGGAAGCTCTCAATGCTCTTATGGATGATGCACAAGAACTCCAAAGCGATATCAAAACCCAACTATGGAAATTAACAAAGGAAGTAGAAAGGGCAGAACTAGAACCCCAGGCATCAAAAGAAGGGGCTGGAAAGAATAAGCAGAACACCAAAGTAAACAATTTAGATGCTCTCCAGGAGGAAGAAGATGACTTGGCACAGTCTGAAGAAAAGGAGAGTGATCAATTCTTAGATGGAGAAGGTGATCCCTGGGAGGAGGCAGAGGAAGGTGAGTTGCTTGAGGTGAGGCAACTTGAACAATCAGAATCAAAGATAAATGTACCTAACATAAAGAAAAAATCCAAAAGGGGGCAAGAAAACAAACAAATCCAAGTTGATGATTGTAGGCAATGCCTCTGGTCAGAAAAAACTGGTTGTTGGGAAGGATAGCCTCCTTCCCAAGGCAAAATGGGGATCATAACGTGGAATGTCAGGGGCATTAATGCCCCTGACAAATGGCGCATGGTCAAGCGCCAAATTGACCAATCAAATGCAGACATAGTTCTCATACAAGAATCAAAATGGAGTAAGGAAGAAGGTTAGAAGAGATTTTGCAATTGGAGACGGTGGAAAAGTCAATTCAAGGAGGCCATAGTGAGTGTCTAGTGGACTGGGAGTCTTATGGAACCCTCTTATAGTAGATGGGGCAGTAGAAAAAGAAGAAGACAATTGGCAATTGTTCAAGTTCAAAGATCTAAGAAGGCATGACATCTTCTTCAGCATCAATGTATATAGGCCAATAGCTACAGTGGCAAAAAAACAAGTATGGGACAAAATATCAAGTGAGCTAGAAAATAGGAGAAATGAGATGGGGATAGTAGCCAGAGACTTCAATGCAACCTTGAACAACGAAGAGAAGCAAAGGGGTCTGGGAAGAACAACTTGTCATGTCCCCTTCTCAGTGACATCTTTCAGAGGACAGGATTGGCCTATCACACGACCCTCGTAGGCCGATAGACTGGATAGAGGGTCACTTCGGAGCTTGGCTCAGCTTCAGTCAGCAGGGATTGATCAGTTGTCTTCCGTTCTGGCTCGATCGGAGACTTTTTGCAGAATTGCTATTTTTAGCAGTTCTTGGCAGGCAGTATGGGACCACTGCTATTTTTAGCAGTTGGCTGTGGCAGCATCAGGAATCACTTCAGAGTCTGTCAGCATCAGACGGATCAGTAATCGGGTTAGAAACAAGGGAGATATTAATATTTGATCGTATTGATTAAATATTAATTAATTAACGTTTATAATATAAAGTTATAATTTAATATTATAACTTAAGTGATTTCCTTGAGGGGTGCGCCATCATGAGAAAGGGGCCAGTTGATATTTTATTAATATTTAAATATTCAGTGGAGAACTATGGAGAATTGAAAATATTAAAATATGAATATTTCATTAAAACCCTATTTTCAAGGGAATCGCACTTTTCAGTGTATTTGAGGATTTTGCATTGGGATTTGGGGATTATGTGTGATTATTGAGTTTGAAACTGATCAATATTGGTCTGAGCCTGAGACTTTAGGGTTTCGTGTTCGATTCCTTGGAGAACGAGCCATCTCCAGCGGAAAGCAATTCAGAGAGTGTGCAATATCACTTGATCTATTGCCTACAGAGGTTTTCTTATTCAGAGAAAACTACAGAGCTTCAGTGGATTCATCATATTTAGTTCCTTTCAGTTATTTGCATTCAGAGACATTCTATTTACCTGGGCGCCCATTACAGAGACATTAGCAGTGATTTTTTGGTGAAGCCGTACAAGTATTAATTGCAGATCTGACAGGCCGTACTTTACCAGCAGGCCGTACCTCTTGAAGAGCCGTACTCATCATCAATAAAAGAACGCCTTTGGTTGGGGTCTCTAATTTGCATCAGAGGAGGCGCCTACTATTTGAGAGTCATCAGAGACCATCATTCAGAGGGAGAAGACCATCCTTTACCTCAGCCGTACATTTCTGTACCTCTGTTGCAGCAATCTCCAGGTTTTTAAAATATTGAAAATTCTTCATTTTTATTCATTGCATACATCTGGGTATCGTTGTAATCAATAGAGAAGTTGAATAAAGGATACTGGCATTGATATTGTTGCATTTCCAGAGCTATTTTATTTTTAGTAAATTTATTTCCATTTATTGTCAAAATCGTACCTTTTCATCTTGGCATCAAAAACACAAAAAAATGCAAAAACCTAAAAACGTCAGAAAAACATAAGACTTCAGTCAGATTTCGTATCAGGGGGAAACAGGGGTTTCTACACAACTGCCATACAGAGAGATTTCTACGAATTTATAGACAAAAATCTGCTAAAGGATGTGTAGACCAAAAATGGAACATTCACATGGTCTAATAGGAGGAAGGATTTTACCAATATAGCAGAAAGATTGGACAGATTCCTGCTCTGGGGAGATTGGGGAGAGATAGCAGCCTCAACTGCCATACAGAGAGATTTCTAGGAATTTATAGACAAAAATCTGCTAAAGGATGTGTAGACCAAAAATGGAACATTCACATGGTCTAATAGGAGGAAGGATTTTACCAATATAGCAGAAAGATTGGACAGATTCCTGCTCTGGGGAGATTGGGGAGAGATAGCAGCCTCACAGTAAGCTCACATATTACCTTTCACAGAGTCAGACCATTTCCCTGTCTTGCTGACATTTGGGCAAGATGACCCCCTAAAGGATGCCCTTTCAAATTTGAAAACATGTGGCTGAGAGATGATCACCTGCCAGAGCTATTAGAGAAGTGGTGGAATGAGATCAGGTTTGGAGATAAATTGGAGCTTTTCAAGATAAGCAAAAAATTGGGATACATCAAGAATAAGCTCAAGGATTGGAACAAGACACATTTCAAGAACATATTCCAGGAGAAAGAGAGGCTAGAGCAAGAAATCAAAGTCCTGAATGAGCACATAATAGAGAAAGGAATGGATGCAGAGGATTTTGAAAATGAGAAATATCTGAAAGATGAGCTGGCAGAGATTCTAAAGAGGGAAGAATGTTACTGGCGACAAAAGTCAAGGGAAACATGGTTGAAAGAGGGTGACAGAAACACCAAGTTCTTCCACAAGTCAACAATCTCCAACCGAAGGAGGAATAGGATTGCAGAAATCAAGAAGACCAATGGAGAAGTAGCACAGTCTATTGAGGAGGTTAACAAGGAGGCGGTCAAATTCTTTGAAGAAATTATAAATAAAGAAAGCTAGGAAAACAGGGTAGCAAGGGATAATCTTCTGAGTGCAATTCCCACAATCATAAAAGAGGAACAAAATAGGCGCCTGTATCAAAAGATCTCCTTGGAAGAGGTCACGGAAGCAATTTTCCAAATGAACCCTGACAAGGCCCTAGGCCCTGATGGATTCCCAGTCGGCTTCTTTCAAAAGTTCTGGGACATAGTTGGGAGAGATCTAGGGGAGGTAGTGGAGGAATCAAGAAGAAGAATGACAATGCTAGGGGCAATAAATCACACATTTTTGGCTCTAATCCCCAAGAAAAAAGACCCACAGACAATGAGTGATTTCAGACCAATCGCACTGTGCAATATGGTGTATAAGGTGGTCACAAAAATAATAGCAAAAAGACTCAAGGAAGTATTGAACAAGGTGATATCAGAAGAAGAAAGTGGTTTTGCAGCAAGATGGTCAATAGTGGAAGGAATAATCACTGCTCATGAAACTATACATTTAGCCAAAAAAAATAAAGATGCTTGCATGATACTAAAACTAGACATCCTCAAAGCCTATGACATGGTAGACAGACAATTTCTCTTGGAAGTGTTGAGGAAATTTGGATTTGGGGAAAATTGGATTAAGTGGGTTAAAAGTTGCATCTCTATAGCTAAATTCTCAATGCTGGTGAATGGATCTGCTTATGGCTTCTTCCCCTCCACAAGGGGGCTAAGACAAGGTGATCCCCTATCCCCATTCTTGTTCATAATCATGGCAGAGGTGCTTGGGAGAGGAATCCAAAGACTGAGAAGAGAAGGAAAGTGGAAAGGTGTTCATGTGTCCAATGGAATGGAACCCTCAACACATCTCCAATTCACAGATGACACAGTTCTGATGGGAGAGGTCAGTAGGAGGGTAGCAAGAGTGATCAAAAGTTTCTTAGATGACTACTGCAGGGCCTTAGGATAGAGCATCAACTAGGGAAAATCGAAGGTCTTTTTTCTAAACACGCCACGAAGCCTGCAAAAAGATCTAGCCAAAATCCTAAATTTGAGAGTAGCAACGTTGCCAGGTCACTTCTTGGGGATGCCCCTTTTTGCAGGTATCAACAAAAAGTGCTATTGGGAGAATCTGATTAATAGCTGCAAGAACAAGCTGGGTACTTGGAAAGGCAAATGGCTGTCCTTGGCAGGAAGACTATTAATGGTCAAATCTGTCTTGTTAGCTATCCCGGTGTACTCAATGTCATGTTTAAAACTACCTAAAGCAGTGGAAGAGGCCCTCACTCAAATTTTCAAGAAATTCTTTTGGAGTGAAATAGGGGATCAGAATAAATTCCCCCTATTGGCCAGAGACAAGGTGTGCACACCCAAGGAGGCTGGTGGGGCAGGGATCAAACAACTGTCCATAATGAATCAAGCCATGGGGGCCAAATTGGTCTGGGACATTCACACAAAAGGTGAGCAAAGGTGGGTCAAAATCATGAGGAGAAAGTATCTAGACTCAGATGATCCGGCTAGAATTCTCACTACAATAAACCCCCCAAGAGGATCAGCAATCTGGAATTTTATATTGGATTGTACGGATATAATAGCAAATCATGTAACCTGGGAAGTCAGAGATGGGAACAATGCATCCTTCTGGAATGATTCTTGGTGTGGAAAACCACCCATTAGCAATACTCCGGGCTTGGATGAAATCAAAGAGGAAACGACAAGGCTTTGGGGGAGCAAGGTAGCCAACTATGGCAGGAGGATTGCCAATCAAGGATCCTACAGTTGGAGTTGGAATGATCTCCAAACCCTCAATGCTCCTCAAGCACAAAAAGATGCATTGACAAAGATCCTCAAAGATAGGTATTTTGTCCCATCCAACGATAAGGACATGACCAGATGGTGTGGATCTTCAACAGGCACATACAAGGGGAAATTTGGATACAAGATTAAGGAGATGGCTATGGCTCATCAAGACTGGCCATGCAAACTAATTTGGGGGAGGAAATGCCTCCCAAGGCTGGAGTGTTTGCTTGGATGGCAATGCAAAGAATAATCCTCACAGAGGATAGGCTAGCCACCTTTGGAGGTCAAGGCCCGGGAAGATGTTCTCTATGCAAAGAAAATGAAGAATTAACAAACCATCTTCTCCTAACATGCCCCTATGCAAATGATTGTTGGAACATAATGAGAGACAAACTAAACCTACAATGCCCCACACTAGCAGATCTTTTATCCTAGTTCAAAATGTGGCCCCAAAAGGGCAATAAATCAGTTTTTGGAGGTATATGGCAAATAACCCCATCCATTGTGATATGGGAGCTGTGGAAGGAACAAAACAGGAGAATCTTTCAAGGGAAAGAGATGAATAAAGACAGACTATGGGACAAAATTGAAAGAGCTATAGTAGAGCTGGTCAACGAGGATGCTCGGAGCAAAGCAGGCAAACAAAAAATTTCCCAAACTGGGATGATTGCCTAACCAAAAAAATTCTTGGCCTCAAACCTCCACTTTTGAGTGGAAATGGATCAACTCAGTCAACCAAGGCAAAGAGAGTAGAAGTAGCATGGAAGGAGTCGGAACTAGGATGGATAAAGATAAATTTTGATGGAGTAGCTCGCGGAAACCCAGGACCAAGTGGAGCTGGTTGCATTGCAAGGGATGCACAAGGCAAGATCCTAGCAGAAAAATCCACACCTTTAGGAATTTGCTCAAACAATGAAGCTGAGTTTAGAGCAACAGCCATAGGTTTGCAGTTGGGGCTCGATTTGGGAGTGAAACAAATTCATTTGGAAGGAGACTTGATGGTCACGATCAATGCCATCCAGAGAGGCATCACTCCTAATTGGAAACTCAATCATATGTTGCAAAGTGTCAAGCAATTGGCAGATAGGTTTGAGGCCTTCAAAATTAGCCATATTTATCGAGAAGGAAATGACAAGGCGAATGAGTTGGCAAAAAAGGCTTCAGAAAATTCCATGTAGGCAAAGGCCACTTGTCGATATCAGAGGAATTACCGGCATCGGCTCTTCAAATGGCAGCGAAAGAAAAACACATGGTATCAAGGACAAAATCTAGGAGATTTATTTGACAAGACAAGGGTCATCAATAGAAGGAAAAGTGCAAGCAAATCAAACAAGTTCTGAGGAAAGGGAAAGGTTGGGCGGATACCATATTACCATGCATTAATTTCGCTAAGTACCACCAGCAAGGTGGTGGCAAGCAAACACGCTCCAAAGGGCACGGATGTATTAAAACTAAGTATGAGGAATTAAGGCCCTCGGCATTAAAAGACCTCGGCTGGTGTAAATTTGTTCATACGCAATAGTGGCATTCCAGAAATAGAGAGTGTTAGTGAGTTCAGCAAAGTGGTGCAGCTGGTGTATGGTAGCCCAATGGAGACTCCGCTATCCCTGGATACGACAAAGTAGCAATAACCTTTCAAAGGTGAAGTGATTGACAAAAGGTTGCAGGGGTTGTTGGCCTCCTCTCATCCTCTGGTCCTCTGGGCGACCAAGAAGGTAGTTGGACCAAAATTCCTGAGGGCGTACCACAGGTTCAGGTCAAATTTGGAGATCCCAGCCATGTTCCTGGTTGTTCTCCTGCACATGGGTGTTTCAAAGGAGATGGGAAAGAAGCTAACACAGATGGTTTTCATTCACGCGTGGCTGGGAGACATTGATGCGGCCTTGGACAATGTGGACGAGAACAAGCAAATCTCCATGCCGCAAAATTACTACATGATGCGAATGCGTGGAAGGGAGGTAATGAAATTTCCCTTGATTCGAACCATTGACCCAGAAGGATTCAAAAAATTGTGGGATGAGCATAAATAGAGCTTTTCCTTCCTTCTCAGAGCAGCCAAGCTAGTGACGAACCTTCCTCGAGGTTGAGCAACGAGGTACGTGGAGGACGAAGGGCTCTCAAAAGAAATTGTTGCAAGGGATGATGATGACTGGGACCTCGGCTCTAGAGAGGAATGGCGCCAGAACGACCCTAGAGACCCGAAGGAGAAGGCAAAGGGACCGGCCCATCAGAATTGCGGAGCATATTTCCCAGTGGTAGCGAACTACATTGCCTACATGAAGCGCACGGAGTTGGATGATGATGAGGAGTGAAGATGCTTGGTCTGGTACAGACTCAGTAATACTATAGTGTTATTTCAATGTTACAATTAGTATTAGGGCATAGCAAACAAAAGTTAGTCCCGGGTTAGTTAGCAATGCCTGTCTCAAACCAGGCCATTTTGTATTGAAAATTGTAAATGCATACTCATACTGGATGGGAAAGGGATTTAGTGAAGGCCATTTTGTCAGGGAGGGCCATCAAGGAAGTTTTTTGGTTATCAAAAACTCATGTAATTTCCTTTTTGAAAGCAATATAGGGTGCTGCCCCTTAGCAGCGATTTATCTAGCAAAAAAAATAAAAATAAAAAATCAATAGTTATGTATATTAATTGATTTTAAAAGTTAATAATAAATATTAATATTAATATATAAACAGTAACTTTCTTTATAATTTTTTTATTGTATTATAATATTATATCTTAACTTTATTAATATTGTGCAAGGCTAATGGATATTACTACACATTAAAAATATTAAAAATATGTATATTAAGTCTAATACTCTTCATTTTAGATTGTGTATATGTGTGTGTGTGTGTGTGTGTGTGTGTGTGTGTATGCATTTTATATGTTTTTGTAGTGGCAAACTCAAAACAAACCCAACCTTAAAAATAAACTTGGTATATATATATGTATATGTATATGTATATGTTTTTGTAGTGACAAGCTCAACACAAACCCAACCTTAAAAATAAACTTGGTAAAATTAATGAACCAAACCAGCAAACTCATACCTGAACCAATACCAAAATCGGTAACTTAGATAAAATATAAAGGCCTAAAATAGGCTTATATCTATCACTTGAAAATAACCACTACTAATGCTGACATGGAGATTTGCTTGCCATTTGCCTCTAAAACTTGCACTTGGAGTAACTTTTGGATGGCGAAGCCAGCCAAAAAGTGTGCCTTATAAATTTTTGTAAACCTTTCACATGTTAGACGCACTTTGCTTATCAATTTTCCATCATTTAAGAGGAAAAATTAAGTGTCAAAGCCACTCAAAAGTGTGCCCAATATTTTCCCTTTTAACCCTTGGCGGAGATCACTTAAGCTACTACCACTTTTTAACCTTTTGGCAAAACCACTTGCCTAGGTCCCTTTTTTAATCTGTTTTAGCTTGCTAGAGATCAATTACGATCTTGCCACCTTTTTGACTTATGTCACCAAAATTTTATGGTGGTTTTGCTATCCAAAAAGTGTGCTTCCTTTTAACTTAAGTTATTTTCCTCTAGTTGGTGAAACTTTGCTTGCAATTGTCAATTAGAAGTTTACCTCATTTTTATGTCCATTTCCTCATACCTTAGTTGCCTTTCACATATCCTCTTGCCACTTAATTGACTATCTGGAAAAACTTTTTGGTGGTTTTGCCATCTAAAAATTGTGTTTCAGCTTGCCTTATTTCCCCTTTCACTAGCTAGCACATTTTCAAAACCATTTTGCCCCTTTTATGCATGGGCACAATTTCAAAAGTCAATTGCTGCTTCCAAAACCTACACCAATTTTTGAGGTCAATTTGCCACATTTTTGGGTGGACTGTTGCTTAGTTGAAGCCTTTAAAAAGTGCACATCTTTGCTTTGACTTCTCCATCACTTTCTTGGATGCTAATCACAAAAAAATTCTCCATTTTCACCTACCTTAGGAAAAACTTCCTTGTGGTAGTGTGAACCCAAAAAGTGTACATTGTATACTTGCAGATTTTTAGTAGATATTTGTGCAAAGGTGGAGAATGCAATCGGATTTTCCATCAAAATTGTGCATCGGTAGAGAAATCATGTGGCGAAGCCACCTTAGGTGGACACTTGGGCCGTCTCCAACTTTTTGATGTAGAGATGGAATACACTTAAGTCTTTGCAAAAAAAAGGAGCTCTAAGAGAAATTTTCCCACCACTTTGAAACCTTCATAGCCTTCACCATTTAATAGTTGCATTTCATTGTCATAGACATCATCAATCAAGAACCTCATCAATCTTTTCCTTGGATGAAAATAGCTTGGATCACCCTACAAGAGTAGTTAGTTAGTCAAAATACTAGACCAAGAACATACAAGGATTTACAAACTAGCTAGGAAGACCATCACTAATCATAACTTGACTTACAAATGATGATAAGTTGATTACAAAAACAAATACCAAGTAATACAAACATTGAGTTTCATATGGGTACCAACAAGAAAAAATTGTATTTTGAACTTGCTTTCTATGGAAACAAACTATTCTTAGCTTGGAAGTTTTAGTTAACTTTTTGTTCACTTTCTATGCAAAGTTTTGTAAACCATTGTAAATAAGTGTCATCTACACTTAGTTTTCAATAAGTAAATTTTCGCATATTTGGTGTTGAGATTGCTCTTCAAAGACTCCTTTGATGTTCATGTTTAATTGTTTTGCAAATTGAATATAATTCAGTAATTATTTAGCATTCACACGGAAGGAGAGAGATCAAAGTTCAAACACAAGGTAAATGGAACCAGGTCCATTATGCATGTTGTACAAATGTAAACTATGGGATCTACCCCCCTTTTTTTGGGTAGAACTTACCATATTAAAAAATAAAAATAATAGCAATTATTGGAATTTTTGTGTTGTAATCTTTATTAGAATATTTTTTGCAGTTTTCCATGCAACTCTTCATATTTAATTCATTGTAATTTGTGTGTGTGTTTAATTCATTTAATCACATTATACTCAAATTTGTTTATCTCTATGTTTAGCTGAAAAGTGCAAGCATTCATTACCTATTATAGGTATTTTCCAAAGTTACCAAGTATGCCCCTCTGGGGTCTTGGTCTCGTACAAAGCCAGTGCAAAAACAGGTCCTACGATAGGAGAGGCTCGAGTTTACCTAGGGTCCTACCTAGGCACCTTGGGAAAACCTCGAGCACTTCTAGGTGAACCCAAGAACCACCCAAACAAAAACTAAAAATAAAAATCATTTTTTAAAACCATTTTTATAAACAAAAATGTGTTAAATACCTATTCATCATTAAGTGATAAATTTGTGAAAATGGTATGTGCCATGAAGGTTTGTGTGGTTTCGAAGGCCTTAATTTGGGCTTGGTGGCAAGGGCTCTACTCCTCAACCCCACCTTGTATCACTGGGGTGCTACTCCTACACACACACACACACACACACACACACATATATATACCTAGTTGTATCATACCCAAGGGAAAAAAATTGTTGTGCCAACATACCAAAACCCCATACCCGTACCTGCCATTATACCAAAACCAGCAACTTAGATATTTTCCACACTAGATAGACAATATGAAATATCATCTAGTGCAGAAGTGCTAAATTGCCTTGTTCCCTAGCTTAAGAGCAAAAATATATCATTTTAAGTTTGTTTGCATCGCATACTAAATCCCTCTAGCTTTAAGTATTTTATAAATTTCAGTGTAACAAAACATATTATTTTCTTCACTCTTTCAAAAGGAAGCTTCCCCTCATAATTTGAAGAAAGTTTTTGCCTTACATGTTTCATCGTCTGTTGCACAAAAAGATGCAAATTAAAACACTAGCAAGCCACAATGAAGATTTCTACCAAATTTAAAGGTTTCCAATTCTTCTAAACCCAAATCCTCAATTTTTTTTGGCCTAGGAAAGGAACCTATCAATGTGAGGTGATAGTTCTTTTTTGAGCAGCCAAAGCTTGTGTTCCATTTCATCAATTGAGAAAGATACTTCTAGTGGGGATTTCTTTTAAAGATAACTATAAGTTTCCTTTTTTTGTAGGGAGATTTGACTTAGTAACTACTCATCGAACATGATATTTGACAAAATCTCTAAGTTCTTCCTAACAATAATGTAATACTTCCTCAGAAATAGGAGGTCATCACCTCCACATGTGGGATTTCCTTCACTTTGTTCAACCCTTAGCTGATTAACAAAAGAGCAGATTCATAATGGTGGATAGTACAATTTGTTGAAAGGGGTACAAGATGAGTTAGAGGTGCATCAAGGTTGGGGTACTCAATTGCAACATCAAGCAATAGAGTGAACCAAGAAACAAAGGTAACAAGAATGAGAACAGATGGAGGAAAACGATCTTAAACCCTATGATCATATATTTGAACACCTAGACTATAAGACTTTCAATTGGGTAGCCAAAGACATGAGCATCATGAAACAACAATTCTCACAAAATCTAACACATAAAAGGGTGAGAAAAACGAATAGACTCTTGATAAGAATCACATTCCCAAAAGAACGTAATATGCTTGAGCCTTTTCTAGGAACGAGAGTTCAAACATAAAATGCATCAAGAGAATCCTCAGTAGTAAACTTTATTTCTATTTTATTAATTTCTCTCTAGAAAGGGGCAATATTTTTTGTTTAAAGCAACTTAGAGTAACAGTTCTTTGCAAATTGTTCAGCTATACATTTTGCTGAGTATTCACACAAGCAGAATGAATTCCCTTTTTGTTGCTCTTTTAAGTCATTCATTTAATGCATTTTCCAACTTCTTCGTTCATTTTCTCTTGAAGATTTTCTATAAACTAGTCATATATTGGATTTTAATATGAGAATTAGTGGCATCAAAGTGCATGGCAATTGAATAGTGCATAAGATCTTTGGAAATAACAACCCTTATTATGATAATAGAAAGAAATTAGGTTCGCCCAAAATTATTTGAGATTCCCCATTGTAGGATTATTAATCTGAAATTTCAGAATCAACCTCCCATTGATTAAAAGTTGTGTCCTGATAAATTCTATCTGTCGAGGATCATTGTCTTCGTTTAACTTTGTCAAGTAGCTTAACCTAAACCAGTTGTGAAATTGTTAGGATGGAAATTCCAGAGTTGGTTGTAGAAATAAATTACTAAATCTAATCATACAAGGAAATTGGGATCCACAAAGGATTGTGTCAAAAGGTTTGGTGATGGTCAATAAACACCAATCACCAACCTAGGGGATTAATAGGAATACATAGGTATCCATAACATCTTAGTGATAGGTAGCATGCATTGCACATTTACCATATGGATGGAAGTCTTACATAACATGCATTAACTGGGAAGGTGGTCAATAACAACTACAGTATGGATACACATTTTTTATGACAACAAAAAGAATGTAAACTAGACCGTGAAGGTGATCAAATACAGTTTAAATCAGTATATAAAGAATGGCATAAAATGACAGAAATATTGTTGAACTTGCATGGGATCACTCAATGCATTTTCACAGTTGTGAAAGAATCAGGTCAATAAAAAACCAACAATGAAAACAGAGCTTTACTGCCAAAAAGCATATCAAAATAATTGGCGTATATTCCTTTTTAATGATGATAGTTTTTCTAAAGTTGAAATACGGCATTTAGCTTTGACATAAAGTTCTCAAAACTTCAAACATTCTAATGATGGTAATGGCACTTCATCCCCTATCTCTAGTTTTCCCGTGTCTAATTTTGATATGTTTTCTACTAATAGAGAATTTAAACACTTTTAAGTGGCTATTGGACAATTAGATGTCTGAAATGCGCTTTTTGCATATCACAATACAAGAAAATGCATCAGTATTATGAAATATCTTTTACTCTAATAAAGATTATACAATAAAAATTATTACAAATTTAAATTTGAACTTATTTTAGTTATAAAACAAAAGTTATTTTTGGCTGCCATTAAGAGAACATAGAAACATCTAGAAGTTCACCATATTTGCATTAATCCTAGCCAAAATTTAGAAATTATACTTATAACATAAGTGTTTAATCTTACCATTGCTTGTAGAAGTTCAACTTTATAACTATAGACCCAGTGGAGTCTTCAATCTTCATTAGGAAATTACTACCGCTGCTACCAAGAGCATGACCAAGAAAAGTAACAACTCCATATAAGGAAAATTTTGACATTTTATCTCCGAGGTCCACCACAAATAACTATTAATTGCAAACAATATACAGTTAGCACTAGCCATTTACACTTTTAACAAGAACCAATAAGAAAAAATTGAAGTATATAGATTATGTTGAAGGAAATTACTATTAGAAAATTGCATCCTTCAAAGGTTACAATTGGCCATCAGAGGCTAAACATGAACATATGATCAACAAACACTATTGAGTATCAATTGATTACAAAGGGTTCAAAAACAATTGATGGATATGTAAATCATCCATTGGAATTGCAAACCACAGAAAACCCACATTTAAAGTAAAGTTTGTTATGTTTGTTTCTATATTTCCCACGTAGAGGCATTTTAAAGATGCCATTCAATTATATGGATGGATACCAAAAAGCCTTTATTTAAAGTTGATGATTGGCGACATAAGATCATCATTTAGTAGCATGTGTGTACACCTGGAAATCACCTTAATAAACTTTATTTTGGCAAGACATGTAGGCACACTAACCTCCTAAATTCAAGATTAGGCCAGATCAGTTTAAGAGCTTTTTGAAAGGTACATTGTAGGTCATTGTTATTACTTGACTTGCCTGGCTCTTACTACACTTCTTTTCACCTTATCACATTCTGACACTTGTCTCCTAAATTCCCCCATATTATCCTGATTTTGGCTGCCTAGCTCTAAGAAATCCTTATATGCCTCCTTGCACCCCTTTGTTTGCCTTACTAATCCTAAAATAGGTCTAGCCAATGGACGATAATGTTGGCCACAGCCAATTTAGACTTGAGAAGGAAATCAAAGGGTACCAATGAGGCCTATAAGGATTTCAACATGTCAAGGGGCCAACACAAGAAGTTGTAAGGAACAATTGCCTAAATGAGAGGCAAAAAAAGGACTATACTAAAAGGAAGGTGACCAAGGAAATAACAATGACCTACAACACACATCTCCACAAGCACCTACGACAACCTACCCAACTTTTGAATTTTAGAGGTCAATTCTTCCACAAGTCTTGACAAAATAAAATCTTAGCAAGTGATATTTAGGTGCATACAACATGTTTGCCCATCTTTGATAGGACCTTTGGGTTCCTTAAATTTCCACCTAGTTGGAAAGAAGGAATTTAACAATCAAATACATCCATCTAGTTTGCAATACCCAACATAGCATTCTTTAGTAGGGAAAAGGTAGTGAGAAGGATCTCTATAATGAGTTCTTCCATTGTTGGACTTGGAGAGCTAAATGTCAATTTAGAGAAATGCTTAGATGATGATACATTATGTCATGACAAGAGCCAAAGATTAATAATCTCTTATTTTCACAATCCAAAAATTGAGGTTATCACGACTGTAAAGATGTCAATGAGTGTAGAGTAAATTTCAGATAATTTCACCACAAACAATTTGGTTAGGGTGGGAGTTTTGTAGTTATAGGGTTTATCCTTTGGGTGTCATGGACAAGAGGCTTGGGCAGCAATGTCAAATCTTCCAGAATGAGCTAGAAGGTTAGGGGGTGGAACAAATTCTACATGTTGCACCCCGATTGTATAGGTACTACTGCATAGGAAGTGCATTGTAATGTTTGAATCTTTTAGATGAATAAAACATATTGTTCTTGTTATCAATTGAATGTGTCCTATTAAAAATGATTGTCTCATTGTTTGATACTTCTATTGATGTAATTCTTGAATGAATGTAGCATATAAGTTATGGAATAATGTTATTCTAACTTTTTGTGATGTTTTATATATACTGCCTTGTTTTGAGCATATGACTTCCATTGTCATGTTATGATGTGCAGGAAACAGGTTCATTCCTCCAGGTAGAGGAGAGATATCACTCGGGGAGGAGCTTGGTCGGGTAAACAATAACAAGTACCAATTGAGCATACACACACATACTATAGACTGAGTAAGCTAAGTTAGTTTGTTGTAATACCCCCTCTGCACTTTGTCTTGACCATGAAGCCGTATGTGATTTGGTCTCTCCTTTAGAGATAATTGTTTGATAGCATGTTGTGAATAATGTGATTGATTAGTGCCTTTGTTTGATTGTTTTGTTAACTAGGAATCGGTGGATTTAAAAGGCTTCGTGATGAGCTCTTATATGAATGAAGGATTAAATAAATATAACCAACACTATTCTTTAATTGGAGTGTAGTTTGTAACCGTCACATCTTAATGGCACAAACTAGAATGATGCTAAAAATAGATTTGAGATGACAAATGTCATCAACAATTTCATGTAGGATAGCGGGAGTAATAGGTGCGAAAGAAAATCTCTCTCTCTAAGTAGTCTAGTATTGTTGGATTAAATACTATGCGATAAATAAATATAAAATATTAAAAAGGTAATTATTGAGTTTAAAATTAGAACACATCTAGTTCAATTAATAAAATAAATTAATAAATGATGGCTGGCGTGGTCTATAATTGCAAATAACAGAAGTTATGGTTGCGTGTGCCACTCTACCTATTCACATGCCATACAAACTAATTTTAGAATATACTTCTTGTAACCCCTTCATTATTGAGCCTCAGTCGTGTTCTTGTTAGGGACTCTACATGCTGAAAAAAAATGCCTCTTCTAATTAATAATAGTTTTGCATAAGAAACGAGAGGGGAGAGTTTTCAGGGATTGCAGAGAAGTTAAGGGAAACTGAACTGGGTGGGAGTAAAAAAAAAGAATGACAAGTTGATACGGAAGATGGTAATGGAGGGGGAGCAGGCAGCGGCTGGAGGAGAAGGGGCGAGGGGTTTCCTTCTGCAGATTTCCTTTGCATGTAAGTGCCTAAAATCTTCTATGTAGATCCATTAAAGGTCGTGGCTTTTGGTTTACATCTACCAATTGCGTTTGCTTGAAAGTTTCTAAAGCCACTTCAACAAATCTATTTCGTGCTTATTCTGTGATTTAATTTCCAATAGATATGGTGATCTCTTGATTTTCGAAAACAAGGAATTCCCTTATTCTATAACTGAAGTGTCTGATTGTTTTGGCGTTAACCATTCCTCATCAAAAGTGAATGTTAGAATTTGGAAATATCGCCATTTACTAGCATTATTATCTAAATCCAAATGCTATCCTCAAGACTGAAAGGAAATGGCTTCCCACATTTTGTAACCGTAACTATCTCAAACATGGAGGAAACTTGGCACGCTTGACCTCTCTGATGCCGTCAATGATCAGATTGTTCGAGAGAAGAAGTTAAGAACCAACAAGTAGATTATTAAGTTCCTTGGTCTGCATGACGTTTCAAGCCTTTGCCAATCATCTTCATTCAGTTGAAGCCGAGGGAAAATGTTGTTATTAGATTTGGTGTTTAGATGAGCACATGTACATAGCTGGGTGATCTAAATGTTTCATCATTTAGAGCTGCAGGTTTCGATTCTTACACCATAGCTAGATCAATCTGAGTTTTGTAACGAGATCTCCATAGGTGTGTCACTGAATTTCATGCATTCGACCTTCTCTGGGTATCATGGTTCTTTATGTTCTTCTATGACGTATTTAATGTTAGAGCCTTCAGATTTTGATAGTGCCACACTTGAGTATCGGGTACTCCGATTTGGGTTGCCTTCCCACCCCTTTGACATTAATCTAGCGGCGACTCTGAATGTTCTTTTTTCATGATAGGTGTGAATCCTATAGTTAGTATATCATAGGGTTTTCGTTGTCTTGTGAAGCATACTCTGAGACATGCATACTTCACTGGGCCACTTAGAAATCGATTCGATTGTGAAAGCATTGGTTTCGGCTTTGATTTCTATCTCTCATTTAATTTCCAATTGTATCGATGCTTAATGGAGTGTGTATAGTTAACTCTACCTTGGCCATCATAATGTTTCCTATCTCTATGGTAAGAAGCTCAAATGTTATTACATAGAATCATCGCATCTTTCCTCCATTGATGGGCATTCTTCAACCGCAGCCTTCACTTACCTCTAATGATGTTGCGCACCCCCTTAATCAAACAATCTTATTCTCTTGGACCCTTGATGGCGGTAAATCCAAACTCCAATATTCACCTTCTAATATACTAGGCAACCTGTCACAGTTACAATATTTAGAGTTGAGGCAGTGTACAGAATTAAATAGCCTCCCTGAAACCATTGGCAACCCGTCACAGCTGCAACTGTTAGACTTGCAAAGGTGTAGTAAACTAGATAATCTCTCTGATTCTATTCGCATCCTTCCACAATGGCGCATCTGAGCTTGAAGGGTATGGATGTTTATACAAGTTTCTTGATTTCATTCGTTATTTGTTACAGCTGCAACACTTGAAAATGGAATGTTGTAGAGACTTAAACAAACTCTTTGACTCTATTAGAAACCTGTCATAGCTGCCGTGCTTGAGCATGGAGGCTTGCGTAGATTTAACAAGCTCCTAGATTTCATAGGCTACCTGTCACAATTGCTATACTCGAACATATAAGGGCGAGGACATTTATTGAAGCTTCCTGTTTCAGATCGCAACCTGTCACAGCAGCAGAACTTGAACGTGGTAGGGAGTATAGATTTAAATAACCTCCTTGATTCCATTGGCAAACTGTCACAACTGCAACACCTGAACATAGAAGGCGGTAGAGGTTTAAAATACCCTTCTGTTTCCTTTGGTAATTTGTCTCTTCTGCAGTACGTGAAAATAGAATGTTGTGGTTCTTTAGCAAACTATCACAGTTGCAGCTAGAATGTTGCAGACGTTTGTTTAAACTCTTGAGTCCTTTGTCAACTTGTCTGAATGTTGATAGGTGAATTATATATATATGTATTTTACATTTTCATAGTTGTTTACGTATAGATCAGAGTGATATAAACATTTTGGAATAATTTGGAAATCAGTAGATTGGAGATGAAAGATGATTAATTCACTACTAGATAAATTGTAGGAATAAATAAAGGAAATTAGATTACTTTGCAAGATGGAATATAGCTACTTAAGGTGGCTTTGATTAATTACATGATGGTAGGCTTAAAATAATGTAGAGTATGACCCTTAAACAAGTTATTATGTTGACTTGGAAACATGTTACCTAAATGCCCTCCATTTCAGATCTCACTGATCTAATGTAATGTTTTTTTTTTGGGTTTGCAAATGTCTTCATATTTTGGTTAATGAGCTTGTTTGAACATGATAAGTCACATGGTCTTCTTTTAATGTTTGATGAGTTGCGAGTGTACCCACACTCTCATTTCATTGATAATTCCTATACTTGAGTTGCACACGATCATATTAGGGTTGTTAGCTAGAGAATGTTAATAGTACCTTGTAATTGGAGGTGTTTGTTGTAATATTGTTTTGGATAATCTTTTAAGATTTATCTCCTTGTTGTAAAGGATGACTTTGTTGGCTTTATCCCGATGTGTGCTCTTTTGAGTTACTTGAAACTTGTTCATTGAAATCGTGTGGAGTATGAGTAATGTATTTTGTGAGTGTTTTTTTTTTTTGGTGTCTTGATAATGAGGGCTATGTAATGTAATAATGATTGTAGTAGTCTTGAAATGTGATTCTCTTGATGCCTTAGTGAACTCTAGTTGATTTCAATGGTGCCTTGTTGTTTGGTCTTTGTCTCAGGATAAATTTGTTAATATTGGGATTCTGTGTTGGTTGGTTAATTTTGATGGGTTTGTTCAAATGTGACTTCCTCTTGAGATAATCTCGGTTTTGAGGGGATTTTATCCTTTTAATTTGTGTTATAACTTATTTGGAATCTCATATTGTGTTGGCTTACCCTCATTTGTGAGTTTTTGGATAGTCGTTCTTTTGGATTCCTGAGGAAGGGAGAATGTGGTTTCATAATTGGTTCCCGTGTTGACTCTTGTGGACTATGGTCTTTATGTTTGGATTTACTTGGTGGGTATTAGCCTTGCACGTGGATGTTGTGTTACTATGGATTCCTTGCATGGGATGGTACATACCTCATTTGTTGTTTTACTGAGTTGGTCTTGTTATTTTGTGCAAGTGGCTTACCCCATTGAGATAGTAGATTTTTGGTTGCCAGTAGGGAGAGTGGCTTCTAATGGGGGCCGGGACCCGGAAGAGGTCCCAGGGTAACTCATTGGAAGTTTATTAATCAAGTGAAAACATTAATATTTAATTAGGGGTTTTGGATAGAATCACACATTAGCAAGATATAAAAGAATGCCTCACTCATGACTCAAGTGCTTGTATGGGCTTGAGATGAGTTGAGAAGGCCTGGAATGGCAAAATCATTGTCTTGTCCTTATGAAAGATAATCGATGCCACATTGGATTGCATGTGGGGCCGGGTTTCGTAAGAGGTCACCAGGGTAACCCAAGTTGGGGGCCGGGGCCTAGGAAGATTCGCCAGGGTAACCCATGCAACATTGCGATGACACTCTTCCTTTAACAACCATGTATGTTTTGTTTCCCTCTATATTATTCTTGGGCCTCTGGAAGCACATGTTGGCATATGTATGTTGATGCTTTATTGGTTATTCCTTATGTTGGGCACATCTTGTGTTGGTTATATCTTGTGCTGAAGATTGTCTTATTTTATTGTGGAACTTGTTGTGAAGTCTTGTATCCTTGTTTTGTATGATGGTTTAGTTGGGATTCCTTCTTGCCATCTCTTAGCACGGGGGGTGGGCCTTCAGGTCCACGTGGTTGGGTGGAACGTGCTATGCACCCCATTGGGTCCCCAGTTGTCGATCGAGAAGTGCGAAAATTGTACCTTGTAGTGTCTCCTGAGTTGTACCAGAGTTGGATCCAATATTGCAGCCTTGTACTCCTTCATTTCAAATGTAACATTCCATTTTATTGTATCTTCCCCATTCATGTTGGGAAACGGTATTGTAATATTGTAACTCTTGATTAATGTGTTAACCATGCTCATGTTATCTTATGATTACTAGTGTATACTACCTTTCATGTGATGTAATAATGTTGTTGTGAAAAGTAATGCAGTCAAGTAAACCCGAGGGATTTGTTATATGTAGTTCATGTTTAGTTTTCATTTCATATGGTATATGATTATTATGATGTATGTAAGTACTTTAAAAAAAATTGGTGCCATAAATGTTGGATGTATTGTATCCTTTGGGGTTGCTTGGCGGGGCATTACATTTGTTGAGTTAAGGGTTAAGTCATCCATAGGCTTGTTTGTTAACATTAGGAGTTGTATCTACTTCTGAATGCATGAATAAGTGATGCTTGCCAGTGTAACTGTATGTGGAATAATGTTACTGGTTAGGAGGTGGGCATGTATATATATATATATATATATATATATATATATATATATATACGTTATGTACACGTATCCATAAGTATATTCATGTCGATACAAACGTATGAGAGCAGATGGATATGCCATACATGTGCATCGATATAAATACACTTATGAATACGTATACATAGAGGAAAGTGTACAAGCAAATATACATGTATACATACCCACAACCAACCTGTTATACATACGTGAATATGGATAATTATTATGTTGACGTTACCTCTATATACATAAACATAGGTACGTATAATGAAAGTATGTTGACTAGCTCGCAGTATACGTACTTTGTAATTTAATATGTATATGCATATACATGTATATATGTAAAGGTAAATATAATTATATATTTAATATTATATCAAATATATATATAATATAGTTTTTACAAAATATATATATATATATGTATGTATGTATGTATGTATATGAGATTATTTAAATTATTAAATTTAAATAAATATATAAATATATGTTATTAAATGGAATGGAAATCGAATAAAGTTTAAATGGCACTTTATTTTAATATCATAAAGTCAAGAAAAGAAATCAGAATTTGGAAAAGAGAGACATTATTTTCTCAAAGCTAAATATTTTCTTAAAACTATGGAAATCGATTTACTCCATGAAATAAAATATAATGTCTTTAAATTGAATCGAATGACCTTGGCAAATCACGCCAGGCTTGAAATATTTCACTTCAAACTATAGGAAACTTTTGAAAATGAAAACAAAAGGAAATGAAGAATTCTTGTGAAAGTGAAACGCGCCTGTAGAAGCGCGCGACCAAGACCAACATTCAAGCGCTGCTTGAATGATGGCGACTATAGCCAGGGAAGTAGGAAGTGTGGACGCCATATAGTGAGGGACTTTTTCTCTGTATTTATCATCATGTATCTATACCTGTTGAATCGCACCATTTCCTGTAGGTGTCGCATTTATGGATTTTTACCATGTGTGAAATGAACTATTCTTCATCTGCTGTCACAAAAAGAGGTCGAATCTTGTGATGTCCCCACTCTAGTCAGTCACCTGATGCAGTGTGTTAGCCCTTTTCTTGGACCCTTGTGGGCTAACTGGATTGGTTAGAGGGTCAGTGGTACCTTCTGGAGAGTTCGGTCGATTTCATTTTCTGAGATCGTGGATAGGCTCATTGCAGGCCTTGGCAGTACAGGAGTTTCTTTGCTTCTGACGGCATTGAATTCTGTTGAGAATTGAGGGAGATAGGCTTACTTAAGTGATTTAAGTTAATTTTTAACTTAAAGTCTTTTTATAAAGTCAAATTGACTTTATAATTCTTATTTCACTTAAATTAAGTCTAAAGTGAATATTTTAATGTTATATCTTTTATTCACTTAAAGGAGGCGCCAAAAATCAAAAGGGAGACTATGGAAAGTGACTTAAGTTTATTTCCATAAATTTAAATGAGCTAAAGCCCTAAAATGTACGGCTTTCTTAGGTTTTCACCTCCTTTGCTTTATAAGGGATTTGGGCAATGAGAAACTCATCTTTTTGAATATTTCAACTTTGCCTTGGAGGTTTTTTCCCTTGCTTTCAGCCTGTGATCAGGTTTGCAGCAAATCCACCATTGGAGAACGAAATCTCTTCAGTGTGAGCACTTGTGAAGTTGTGAGAGATCAGCTGAATTAGTGCAGATTTAGAGAGCTTCATTTCAGAAGTTCTGCAGTGCTTCAACAGATTTTTTGTAGTGTTCTTCATCAAAAACAGAGGGTTTATTGGTTGTTGTTCTTCCTTCACCATGGCAGACTTCATGGCTGTTTGGGCACACCTTCAGAGATGGTTTTTGGTGCTTTTTGTTTGAAAGGGCGTGGCACTTGCAAGGAAGGTTTTTTTTGGCTTTTTGGAGAAACGTCTTCTTTCGGAGGATCTCTCTTCATGAACTTGGGCACCCTACCTATACTTCTCTCTGGCTTCAATTTCAGAATAAACTTTAAAGTCTGTAACTCTCTACTCCAGTTTTTGTCAGTTCTTCACTATATTGATCGGATTTCTTATTTAAAAAATTTGGAGGCTTTCGGGTATGTTTATATGTTTTAAATCCATTGTTGATGATAATAAACACCTTCTACAATTTCAGTTTGATTAAATTTGCTCAAGTTTTCATTCTGTGAGCTTTTATATGATGCGCCCCTTCTCTTCTGTCTACAAAATTTCTCTAAAAAACTAAAAAATACAAATAGACTTAAAAAAAAAGATAGGGGTTTGAGCAGTGAGCTAGCAAGGCTCATCACAAATCTCCTCTAGGGTTTGCCACATTTCATGTTTGAATCATTCAAAAACCCTGCTAGCAGCTTGGACACCTTTAGAAGAGGGAATCGGTTGAGCAGGAAGCCTATATAAAAGCCACTCAGCTCATTCTACTTCACACGGTTTTGGAATTCGAGTTTGCTCCTATTTTAAGGATTTCAAAGCATTTTTTGAGTATTCTTCATTAGCTGTGAATGAGAGTTTTATTTGGCTGTGAAAGCATTCATCATATACTAAGAGCATTCATCATATTCTGAAAGCATAAAATACATTGACAGAGAATCATTCTATCATTCACTATTTATGAGTTTACAGTGAGGGGCTGAGTTTATCTTTCAGCCAAGTTAGGAGTTCATTTTTCAGTAAGAGAGGTGGCTGGAGGCTAAAAGTGCAGCATACTCACTTTAGATCAGCATCTGTGGAAAGCTTATACCAGGCATGCTAATCTTCTTCATATTCTTGAACCAAATTCTAAATATAATTTTGAAATTAAATATGCGTGCTATTCTTCTTTTATACTTTAGAAGAGTTTCTAAATAAAAGTCTGATTTCATATCATCTGAATGTACGAGGCTAGGAAGTGGTAGTAGTTCTATTCATTATACTTTTAGAACGAATTTCTGAAAGAATAACTATGAATGGTGCAAAGTTTAAGAATTGCTTTTAATTCTTTATACAAGGAGTAATTTGTGATATAGCAAGAGTATTGCATGTTTACTACTACTAGCTCTTGCTTGCATTAGTGTACAATTTACACTAGGTTCATAAATGCATTAAGGAGTAAATTGCTTTACTTATATGAACAATATATAAGGAGTGCATGATTTCAAGTAGCTATTAAATACTAGGGAAGAATTGAGGGTGTTTAATAAGTTACCGATCACAACAAGTTGTAGATTAACTTAGTCAAGTTAATGAAGCTCCTAGGATGAAGATGTCCAATATAGGAGAGATAATTGTGAGTACTCGTTAAACTGTCCTCCTTTCTAGTAGTTAGGTTGATGTAGGATGTCTAGGGTACGGACTACCCTGAATAGACCAACCTACGCGTACAGTAAGGAAGCCTTAAGTCAAATTGACTCTAGCTAGTGCATGTGATAGATGACCTACGTTCTTTATTGAATGTAAACACTTTGGCCAAAGTAGTGTTAGGAACAACTTACACTTAGTTGTGGTACTACACTGTCAATTCACCGTGGTTCCGAAATACATACTAGTTCAAGAGTTGTCGTATGCACAAAACCTAGATATGTAGGAACACAACACTATGCTCAGTTGGTAATTGTTAAAGGATACCCCACCAATCTCTTCATCGAAGGGAGGGCCGTTCATTGTAAAATGATCGTGCGGGGGACCACATTATAAGTCCGTGGTTGGCAGAAAAACGCTCGAGTGATGTTTCTCCTCCTCAACAATCGGCTGATGATCCAAGATTTGACAGGACGGACTCCTAGACCTTCTTACTTCTATTTGTGTCAAAAGCTTACGAGCTATGTATGCATCTTATTCTTCTTTAATATGTAGTTTCTTTTGGAAAGAAATAGTTAAAGTTGCAAAATGATATATCATGTTTATGAAATTGAAAAGAATTTTTTTATTGAAATGGCATTGTTTTTACTTATTGCAGTTAAATTCAAAAGTTTTAAATTTGAGTACGGGTTTGGTCGTCACACTACAACTAAAAAGTGGAAGATGTAGATGTTGGAATATGGTGTCTGCATGAAGAACCTTGACTAATGGCAAGAAAGGTGAAAGGTTTATGAGAGGTGTAAGATGGGAGAGGGGATGGTAATTTAAATTTTGGCAAATGGGAAGGGGTCACTTATGGATTGGCCAAAGATAAGACCGTGAAGGAATAGCCTAGCTTAGGAAATTGATATACATTGTTATTTATACCATTCAAAGGTAAAGTATTGGAACTCCCTAGGGGGATGCTAGGAAAGAGATGAAGTGCCATTGGTGAAAAATATTCTTGGATGAGACTATGTTGTTCTCTACAAAGATCCTCACTCTTATCTAGTTGAATGAAAGATTAATCTTGCACATTTTATTTGGCCATATTTTGTGCTTGTGTTAGTGAACAGATCTGTCACTGCAATATTTGTTGAATAATATTAGCTTAACTTGCCCAATGGGCGGTAACAAATGCTCACAACAATTGCAGAAATCATTACTGAATTAATGATTTTCCTCTACGTTTGGAAGGGGCAGCTCCCTCATATGGTTGGGGTTTTTGTGTGTTTTAACCCAAAAATACACAAAAGGATACAAGAAATGCCAAAGGAAGGTGAAAGAACAAAGGAAAGAAGGAAAAAGCCTAAACAGGCTTACACAAGAAATCGTTTCAAATTTTCTAAAATGAGTTAGGAAAGTAAAGATAATGAAAGAGTAAACTTGCACTGATTATAAAACACAGAATGTTCTTTAATTTGTACAACACATTCAATAGCTTGATATTTATGGATTGAAACAAATAAATTTAGTAAGAAATGAAAGCATCTAACCTACAAATAAAAGTATTCTTCACTGAATTTCATTTGAGATAAAATTTAACATTTCACACTCACAACGCATGAAAAACTTGAAGAAAAATTACAAGCTGAACATTATGAAAACCTATAATTAATGGAGAACAATGACACACAAAATTTCTGCAATATTCTCTGTCTTTTCAATTCTTGGAGCACAAAGTCTCTTTCAAACTTTTACTCAACAAAAATATGTGAGAACACAAAGTCTCTCTCAATTGGAAATAACTCATATAGATACCGCCTTTTTCAAACAAGTGATTTATAATTGTTTGGTAACTAATAATTGAAAATGTTTTATATTTTAAAACCCACTTTTAAGTCATGAAGGAATTGACTTAAGTCACATTAAGTCATAATAAAATATATTTAAAATAAAAGCAAGGTTTAATAACGAACTTATCATGAACTTTGTTGACTAAAAGAAAGTTTATCTCCTTCGGAACTTTGACTTCACAAGGTCGCAATAATAGGCTGTTGTTGAGTGAGAGACTTCGACATGTAAGCTCTGCACTGTCAAACTGCTTGAAACATTACTTGTTATTTGTTGGCATTTCAATTCGCACCTCTGGAATGCGCATTAGAAACAGACAGCTATGCACAATTAGACTGCTCTTCAAATTAGGAGGGGAAGCTCCCTCTTCACTGATTATGCTTAAAAAAGAAATACTAAACAACTGTCAATCTTTTTATTTCTCAGCTGAGAGCACAAGGTTATAAAACACTTTGCATTGCAACTGAGGTTTTCTCTAGTTTCGTAACTTCAAACTACAACTAAGCCTATCCTAATAATGCTTCTAATAACTCAGGTAAATTCAAAGCCTGAGAATTAGAAATAAACAAGGAATGATTGATTTGACAATAAGGCTTAAAATAAACTTCTTCCAGATCACCCCTGAAGACTCATTGTACTTACAAGATGTAAGCTGAAATAAAGATTACAAAAGCAAAACATAAAACAAAATACTGAAATAGATTGAGACAGTTGATCAGAGCAAGATAGGCATGAGATTTCCTTCCTATATTTTACAATAGCAAATACACTTCTGGGAGAGCAAATTGTAGCAAAATAGGCACACGATATGCGATCAAACCAGATTACATAGACAAAAGTTGAGTAGATACTGAATAGCAAAGTTGCAAACAAAATAGCCTCAGCAATTTGTTATCACAACAATGGTTAAAAATAAATGGGCAAGGCTGCCCTTATTTATACACAAACAAGGAGTAGGGAACCCTAAAATCTCCTTGTTTTTAACAACTAGACTTGCCAACATGCAAACTTTATTTCTAAGACTAAACAAAAGATAACTAACAATTACCTGGACTACAAACATCAGTTAACTAATCTAACAACAAGAAAAGCTTCAACTATCCAAAGAATAGATAAGCATGAATGAGAACAACCAGTTTAACTTGGAAAAGGCATCAAACTAACTGCTGCCTTTACTTGAGTTCTATTCTTGGAAATCTTTGCATGCTTCAACTGCTAGTTCGCTCATTGGTAACTTGGGAAATCATATCCTCCAAAAAGTTGTTAACTGCCTCTTCATTAGGAAGACTGATACTATCCAAAACAATGTATTGTTTTTCCAGCATCTCCTCACCATCTGCAATCAAACTTAGCAATTCTTTCCTCTTTTCAGCTGCTTCATCAAATTTTGCTGACATTGTGGCGACATAATTCATCTTTCAAGCAATAGGATCACCATTAAAACTGCCACGGACCAAGTTCTGAAACTCTATCTGCACTTCACCGAGATCAAAGTAAGTGCCATCTTCTTGTAGATATCGACAAGGGATTTGTGACACAAACATACTTACGAACTTGAGAGTATTAGCAACCTTTTGTCTATATCCAGCCAATTCTACAAATATTCCTTCGTAGGTTTTTACTTTGAAGAGGTGTTGTTCTCTCCAAGCAAAAATCTTCTTCTTGTGTTCTTCTATAATGACTGAATCATAAGCCGTCCTCAAGTCGGAAATGACGATCTCATCTCTTGGTTTCCTTTCGGCTATATTTTGCTCAAACTCCTAAATCCCTGAGTGAAGATCATGGGCGTTATAACTCAATTGGTACATCTCTGCAAGTGTAAATCTGCCTCTGGTGATGAATTTCTACCCAATCTCTCATATGTTTTTCGTAGATGACCAACTGACTCAACTAGTGTTGATCTCGAGGTGACTCCAAAATTTGTGGAAGCAACAAAGTAGCCTGTGAAGTACCATGAAGGAGATTGGAAACATACTGCCGCAGTTGCCGAACCTCAGCCTTAAGGGTTGCCTTATCTTCTCCGTCTTTGAGCACTCGTTCCTTTAGATTATCTGCTACAACCTCAAATAGATTCACATTAGTATGTCGGGTGCTTCTTCTGAGATTGGCCTTGAAAACTTTGAAGTCATAAATTTCAACCTCATCGATGTTCTTGTCCTCCGAGGGTGTGGCAAACTCATGGATAATCTCGCCTTCAAAATTCTTCTCCATATGAACTTGCTTCTTAACTTTCTTCTCTGTTGTGTCTTGGTAGATGCTATCAAGTTCTACAAAGTTCAACTGATAAGAAGGCTTCCTCCTCTTCCTACCCAGCAGGTTCGCAAGCCAAGATGAGGAGTCTCTAGTAACTTCTATGGGAGGATCAATTCCGATTCCAACAACTCCTGATGGACCAATAGGCGTTGAGACGTTGTGAGCTAGTGAATCGTCTTTTGAATCTATATCAATAGAAGGCCTCGACGACGACGAAAGAACAAGAGATAAGGCACGACTTCAACTTGTGGCGCTAACTCAACTAGAACTTTTGGTGCATCTACTGATTGTTCCTACTGATTCACCCTTTCCTTCAAGCTCTTCGCCATTCTGCTAATCTTTGTATCTTTTGGAGGATTGCTCTCGGCTTTGATTTAGAAGAAGGTAAAGATGATTGAACTATTGGCGGCTCTACAACTGGAAAAGCTACCTTCCATGTCTTCTTATTGTTCAGGAATATCCTGTTGTTCTTGATAACTCGACTTGTTCTTTCCTCAATTAAAATCCTCTCTTTGGCAAACCAATCAACTTGTGAAAGCGGTCATTGCTCAACCTGAACTCGGGCATACATGGGAAGTAGAACTTCCCCATCATCATCTAACAAACCCTCAACATCTTTTGATAAGAAATCAGCCATTTCCTGAAGAGTAAGTCTGGAGTAGTTGTGCTTGCGCACTTCAAACTCATTTGCACAATTAGTCCAGAAATCTCCAATTGTGGGCACATGTGCATGATTCTGACCAAGACGAGCTGCAAAGACACCACGAGGATCATATGGACGTCTCTCCTTGAAAAGCTTGAGACCAAACTTTGACATTTCATCGCTCGTCAACTGTAATGTACCCTTTTTAGCTTGGTCCTATTTGTTGAGGGGTTAAACTATTATTTTGACCCTCGTAGGCTGACAGTTATGGTTAGAGGGTCCTCTGTGGCAGTTACCCAGTGATTAGAGACATTTCTCCTCAGGTGGATTCAGGTTTTGGCCTTTGCACAAGTTATTTGACTTAGATTGGCACACTTACTATTTATAGTAAGTAACTATTTTGGGAGAGTCGGGGTTTCTATTAATAGCAGGGCACCTGAACAAAGCATATTTATGGTATCAACCTTTGATTGGACATTTGCAGTGTTTCTGGACTCAGTGGTGTGTACTTACTATTTATAGTAAGTTAGCTATCAGGAGTGAATATTCTTGGCAGGGCACCTGGTCATATGGGATTTGCAGTGGACACCTTGGTTTTCAATTGGATAGGCGTATGGGCTTCATTTGATGATATTATTATTATCAAATCATTAATAAAGGTACTTTATTAATGATTATATGTCTTAAAGGTGAAATATAAAGTTAATTAATGAATGGGGCCATGACCCATCATTAATGAGTTATAATGAATTATTAAAAAGTGGGTGCATAAACCAAGGTGATATCTTAACCCATTTAAAAGTGAGTTAAATATTATTTAATGAATTAAAAGCTCACAAAAAAAGAGCTCAATTTTCTCCAAAGAGGTATTAAAGCTTTCATTCAAGAAGCAAATTGAACTCATTCTATTGATCATTCAACTTTGTCTAAAAACTTGAAAGCTTTGGAGTTTGTGAGAAACAAGGGTTTCTGCAGATTACTTGCCATTGGAGAACGAAAACTCTTCAGTGTACAACATTCTGAGGTTGTGAGAGATCAACTAAAGTTTGCTAATCAGAGTGGCTTCATTCAGGAGTCATACTTGTGCATAATTGGTAAAGTTTCAGGAGGATTTCAGGAGGGTTTCAAGTCGAAGCATTGTGACCTAAAAGTTATCAATTTTCTTCCTTTATCATCCGTTGAGGGCATTTATTGCAGGCCATACCATTGCTGCAGCAGGCCGTAAATGCACTTCCCAGCCAAGGCGTGTCTCTATAAGCCTGAATCGGTTCTCCTTTTGGGGAGGTATCATCTCCATTTGCTGCGTTGAGGATTTTCAAGAGGCATTTCATCACTTGTGAAGGGGAGAAGTAACATATTTCACACAGGCCGTACCATGCAAGGGTTTTTATAGCTGCTGCAAATAAATTCCAGGTTATGTAATGAATTTCCAGAATTTTATAAGAGCTTTATAATCACATTCTTGAGCATGTATTAGTGTGGGTTATGCTTTGTATACACTCTATTATCAATGAAAGTTATTGCAGCCTTTCTAGAAGAATATTTTTGCTTGACTTCTTGTTGTTACATTGAATTTTGTCTAGCTTACTGTTTATATTAAAATTCATATAAAAAATCATTTATTGTCAAAACCCACAAAATTGCAAAAACATCAAAAAACAAAAAAAAAAAATTCATCATTTAGCACAGTTTGGGATTTACAAACACCAAGTCTCTTACATCAACTTAGCATCAGCTATCGATCTACATCTGTATATACTCATCTCAAACGGGAAGCTAAATGTAGGCTTGCGTCTGTTACACAAAAATGTGTGCACTTCATATACTTGCCTTAGAAACTCCATGAACACAACCTCATCTATTGGATATCTAGGAAGCATAACTAGATCACCTAAGAAGCCATATACTCTTATGTAGGAGAACATGGGGAATTGGATAAACCAATCAGACCACTCTGCCATTGCCAATTTGGTATTTGGTGAAATTTGTATATACATCTCATTATCAAGATCTCACACCGTATGCACCAGGAATAGACCATTCACCTGCTCGTAACACCACTCAGATTCTTAAAACTCTAATTGTGAGTAATGATCATGTTGGCGTTTAAATTAGCACCTCTGGAGTGCTGATTGTAAACGTTCAGCTATTTCAAATGTTTTGCAACACTTCTTCGTTATTTAAAGAGGAGAAGTCCCTCTCTGCTGGGAGCAATGCATAGGGAAGGGAAATGTTAACTAAAGTTCCTATCTTTTTATGCTTCAGCGGCAGGACACAAGGGTGCACAAACACAATGCGCCGTAGCTAAGCTTTTTCTCTGGTTTTTACAGATCTCAACTACGACTAATCTAGCTTTTATCTATCCAATACCTTCAAGGTAAACAGAGCATGAGGGTAAAGGAGCGGGAATGGTTTGGTTGGATCACCTGAATTCACCGTCTCCCGAGAATATGACCGAGGCTCTGAACTCTCGGGTATATACCAAGATAAGGTTGGTACAAGCAAACGCTCTATACGGTAAACTAGATCTGAGACCTGCCAAGGAGGAGGGACTCCTATCCGAGGTATGGGCTAGGAAATAGTTCACAAGAAACAACAATTTCACGATGCCTTGGCCAACGAGCTTGCTAAGGAGGAGGGACTCCTATCCGAAGTATAGCTTGGAAGACAACACATTAAACAACAACAAACGATAACTTGTCAATAACAAATGTCCAAGGAGGAGGGACTCCTATCCGAGGAGGGAAATGAAACAACGAGCTATTAAACACAAGACATGGACACAACTCAAAAAGATTGACCAAAATGCAAGCGCCTTCTGATATTCTCCTTCAAAGCTTCATCAACGAATTACAAAGGTTGGGAAAGCAAAGGCACGAAATCATGCACAATTACAATCGACCAACAAACTCTCATCCAAGAGTGAACAAGTATCCGCTTTCAAAGCTGTTGGCAACAATGGCGCAGCAATTTTGCATAGCAAGTAAAAGTTAAACAAATAATGAGCCCAAGGCTCTTATTTATAGAACTCAAAGGAGTGGGCAACCCCAAAATCTCCTTGAGTTAACAATGAGTTCTTGCCAATCAATTAGCAAGATTTATTCCTAAAAAGGGGGAACAAGCAGTTAACTGGAAAACTACTTCAGTTAACTGAAAGTCAACAAAGAGTCAACTGGAAACTACTTCAGTTGACTGAAAGTAAACTAAAGGTAAACTTTAATGAAAGTATCCCTCCAAAATAGACATCCACATTTAGTGGAGATCTAAGATCCACAAATCATGGAAGTCAAATAGACATCCTTAATCAGTGGGATCTGACAATGCATGATTTAAGGAAAGTGGAGTTAAACTTGGAAAGAAGCATCAAGTTAACTCCAACTACATTTAATATCATCTTGAGTTGACTTGGAAAGAAGCATCAAGTCAAACTCAAGTCTCATGAATGCCACTTGGAGGGTGTATGGCGTCCTTCTTTGGTGCATTTATAGTTCGCCACTAATCAGCAGTGTCTCTATCCATTGATTGACTTCATCAGCTTCTGGGGAATTAATGCTTTGTAGAATGATGACGTGGCGTCGTAGCATGACCTCACCCATTGTGAGCTGATTTCCGAAGTCCATACACTGAGATGCTGCCTCTTCAAACTTGGTTGATAAAGCTGCTACCTTAGCCAGCTTGCAACCATCTGGATCATCAAGAAAGGTACTACGGATGACATCCCTGAACTGGTTCTGTACAGTAACCATCTCGACGTATTCTCCTCCCTCACGCTGATATTCCATGCAAGGGAAAGATATCACCAACATTCTTGCGAAGTTGATAATAGTGGCAACTACCCGTCTGTAATCAATCAACTCTACTGAATGAGCGTCATAGGCTTTCACCTTGTACGCCAATTGTTCCTTCCAAGCAAAAAGATGTTGCTTGTTTTCCTCAGAGTATACTGATTGATATGCCAATTGCAAATCTGCAATTGTGCTTTCGTCTTCAAGCCTCCTTTCTGCAATCCTTTGTTCTGACTGCTGGATCTCTGCACGAAGTCCATGTGCTCTATCCCGTAACTGGTATAGGTTTGCCAGTATACATCTACCTTTGAGAACAAACTCTTCCACTTGATCTCTCAAGTGTTTGCCGAATGTTATCAATTGCCGATGATTTTGTTCAGCGGGGAGATCTAGTAGTCCTGCTGGTAGGGCTGAGACGTTTGGTGTGCCATGTATCAAGCTGGTTATGTAAGACCTCAGTTTCTGATTTTCAGCCTTTAAGGCTGCTTTTTCTTTACCATCCTTAGCCATTCTTTCTTGTGCGCTCACCGAGGCTATTCCAAGAAGGTCTGCCTCCACCTGTCGTGTAGTCTTCCCGAGGTTAAGTTGAGACAAAGTGTAGTCTCCTACTTGGACCTCGTGTATGCTTTTCTCTACTGGTGGAGCGGCAGTCTCTATGATGATCTCACACTCTGCATTCCTTTCTATGTGAACTTGATTCTTCAACCTTTTCGCCGACGTGTCTTGTGGGACGTGATCGAATTCGGTAAAGTCAAGTTCATAGGAGGGTTTTTCCCTCGTTCTTCCTAGGAATCCTTCAAGCCAAATAGAATCTCGGCGAACTTCGCTAGGAGGGACGTGAGGCCCTTGTATGCTAGATGTGTGAGACTGTGCTGGAGCAATGTCTCTCGGTGGCGAATCCAAGTCGATGAGGACTTGTGACTGCTATGGTACTGGTGATATTGGCGGCTCTGCTTCCATAACAGGCACTGTTTCTGCTGCTGCTTCTACTATTGTTGCTTTTGCCATTGGCTCAGCCACTGGTTCTTCAACAACTACTGCTGCTGGTTCCTCCGTGATAACTTCTGCTGAATCAGGGGTAGCTGTAACAACCGATCCAGACTACGGTTTTAAAAATTCAATCAATTATTGGCTTCAGCCGAAGAACAACTAACTTGTTTTCATTCTAGGGTTTCCAAATCGTTTCAACTGTTCATTTTAAATTTCCAACTAACTTCCAAGTTTTCAGTTTCAGCTGAAAGGTAACATCTAACTGTTTCCATCAATCGACACAAAGAAGATTTAAACTAAATAACTGTCAAACTAGGGTTCCCATTTAACCAATATATGAACTAAGGAAAGGAAATAGCTTCTCTTTATTCATTAACTAATTTCAGATCTTTCATTTCAGCTGAATGATACAAGTAACTGTCTAACTAATTAATTGTAAATTCTACAACGTACATTTAACATACAAGAACATCGTTCATTGCATAAATGAAAGTAAGCTTAAATAGCATTGCATGTACCTGGATTTACGAGTGAGGAAGAAATACATTTGACATCATCATCTTGTTTTTATACTTGGCTTCTTTAGCGATGAGGGAAAGAGAATTATCATTAGGGGCTTTACCGCCCAACCAAGACCTACTGGTCTCCCGAGTTTCTTCAACTGGAGAACCCGCCCTTCACGAGGGTAATCAACATGGATCAAATTATCATCATGTCTCTGAGCTTGGTGTCAAGGACCTATACCTCCTGATCGACCTAACTAAGGGTACCTCCCAACTAGAAAGGCCACTCTGATCAGTGGTATATCTGGTACTTGATAGCTGACAAATGCTGAATCTCGCATCGTACCTTGGCCAAGGATTTTAATATTTTCTGGCACTCCTGTGCCGATGTCTCTGGCACTACTGTGCCGACATCTTTGGCACTATTGTGCCGTCAGCACTCTCACCTTTGCTTGGCATGACAAGTCTCTAATCAAGTTTTAATCTTACAATATCTAGTTTAGTTATCGTTCTTCTCTAGGTTCGAGGTTAAGGTTTAACATTACTAGATCTTGGTTTGGAATCACATCTTGTTTAAGGATTCAAAGTTTAGTATTACCATGTCCTGATCTCAAATCTTCTTCTGAAGTCATGGTTCAGCAATTATTATCAGGAATATAAGGGAGTCCTGGCTCAATATTAATTCACACCTATTAAGACCACTTGATTTACTTAACACTTAAAGAGAAAAGGACGAGTTTTGACCTTCAAATAGGTTTCATCAAATTAACATTACTACGACTTAGTTCTCATTTAATCTCTTCTTTAAGAATGTTGTTTTTCATTGAGCACGAACATATTGTGAGACATATTTGATTTATTGGGGTTTTCATATCTTAACCCTTTAACTTCTTAGTCTATGACACAAAGTCTGGGTAGAAATATTCCTAGTAACTTAAGTTTAAGTTTATCACAAAAGCATATTTTAAATAGAGAGAGACTCTGCTCAGTATCTATCACTTCTCAAGGCAAACTACTTTCTTAACCAATAATTGCTTCCGTTGAGTAAATATATACTGTGATACTTATTAGGTGAGGAGACCCTTCAGGTATTAACATTTTATCTTTGTATTATGGTCCTGAAGTGAGGAAGAGGAATACACTATCCCAACTCAGCTAAAAGAAGAGAAGCCCGAAACAAGTCTAAGTTCCTGTTCAGGTTCACAACAAAATAGTCTTCTTTCGGTCAACCCAGAATAAGAATATTGCAAAAGCTCTGTTTTCAAATGCTTTCAAAAGTCATGGGAATTCCTTGTAATTTCATTCTATTCTAAAGGATTTTTAATTACGATCCTAGATCCTTTCGCTGCATGTTTTAAACAAAAGATTCCTTTACATGCTTCACATAAAGACTCGATTTGGTGAAAAGAAAGATGACCAGATCCAACTCAATTTATTAAGGCTGAGAACAAGAAGTGCTCAGTTTTGAACCCTAGATCTAACAGAGAAGTAAATTAGTGATTTGAGTAATTTCTCAGGTCGGCATTGGTTACCAGAGCTAATAGAATGAAAGATTCTTCACTAAGAACTTTTGGCGTAAAAGTCTTTACTGCCATGACAAAATTAACCAGATTCAACCAAATGACAATCTTCTCACACTACATTGCATTGATTATTAATATTCATCAAGGAAATCTCCAATTAAGATTTAGATATTTCGATAAGACTTTATTCGCACTTAGCAATTACTAATACATGCCTGTCAATTAAAGAATTCGGTGGTCGAAGAAGGTTCCAAAGCTCTTCTTGAGAAATTCCCATACAAATGAAGGGACGACTAGATTTCCTCTTCCGGAGATTAATTTGGACTACACCAAGTTCCCAAAGCTTCCCAGCACAGAGGTTCGATTAAAGACGCAACTTCCCAAATCGTATGACTCCAAAATAAGCTCGAATGTCACCTGAATGAGAAGTCAATTATGACTCGGGGTTTATTTCTTGAAGTGAAAGCCATGAATTTATACGAGGGCTCCACAGATTTTAACGCTTCCTCAGATACAGAGATAAGAATGATATATAGATTTTTCTCTTGGCTCGACTGAGGAAGGAGAGCCGATATGTTGCTCGACACAGAATGAAACAAAGAATGTATTCAGGATGCCGGAATGGAATGAAATAAGAATTTCCCCCAAAAGAAAGCCCGATGCTCAAGAGAAAAACCCTCGAGCCTTCTGGAAGCGAGAGCAATTTCCCCAAAGGAAGGTATGAAAAATCCCCTTCCAACTCCGCACTAGAGAATCTTTTCTTCCAACGCCTGCCTCTTCATGTATCCATACTTGGACGTTTCAAGAAGGAGATGGCATGAGACGAAAATGGCGTTTTTCCAAAATTCTCCAAAGAATTCAAAATACTTCAATTTAATTATATCCAATCGATGCCAATATTCAATATTTACAAGTGTTAGATTATATTTAACATTAGTTCGCCCCACTTCTAATTTATTATTATTTATTATAACCTTATTAATCAATTTGTAATCTCTTAGAAATATTAAAGATTAATATATTTATATATATATATATTTAAATTAACTTATAGAGTAATTAATTACTTTATATTATTTATGGCCAAGTTACGTTTTGGATTCTTGTCATACACCGGCTCGAGGTAGACGATAAAATAGATCCAATGTCAACCATGTCCTCTCCCTGATGATATTCCCCTCTCTCATGACAGCGGCAAATCCTGCATCCACTAACAAGGACTGTGGTTAGATCGTTCTCAACGGCTAAATAATATGCATTTAAATTTAATTTCATGATCTCATACGAAATCAATACTTTCACTTGCAAATAAAGAGTTCGTTAATAATCACAGTTACGACAGAAGTACCAACTATTGCATTCTCAATGTCACAATCATATGAAAGTAGTTATTTGCAACTAACATTGTATTCGAAACACTTAACCAAACATGTAATCTCGATGTAAGGGATGTGACAGTAGCAGTCTCTACTCTTTGTTCTGGGGCAGCAATACCCGTGATTATTTCAGGACTATGTGTGGCTTTCTCCACTGGTGTCCTCTGTGTTCTAGGCTTTGACATCTTCATCCCTCGGGGAGGATTGCACCATTGCTTCTGTCTAGGCTTCCTTTTTGAAGTGGAAGGTGGTGTAGACTGAACCTGTGGCGGCTCTGTTCTGTGAGGTATCACCTTCCTTGATTTCTTGCTGTCGAGATAGAGTTGGCTATTTCTAACCACTCTACTCGTTCTTTCTTCTATAGATGTGTCTTCTTTGGCATACCAATCCACTCTCGGGAGCGGTTGGGAGTCAACTGAATCTGCGAAGAATGAGGGGAGAGTGACTTCCCCTTCATCATCGGACAGGCCCTCGATGTCTGCGGACATAAAATTAGCAATTTGTGAGAGTCTGAACCTGCTGTAGTTCCTTCTTCGCACTTCATACTCGTCTTTGCAATTTACCCAATAATCTTCCATAGAAGACTTATGTGACGAGTGTTGCTCGAGGTGTGCTGCATAGAGTCCTCTGGGATCATAGGATCTTCTATCAATGAGATACTTGAGGTTAAACCTCACTGTTTCCTGACTCATCATCTTAGCATCTGCCGCGAATCCACATCTTTATAGTCCCATCTCAACAGGAAAGTTAACAGCTGTCTTCCTCTTCAAGCGCAAGTAGGCATGAACCTCGGACAACTGTCTCAGGAATTCCATGAAGACTACCCTATCTGAAGGGTATCTTGGTAGCATGGCAGGGTGGCCAATGTAGCCATACACGCGTATGTAGGAGAACGTAGGGAATTGGATGAACCAATCCGCCCAATCCGCCATTGCCTCTCTGGCTGTCTGTGAAATACGCACGTGCATCTCATGGTTAAGCTCACGTACTGTGTGCATAATGAAGTTATCACTCGTTCTCTTGAAGTGTCGCTCCGCTTGAGTAAACTCAAGACGTGCGAAATGTTCGTGAACCTTCTGCACACCTAAGGTTCCCACATTGTTCAATAACCTGAATTCACCTTGGAAGGCTATCAAGTATACCAGGTAAGAGCACATGTGGAACCTATGAGCTTCCAGATACCCAGTGATTTGTCGGTGGAGTGTGTCACTAATCAAAGTGGCCCAGTCATAATATTCCCTCTTGCCAATGATTTTAGCAATGATATAGTACATCCATGGCTGGAATTGACGACCATCTTCTTCTCCAGTGATTCTATTGAGTAGAGTGATTAACACTGCGTACTCATCTTTACATTCTCCTCGTCCCAACGGCTTAGGCAAGCTTGCCTTTGTCACTTTTAGCCATTTTTCAGCCATAACCTTTTTACATTTGTCCTTAGCTGTCTCAAATGCCCTCTCACATTCCGTCACTGATATGACTTTGCTATTAGGACATGATGGAATATCAAAACACCGTTCGATATCCTGAGGCTTTAGACTGCAAACAATTCTTCCATCTGCTGCTCTGATTTCTCTGGTGGTAGGATTGTAATGCTTGATACAAGCGATTACAAGTTCTACGCTCTGTAGTGTGATGGGAATTGATGCGGCCTGCAGCAACCCGGATTCTTCAATATTCTGCAATGTGATTTGATTCATGCCTTCTAGCTGCTCCAAATCAACCACTGGATTTACTTGGTGTAAATTTGTGTCAACTGTTTTCAAGTAATCATGGAGTAAGACCGTCTTGGTCTCGTATTGTACCTGGGAGTACTGCATCTTGAAAAACTTAAAGATTGACTGTAATCTTGACCTTGTTCAGATGATTTTCGGAAACCCTTGAAAATAGCGCCTCGCCGAGAAGTATTTTTCCGGAAAAAATCTGGCACATGGGTTTTGTTCGTGCTTCAATGCTGAACAAACCCAGTTCCTCAGAATTTGGATTCTGAAACTTTTTCGGAAAAACCCCCAAAAATAGGGGCAGCAAGTTTGCTGATTTTGGAAAATTTGTCGAGATGGGTTTCTCTGAAAAATAATGCTGAATCAACCCAGTTGATCTGATCTGATATAGCCTGTTGCTTTTTCTGTCAAATGCAAGAAAACCTAAGACCAGAAGAGAGGAAATAGACAGAAGGTGGATTGGAAGTTTTATCTGATTCCCTGAAAAAATCTATCTCTGGATCCAATCCTCAAAATAGCAATCCTCTTCTGCTTCAGATCTGCAAGAAAAATTGAAGAACGGATGAAAACCTTGTTCAGATCTATCAATGGCGTCCTTGAGAGCTTGTGGCTGATCTTGATCTCTTAACCTGCAATGAAATAATGAAATGGGACGCCTTCACCTTGAATATATATGTTTAAGCTTCAGATCCACAAATTTGGGGACCTAACTCAAGCTCAAAAGGTGATTTTGGCTTGATCTAAAGTTGAAAAGGTGATTTCCACCAATCGTGGAGCGTTTTAGCCAACTTTAACTCAAAAAGCTCTTGACTTAGTCAACAAATTGACCCTTGACTTCTTTAGGCGTCCCTTTTGGTTTCTTGCAAGTTTTTAAATATTTATTCTCCTGAAAGCCCTCTGTTTGATCCTGAATCTAGCGTTGTCTGTTGATCCTGAGATGTCGCGGACACATTCACTGCGGAGCTGGATCCAAACTGGAAAGAAGTGCCTGGGGGACATGATGATGAAAAGCTGAGTTTAGGTCTTCAAAAGGATGGGCGCCTTTTCCAAGGAAAGGCGCTTTTGCTAATGCCTTGGTGAATTTTCAAACTTTGTTCTTCAGCCTTTTGAAATGACCTCTTGTGCTTTGATCTGGATTTCTCGTTGATCGGAGAGTCAGATGATTTTGCTTGATGTTTCATCAGGTACCCAGCTCTGTTCTGCCAAGAATGACTGACTTCAGAAAACCTGGATCTTATTTTAGGGTTCCTTTATTCAAGGGCGCCCCTCCTTGAAAAGGGCGCTTTTGTCTTTTGGCTTGATTATTTCCATCTGAAAAGTTGCCTACTTTGATCCAGATTATCCGTTGACTGCCCTGTCAGGTGTTGGTGCTTGCAGTTGCGTTTCTGAGATCTACTTGGGCTGAGAAGGTTATCCTGGGAAGCCTTTGGTCATTTATCAGCATCTGCTTGTCAAGAAAGAAGGGCGCCTTTCTTTTGGAAAGGCTCTTTTTCCTTAGAACTTCGCCGTTAACTGTGGTTTCCTGATATTTCCTCAACTGCCTCTTTTTGCTTCGTCAGCAGTTGCTAGTGATCTATTCATCGGATGATCTGGATGTTTGTTTCACTGTTGAGTCAGCAATCAAACGTCGAGAATGACTGCTTTGGATGATCTTACTGACTGCATTTGACCCTCAAAGATCATGGGCGCCCCTGCTTGAAAAAGGCTCTTTCAGCATTTTGAGTTCTCTCCTTCGTAATGTTTCCAGAGTTAGTCAAATTTTGACCTTTTCCACTTTTAGGAATCTCCTTCATCAAACAGCATCATTTTTGACCTTTTCCGCCATGGTTGCGTTGTTGAAGCTTTTGAAGCTTAGCTTTCAACACCTGGTACTGGCCAATCTGCCATTAATGGCTGCAGAGGTTCTAACTTTGTTCCTGAAAAATAGAAATAGACCCACCAGAGTAAAACCTGTCTTTTGATGATTCTGACTTGACCAATGTGATCGTGAAGTCTTTTAATCCTATCAAAATCATTTTCAATCATTTCTGGGAAGGTCCTATTTTCGGGGGTTTCCCTGAAAATAGGAGCGAAAAACCCTAATTTTCAAATTTTCAGAATTTTGCACGTGTGTTCTTTGACAGAAACCCACCAAGATTCTATGATTGGTTTGACCTAAAACTGACTTAACATGGCATTTTAACAAGATTTAGCTCAATTTTTACAGAATGCCAAAAAATTAATTTTGGGTACAACAGATCATACACAAGCTGAACACCCAGAGTTCCAACGACATTCAAACCTCTAAACTTGCCTTGAAAGGTCATTAGATATATAAGGTAGGATATCATGTGGAATTCATGGGCCTTGAAGAACTTTGTTATCTGACGGTGGAGACAATTACTAGTCAATGCTAGCCAATCATAGTGTTCTGCTCTGTCAACAATTTGGGAAATGATGTAAAACATCCAAGGTTGGAATTTATTGGCCTCTGCTTGGCTTGTAACTCGATTGAGCAAAGTAATCATGACTGCAAATTCCTCCTTGAACTCATTGCATCCAACATTCCTTGGAAAAGTATTTTGCTTCTCTTTCAGCCACTTCTAAGCCATTCTTTTCCGACACTTGTCCTTTTGCACATATCACGCCTTTTCACATTCTTCAATAGATATGATGAAATTTTTTGTCCATGGTGGTATTGCAAAACATTTCTCAATATCTTCCAGCTTGAAGCTGCAAATAATACACCCATTTGGTGATATGATTTCTCATGAAGTTGAATTGTAATGCTTGATACAAGCAATTACGAATTCAAGGCTTTGCACCGAGATGGGGATAGAACTTGCTGCAAGCAACCTGGAATGATCGAGATTTTTGACTGCAATGTTTCCTGCGTCTTCCAAAGCAAACAAATCAAACACTGGAAGCATATGATGTAGGTTGGTTTCGAATGTTCTCAGGAAATCATGGAGCAACACTAATTTGGTCCTGAATTTTGTTGGAGAATACTGCATGTCGAAAAACTTGACTTTTGACTGTAAACAAGCCTATGTTCAAAAAAGTTCTGCCCAAGAGCTAAAAATAGATCATTGATTTTTATTTTTTTTCGAAAAAAGGAAGATTCTCCAAAAAAAACCCGAGGTTTGGGTTTTATAGACAACCTCTATAATGTCCCCTTTTTCAACGTGATCTTGTTTGATGACGGTTAGCCTATCTCTTGGACCCTTGTAGGCTGACAGGATTTGGTTAGAGGGTCACTGGCCTTATTTGGTGGGTTTTGTCATTTCTGTCCTTTGAGTTCAGTGATTGGCTCACAGCAGGCCTTGGCAGTTCAGTGATTGGCAGTTTCTGATGGCACGTCAATACGATATGTTATGAGCAAGATATTAATATTTTAGTGAAATTAAAGTGTTTTAACTTTATTTGACGGAATATTATAAAGTTGACTTGACTTTATAATAAAGTATTCACTTAAATTTATTTAAGTGAAATTTAAAACACTTTATGGAAAGGGGCGCCCACTTATTTAAATGTTGACTATTGAAAAAGTGTAAAATACATTTTAAATGTATTTTAAATGAAAAGTGGCGTCACTTTTGAGAATGCATGCCTTTTGGGGTCTTATAAGCAACCAAAGGAAAAATTGAACTCATCTTTTGACTATTTGATATTTTCTCTTTGGCTTTGGCTGAGCTTGGTTTCTCTGAGACAATGGTTTAAGGAGATTTATCTTTGGAGAGCGGCAATTCTTCACAGATCTATGATTGTGAGACTGTGAAAGGTCAGTTGAATGATTGCAACAACGAGAGCTTCAATTCAGGAGTTTCTACAGTGCTTAATCAAGATTTTCGGTGCAGTATTCAGTAGTTTTCAATAAGATACAGGAGGGTTTGAGAGATTGGCATCATTCTTCATTTGGTGGACACTCCAGCTTCATGGCCGTACCTTCCTTGTTGAGGGCGTGATTCCTTCTTGAAGTGTGTGGCTCTTCTATCAAGGGCGTTTGAAGTTTTGAGGAGAAACGCCTTATTCCTTGAGGGTTTTTCATCTTCTCCTTTGGCGTCTAGCTACTATAGTCCATTTGCCTCAATTTTCAGATTGGAGATTTTATTTTGTAGTCTTCTACACTGGAATTCATCAATCTTCATCATTCTTGGCTGGCAAACTGGAATATTTTCTTAATAAAATAATCTGGAGCATTTCGGGTATGTCTATCATATGTAATCTCTTTGTTACAGTTATTTAATACCTTCTGCACTTTCATTTTGTCAATTTTAGCTCAGATTTGAGTTTTATGAGCAATTATATGAAATTCGCCCTTCTACTTCTATCTAGAAACTTCCTCTAAAAACTTAAAAAACACAAAAAGATAAGCAAAACTATAGGGTTCGAGTTGGGAGTCAGCTGGGCTCATCACAACCTCGTTTCGAAGAGACCCAGGTCGTCAGATTTTGAAAATCTGAATTTTTCCCAAAAAAGCAAGATCATGCAAGATTTCCTAAAAAGTAGGGCTGAAAAACTAAGATCTGGGTTTTGTAGATAATTTCGTGCTGAAGAGACCTAGATCGTCAGATTTTGAAAAATGTGAGGATTTCTCGAACATGTGTGATTTCCTAAAAAATAGGGGCCAACATGCAAATTTTAAAATTTTTGAATCTTCAAGAGGAGTGAAAAAGTAGACCCAAATCAATGAAACTTGAAAATTTTGACCACTTGTTTCTGAAACGTGATGCCCTAGAAAAATAGACCATGAAAAAGTGTGCTTTTGTGCTTCCCAATCTCGAATCCACAAAGAACGCTGAAAAATCTCTCTGTTTGAGTCTCCAAATCTTGATGAGAAGAAAATTTTATGTTTCTTCCTCTGAAAGCCAACCTGTAAATTATGCAAAATGAATGCTAAAAGCTTTCTTCAATAGGGTTTGGAGATAAAAAGCATTTTCATGCAAAACCCTAAAATTTTGGGGTCTAGCATACAAAAATATCTGACTTCGTTTGCATCAAAACAGAGAATTCCTAAAACGTAGGGTGGAAAAAGCATGCACATGAGGATGTTTTCAAAAAAAATTCTAAGTGGAGATGACTTGGGCGCCTTCCTTGAAATAAGGTGCCCAACTTCTCCAAAGTTAGATTATTTTTTACAATTTTCAATTTTTGCTCGCCTCTACCTCCGTTGAAGCCTAATTCTGACTTTGACGATCCGTCAAATTGGCACTCTCAATTGATAATCTCTGTTTGACCATGGCAATCTCATCTTTGACCATTGTTTAAGTGATCCCCAGCTTCATTCCGGCATCTAACAACGTTTGATCGTGATTGCATACCCCAAAAACCATTGACGAAGGTCGAATCGAAGAAAACATGGATGATGCAAAAAATCTTCTAAGTGTTGATAGTAAAGGCACCCTCCTTGAAAAATGGCGCCCAAGTATTCCAGACTTGAAACTTGTCTAAAATTTTCAACTTTTACTTTCCTTTGTTTCGTGTGTAGCTGGTAACCCCTATTCAAATGTTGTTTCTCGCCAACTGGTGAATGGCAAAGACTGAAAGTCAGTCATTTTGGCAAGCTTGATCATATCTGAGTTGAATGGTACCTTCTGCTAGCCTCCGTTGTTGCATCTGATTGATTCTACAAAAGCCGAAACTGAGTTGACGAAGGAGTTTTGGATGTTTTCTAAAAAACATGAAAAATATTCTAAGGCACTAAAAGCTAGGCGCCTTCCTTGAAATAAGGCGCCCAAGCATCCCAATGTTAGTCAAAATTTGATGATTTTCAACTTTTGTGACTTTCTTCGTTTTTCGTGTTTTTGCTTCCATTCGATCTGCATTTCCCGTTGTCCGACAGATCCTCTGTGCTAGATGATGGATTCATTGAAGAGCCAGCCCTAAAATTGCTTTTGATTGCATTTGATTGGATTTGGATTGGGCTGAAGAGTCAAATTGTACGTTTTCCGAAAAACGGAAAAAAAATCTAAGGCATGATATCTTGGGCACCCTTGGCTGATAGGGGCGCCTAGCATCACCAAACTTAGCCATTTTTTCATGATCTTCAAATTTCCTTATTTCCCGTTCACCACCTTTGTCAACTGCGTTGACCATCGTTGGAAGCTAAAAATTGGCTAAGGCATTGAAAACCAAGCACCCTCCTTAAAATAAGACACTTGGGTTTTCTAGTGTTAGAATATTTTTCACAGATTTTGCCATTTTTAGATTCCCTTCCTTCATTCACCGTTTTTCGAGCATCTTTTGCCATTGATCGATCTGTGCAACATTTGAGACTTTGAATTTAACACCTAGCAGTTGGCCTTCCTCCATTGATGACCTCGGAGGTCCTAATTTATCTTTTGGAAAAGCAAAATAGACCCACTAGAGAAATACTAACCTTTTGACAATTCTGACTGGACCAACTTAATCGGGACATATTTTCAACCAATCAAAATTAGTTTGAGCCTTGGATACAAAGATTATATTTTTGGACATTTTCTAAAAATAGAATTTTTTTATTTTTAGAAAATTGTGCTAGCATCCATTTGACAACAAATCCAAAAAACCCTAATTCAAGTCTATTTTCAGAAATTCTATTTTTAGAAATTTCTGAAAATAGAATTTTTTTTTTTTTGACATTTTTACAAGACTTGAATCACTTTTACAAAATGCCTTTAATGAAGCAATTTTTTTTATTTTGGGCATTACATTATTAGGAACAACAACATTTTTCAAACAAAATTTCCAAGTATTTAATGAATCATTTGTTTCCATGCTTTGCTTTAAAAAGCTAGGTAAATTCTTGTGATGTTCTCTGAGCAAAGAAGCAATAATATTTAACTTTTTCATGGCTTTTAAGTCAAACACTTCTTTATTAAATAATTCTTCAAAGATCATTTTCCAAAAGCTCTTCTCCACTTCAACCATGTCCAACGGTTCAATTTCACCTTCTATCAAAAAATTTGAACTAACTGACCAAAAATCTGCTCAAATTTCTGATTTTAGTTCACCACACAATTTGTCAAGTTTCTTACAATCTTCTAGGGCTCCATTAAGGGCTGATAGTTTCGACTCAATGCTTTTAAACCAGAATTGTGAGAGATTTTCTTGTATTTTGGAAAAAACTTGCTCAGCTATAAGTAAGTTCCTATCTGTGGCTGTCTGCTCTTATCACACTCTACCATAAAAATTCTCTTCCTCAACTGCCGGGATTTCATTATTGCCTTTCTTTTTATCTTCCTTGATTATGGTATAATTTTTTCTTGCTTCTTTGATGAATTTATGGCCATCTAAAATGACCTACTCTACCTAGCTTTCTGTTACCTTACCATGACTTTAATATTTACTGATTTTGGCAATAGTATCTTTATTAATACTACCGGGCATGACAGCCACTATAGAAGCTAGGGGCATTACATTCACAAGTTGCTCTTTCGTATCTATAATGGATTTGATATATCCTGTCTAATTTTTTACCTATTCTTCAAATCACTCCATGGTTTGCTTCTGCTCTTCAATCCTTTGTACCAATTTGGTGGCAAATACTTGGAAATTATGCATACCCCCTTCATGCGTCAATGGACCAAGTTCTACTTTGGAAATCTCATGATAAACTACAGCTATATCTTCTTCATTTTTGTAACAATACATGTACTGTTAGATTATTTGCATCATAACGAGGATAAAGGTGAAGCGCTAGTAATAGGCATGGCAGCTCTGACATCAAGAGGGATTGAAAATCTTAGTGTGGAAAGGGACTTCCTATAATTGATTAACGCTTAACACAAAGGATTCTGCCCTAATTGGAGGTTAAGGCATTATGTAGAAGAGACCCTCATGCTAAGCTCTCATTTTGCTAAGGTAAGTTTTCAACATTGTACATGCAAACTGAATGTGGTGGACAAATTAGTTAATTCATGGGAAGTATTTGACCAGCATTTGATGTACAAGCCCCCCTAAATGCTATTTCCTTATCATTTGTTGACCTTAAGGTCATCATTATTTAGTAGTAGTTTCTACTAGTTTAAGAATGTGGCAATTATCGGAAATGGTGGCTAACTGTTTGCATGTGAGGAATGCAAAAATTATTGGAAATGGTGGCTTATTCATATCTTGGATGCAATGGATTTTAGCACTCCGGCATCTATCTTTGGCATGGGATTTCTAGTTGTTGGCTTCTTGTTTATTGTTTCTTCGAATGGCATGGCAAAAGAGAGTCCTTGCTAGAGATCCATAGCATAAAAAAATTGTTTATAAGCATTTGGACACCAATATTCATTGCTCCAACCAACTGGCATTAGGGTTTGCAAAAGCTATCTTAGTAGCTAAATATTTGGGCTAGGTGGAGCGTTGAGGTTCATAACTATGATCTGTAAAGAGTTCATCTCAAAATTGGTGAAAGCTTTGTCAAATGAAGAACTTTGGCTTTGACTATTATGGCTTTTTCTTCCTAAGGAATTTGGCGACATGGTGTACCCCCTAAACCATTAAGACGGATGGAACTAAGTAAAAGGGAAAGCAATCAATTAAATCAAAAGAGACTCTTGGTTTAGAAGGTATAGTTTTGCAAGGAAAGGTGAAGTCACATGAAGATAATTTTGTACATCAAGAGCGTCATCTTCTCTAGGTCTATTCCAAAGTCCTTGAGGGCCTTATGGTGACTCATTCCAAGGCCGCGAAAAGGTCTCAAGTCAGAATACTATTCTTGTGTTTTGCACAAACTCTATTCATAGGGCTTAGAGATGCAAGTTAGTGTTACATGGCATATGTTTTCCTTTAATATATTTGTTTGCTTATAGAATTCATGAGGTTGTGGGCCAACAATGCAATTGGGTGCAAGTAGAGGAGGATGCTAGTGGGGATGAGAATGGTTCTTCTAATATGAGGTGGGGAGTATACTAATTCACATTTGGTGTTTTTGGGACTGATTTCTGGTCTTGGTAGTGCTTTTCAATTAGTTATGAAGGTATGTGTTGAATGCTCCTCCTATCTGGGTTTCAGCCAATTCAATTTTGTTACTTCTTGTTGGTACATAAGTTTCTACTTGTGGCTGGCTTGAGGTGGCTTTCTAGGCTATGGAAGCTCTCTAGTTTGTGATAGTGGATCTGCCCCCAACATGACGAGGATTTTTGTCTAGTCATGGCTGTTTTCTAAGTCTTCTTCGTATTTCTATATTTATATTTAAGCTTCTCAATTGTAATTTTTTGAAGTGAGGTTCTTATTTCCTAGATGAGGGCCCCTATAGATTCCCCAACTATTTAATCTTAAAAATAAAATAAAATAAACACTTAAATATGTATAAGAGACATAAAGGATGAATTTAGTGAAGACATAAGTCTATTTTAATCGTAGCAGCATTAGTCAGAATCAAGATTAACTCAACAAACCAAAAGTATAAATCAAATTAAATTAATCAAAATTTAACCAAGAGACTAAAATTGCTGAAAAATTCATATAAATAGGGGGAAATGCCATTTTTGTATTTCAAACCAAATAGAGGATAAAAATTTACTTTTCCTTCTAGCATAGCCCAAAACAATTTTTATGTTTTTCTTTTTAAATTCAAAGAAAGGATTTGGATCCCTCCATGGTGCATGCCTAAATTAAGGCCTTCAAGACCATAGGAACCTCCATGGTGAATGTCATTTGTAAAATACCCCTTATAATTTTTTCAATTTTTTGCACAAACACTTAACCCGTTAGCGTTAGCAAAACCAAATAAGCTAGTTGAAAGGAACCCTTTCACTTTCTGATCACCCAGATCCCAGTGTGGGCAAGGTGAGACCATACGGTAGAAAGGGGATCATTAGCTTGTAAAACTAAAACTGCTGGAAAGTAGAATGAGAGATGGCTCAGCCGATCAGAATGTAATGCATATGCAAACTCAACCACTTATTTAGCGGGAGTGTAAGGACGGCTCAACCGATCAGCATGAAATGAGAATGCAAACTCAACCACTTATTCAGTGGGAGTGTTATCACAAGAAAAGTAAATGTCTGGGCGGCTAGCTGACCCCTTCTGCTTGTTCAGCGGGCAGTATAGGAAAGTAAATGTTGAAAGTAATGGACGGCGAGGCCTGTTCCTTCCACTAAAAGTGGGAATTACAAAAGTAAAATTGCAGAAATAAGATGACTGAATCAATACTACTGATAATAGCCTTACAATATTATAAAATTTGCAAATTACAATGAGAGTTAGATGTCCAATAAGCTCCAATATGAAAGTAGATGATCTCCAGACATAAGCCAGCCATTCTACCAAAGAAAACAAGCCAAAAACTGAAATTTACCAATCTGATATGAAAGTGCAGCATACAAAAAACTCAGACCAGCAAGCTCCAAACTCAGTAAAATGCTCAAAACTCAACCAATACTCTTTTGATTGACATGAAACTGAGTGCAAATGAAGCATAGGAGGTAGGCGCCCAAGTCTAAAACAAGAAACAGTAGCAAACACCTTTGAATATTTTATGCACGCATCACAAGGCACTACAGGAGAGGTACAACTTTCAAGGAGAGGGAGACCAGCAAAAATAAATTCATTTCTCCATAATAATATCTAAAACTCAACCAAGTGAGGCACCCAAGGAAGACTCAAACATGGGGTCAATACCCAGAACAAGCAAAAATTCACCAAGTGAGCTACAAGCAAAAACGTATTTCTGCAAGTACCAAACCAGCAACACAGAAAACTGAGAAACACACCAAAAACTTCAGAAAACATCAAAAGTAAACATCTCCATTATGCTCATTTTGCTCTTCAGTGTAAAGAACAATCCAAGGCTTAGCTAGGTGTTATCTTGCAAGCACGAAACTAAATTTGCTAGGAGGTACGCTTTCCTCGAAGCGAGTCTATAGCAATTTTGGCAACACTCCATTATAATTTTCAATGGATACCCTCAAATGAAGCCCAACACTCTTATTTATAACTTCTCCACAAATTCAAATTCATTTCCCTCCAATTAGGGCACCCAAACATGACATTCAAATTCACCTTTATCAATATGCATTTGAGTTTCATTCAAATTTCATTTGCCTCCTTGACTTGGCGTCCAAACATGAGGAGAGATAACTTTATTAAAATTGCAAATATTTCATAAGTTTGGCGTCCCACTTTATCAAGTGAAAAATACATTATAAATGACTTAAATATTACCTCTTCAAGAAGTCGTCCACTTTAGCATAGGTAATATTTTTCACTCAAAACATTATTTCTTTAAATATTAAACCTACCAAAATAAGCACCTCAAATGTTGGAGACCAAACTAAATATACTGCCTTGCCAGAAATAGCCATAATACCAAGTTGTCGAAACACTGCCAAAAATAGTACTGCTAAAAATAGTACTTACTATAAATAGCATACTGCTAAAAATAGTACTTACTATAAATAGCATACTGTCATGTCCCCTTCCAGTTGACATCTCTCAGAGCTTATGATTAGCCTATTATGCGACCCTTGTAGGCTGATAGGATGGATAGAGGGTCTTGATGGAGCTTGGCTTGGCTTCGGTTGTCAAAGTTTTACCAGTTGGCTTTCGTTCAGGCTCATTCGGACGTCTTTTGCCTGACTTGCTATTTTTAGCAGTATTTGGCATTCAGTGGAGCACCCCTGCTATTTTTAGCAGTATGGTTTGGTCATGTGCAGAATCACTCACTTATTCACCAGCTTCAGACGGTTCGTGAATCGGACATATTTTGAGGGAGATATTAATATTTTAATTGATTAATTAAATATTAATTGTTCGGAGCTTATATTATAAAGTTATAATATTTTAATATTATAACTTAAGTGAATTGTCTCAAGGGGTCGACCATCATTGAAGGGGCCACTTTTAATTATAATTTATAATTAAAAGTGAGATTGAAAACTATTGAAAAATTAAAAAGAAAAGTTCGAATTTATTTAAATGATGCCTAATTGAGAAAAGTCGAACTTTTGAGGAGATATAAGGGTTTTCATTGGGATTTGAGCTCATTATGATTGAAGTCGAATTTTTGCTGAGTCTTTCTTTTGAGAACAGAGCCAAGGGTTCCAGTTTTCAACTTGCATTGGAGAACGTGCAATCTTCAATGTGTGCAGTTCAGAGGCTGTGAAATATCAGCTGATTTATTGCCAGTCAGAGAGATAGCTTCATCCAGAAGTTATCACAGTGCTTCATTCTTTGAAATATCTTCAGTCTTTTGGGATGGAATTGTACCAGGAGGGATTCTTTGTGTTAGGCGCCCACTTTCCAAGATCAAAGCATTTATTACAAGGGCCATACCAGATCTGTTGCTGCTGTACAGATCCGTACCATTTGTTGCTGGGCCGTACAAACCACAGAGAGCTAAAAAGAGGCGTGTTTCTTCCTAGAGCAAATTGCCTCTTCTTTTGGCAGTGTGACTTCACAAAAAGGGACGCCATACCTTCTGGAATCTTCTGAAGTCTTCTAGCGCAGGGAGAAATGAATGTCTGGGTCAAGCCATACAAATGATCACTTCCAGGCGGCTGCAAATCAGGTTTTCAAATAAAACAAATCAGCTTGTTTTCTATTTGCATGTTAGGGTTTTAGTTTGTAAACTCTGGATAAACATAAATAAAATATTTGCTATCGATCTGAGATCCAAATTTGTCAATCTTCAGCTTGTAGTATTCATTATTTATTTTTAAAGCAATTTCTTTAAAAATCGCATTATTCATCTTTATGCAAAAAAACACAAAAAAAACCAAAAACGTCAAAAACAAGCAAAACACAGACAGTTTCAGAGATCAGTTAGAACAGGGGTTTCTACACATACTGCTAAAAATAGTGTCTCCAAATGCATTTTAACCACATTTTGAGTAGCCGTTATAACTTACTAAAAATAGTAAGCTCGGAAAAGTTACCTGTTTCAGTTGCATGTCATACCACTACGAAGCTCTCTGAAAACCCAGAAGGAATCCAAAATCCAAACTACAAAACTTGAACATGCAAGCCTCCAAAACTACCAAAGTACCCTTCTACAAAATAGGAAACCCTAATTTTTGCTTCCGACTAGCCTATAGGCCACCAAGATAGGCTAACGACCAACTGCACTAGTCACTGCTGAGAAGGGGACATTACAATCCGCCCTCCCCAAGATTGTTGTCCCTCGAGCAATCGTAAGTTTGGATGCTGCAAAATCTCCTCATTCTCCCAGGTAGCATCCTCAATAGGAAAATTCTTCCACTTCACCAAATACTCTTTGATTGTCCTCCTCAAAGAGCGTTCTCTGGAATTAATAATCTCCTTTGGAATCAAAACCAACTGTCCTTCCTCATCCAAAGGAGGCAAATCAGAAGAAGCAACAACATTGTGTCCAAGCGCCTTTTTGAGGTGTGGCACGTGGAAGACATTGTTAACTTTGCTACTCAGTTGTAGCTCCAACTCATAAGCCACTTCACCAACTCTCCTAATGACTCTAAATGGCCCATAGAAACGTGACTTGAGTTTCTCTGCTCCACTCTTCTTGAGAGTAGACTGCCTGTAAGGCTAGAGTCTAAGATAGACCATGTCACCAACCTCAAATGAGCGCTCAACATGCTGTTGATCAGCATACAACTTCTGCTGATTCTGTGCAATATGGAGATTGTTCTTCAAGGACTTCAAAATATTTTGGCTTTGCTGCAACATATCGCTCGCTTGAGGGGATTTGCTATCACCAAACAACAAATCAGCAAAGCTAGGAGCCTCATATCCATAGAGAGCCATGAATGGAGACATTCTGATAGACATGTGGAAGGATGAATTGCAGCAATACTCTCCTAAATGAAGCCATCTCACCCAAGCTTTTTGCTGCTTCAAAACATAGTTTTTGAGATAGCCTTCCAATCACTTGTTCACAATCTCTGTTTGTCCATCAGCTTGTGGGTGATAAGTAGAGCTTGGAGTGAGCACTGCACCACTCAATCTGAAAACCTCTTGCCAAAAAGTGCTTAGGAACTTGTTGTCCCTATCACTCACACTGTTTTTTGGCAACCCATGCAATCTAAACACCTCATGAAAGAGAAAATCTACAACTTGAGCTACTGAAAATGAACTAGTAATAGAAAAAAAAAAAGCAAACTTGGTTAATTTGTCAACCACAACATAAATACAATCTTTTCCTTGAGCTTTTGGCAACCCAGTGATGAAATCTATTGATATACTTTCCCATTTTTGGTTGGGAATAGGTAGAAGCTGCAACAAACCAATTGGAAAAGTATGCTCATTCTTGTTCATTTGGCAAGTGTGACACTCCTTAATGTAGTGCAAGACATTATCTTTTAGCCCTTTTTATGAAAATGTTTCACGGATCTGCCTATAAGTCTTGAAATAACCTTGATGACCAGCAAGTGGAATGCCATGAAATGTTTGCAAAATCTTCTTTTTGAGCTTAGATTCTGGTACTAAGAAGATTCTACCTTTGTAGTGTATCAAACCATCAACCACTTTGTAACTTTCACCACGAAAAGTACCTTCAATAATGTTGGTTGCAAACTGATTTTTGGCATAATCAGCAAGTATCAACTCCTTCCAATCAACAGTAAGCTCACATAATGAGCTCAAATGACGCCTTCTAGAAAGTGCATCAGCCACTATGTTGTTTTTGCCTTTGACATACTCAATGTCAAAATCGTAAGCTTGAAGCTTACTCACCCATTTCTGCTGCCTTTCGTTCAAGTCTTTTTGGTGCATGAAATATTTAACACTATTGTGATCAGTCTTGACAACAAATTTGCTCCCCACCAAGTATTGTCTAAACTTGGCCAATGCATACATGATTGCAAGCATTTCTTTGTCATAAATTGAGTAAGTTCTTTCAGCACCTCTTAATTTTCCGCTCTCAAACACAATAGGGTGCTTGTCTTGCATCAAAATAACCCCAACTCCTTTTGATGCATCACATTGCAACTCAAATGGCTTGGTGAAATCAGGTATAGCCAAAACTGGGTATGAACTCATGAGCTGCTTGAACCTATCAAAAACCACTTGTGCCTTTTCTAACCATACAAATGCTCCCTTCTTGGTGAGATCAGTAAGAGGAGTAGCCATCTGAGAGTAGCCTTTCACAAATCTTCTGTAGAAGCCACAAAGACCTAAGAACCCCTTCAAGTGTGAAACATTCTCTGGAGGTGGCTAATCCAAGATTGCTTTGATTTTCTCAGGATCAACTCTCACTTCCTTAGCACTAATTGTGTGACCAAGGTAGAGTAGCTCCGTCATTCCAAATTAACATTTGGACTCTTTGGAAAACAAACACTTTGATTCAAGGATGCTAAGCACTTCCTCCAAATGCTTGAGGTGCGCTCTTCCCAAGATTTACTGAAAATGAGAATGTCATCAAAGAATATCAATACAAACTTCCTCAACTGCTTTTGAAAAATTTGGTTCGTGCAAGACTAGAATGTAGCAGGTGCATTAGTCAACCCAAATGGCATGACTAGGAATTCAAAGTGTCCATACTGACACCGAAATGTTGTCTTCTCTATGTCTGATTCTCTCATGCGAATCTGATGGTAGCTCGATCTTAGATCAATCTTCAAAAAGAACTTGGCTCCATGTAGCTCATCAATGAGCTCATCTATCCTGAGAATGGGGTACTGGTTTTTGATTTTTTTTTATTCAATGCACGGTAGTCCACACACATGCGAATGGTGCCATCTTTTTTCTTCACAAGCACAACTATTGAAGCAAAAGGACTTTTTCTTGGGCGAATGAAACCCATCTCCAAGAGTTCCTTAATGGTTTTTTTTCAATCTCATCTTTCTGCTTCTACGATACCAGTAAGGGGTTGTGATAACTGGCTTGGCCCCTTCTTCGAGTTCTATGGCATGCTCGGTTCCTCTTTCAAGAGGTCTCCTAGGAGGTAAGCTACCAAAGACCTTACTCTTCTTTGTGATCAATGACTGAATATCAGGTGGATAGTGTCTCTTCTCTTCAACAAGATCAACTGGTAGGATCATACACTCTGTTGCCCACTCAACTTGATCATGATGAATCAGCCTCTCCATTCTTTTGAATGACACAATTCTTGGGCCTCCATTTGACATGCCTCTTAACACCACCTTCTTCTCGTCTAATTGAAACTTTAATTCCATTGTTTGCAGATTTAGAGAGATCTCTCCAAGGGATCGTAGCCATTGAATACCAAGTACGACATCCGTATCTCCAATGCTAACCACATAGAAGCATCTTTGACTTCATAGTTGCCCAATTGCATAGACATGTTAGAAACCTTTTGATTGCAAGAGATATGAAATCCATCAGCCACCATGACTTTAAAACCTTCAAATTCTTCAGTTTTGAGTCCTCTCTTTGCAACCACTCCATCAATGAAATTATGTGTTGCTCCATTATCAATCAAAGCAACAATTCGCTGC
>VDFB02252616.1:116342344-116455089 GCA_007258455.2 Sequoia sempervirens
TCTTGCCGACTAGCAGTGTTTTATATTCATTCGGGATCCACCAGTTGGCCAGACATTTTATTCGCGGTGGGTTTTTATATGTCTCCCCGACTGCTGAGGTCTAGCTGACCGTTGCATAGGCCTAGCATCGCCAAAAGAAAGGAGTTCAGCGAAAGGTCCGGTCGACAAGAAGAAGTCTCAGTGAAAGAAAGGAGTTCGCCGTAATGTCTTAGCGACAAAGTAGAGTCTCGGTGACAAGGGGATAGCGAAGGGGAAAAAGTCTCACAGACAGGGTGGATTCTTGCCAAAGTGAAACGGCGTCGGTGTAAAGTTTTGAGCTCGGCGAAAGGTCTCGCTGACGAAGAGAATTCTCCCCGAAATGAAATAAGCTCTCGCCGAAACATATGGCCTCGCTAAGAAGTCTTGCCGACCCGCTAGGGTCTGCCGACAGATGGTGAAATGAGCTCGTCGAAGGATTGTTGCCTTTGGAATAAGGTCCTACTAACAGATGGAGGTCTTGGCGAAAGCTTGTGCCTTCACTATGATGTCTCCCCGACCAAGGGTGGTCTTGCTGAAATGAAAAGGTCTTGGTGTAATGTTTGGTGCCTTCGCTATGATGTCTCCCCGACTACTGAATGTCTCACTGAAGGCTATGCCTTCGGTGTAATCTCTTGCCGACCGGGAAGCTCTTGCCAACAGTGGTCCACAAGGTTGAGATCGGGGAGACTCTGAGCGAAATATTTGCGCTCGGTATGATGTCCTGCCGACAAGTGAGGTCTCAACGATGGAAAAGGATATCGGTATGACTAATGGCACCCGCTATGACCTCTTGCCGATGAATATTTGTCTTGCTGATGGTATATATGATAGCGATATAACTCTTGAGGCTCGCCGAGACTCTTGGCCGAATGGCTTGCACTCGTTGTAACCTCTAGCCGACAGCAATAGTCTGGGCAACCATCTTTAACATTGGTGTACCTTTTTCCGCTTGCTATGAAGTCCTCCCGACAGATGTGTGCTATGTCGATGCTGTTATAGAGTATGATCACATCAGGGAGACATGGCCAGTGTCTCACCGACATGCAATTCTGGCTGAATAACCTTTGACCGCCTAGGATCTTGCGTGGCATATGTTCAACCAATCAGAGAGAACTAGAGGCGAACCATTAGCCGTTTGACTGTTTGACTCCCCCTGTGAACGAGATCAACAGAGCATAAATGACATGAACTTTTTCTGAGATCAAAGGTGATGTAGAAGCTCGGTGAACAATGGTGTGAAGATCTAATAGGAAAGTCTGAAGCTGCTTGCAGGGGAAGTCAACCTACGGAAAGATCCTGAGCAGGAAGAAGGCCGAAATGAGAAGAAGCCGTCAGTCTCGGGGACAACTATGAGGTCTACTGGCAAAAGGCAGATCGATATTAATGGTAATGCTCCAGGAGTATTCAAGGCAGCTCTTTAAGGAAGTTCGAGAGTGGACACAAAGGCCAAAGGTTAGCACATTAAATGCATGGTTGCAAAAGATCTGAAGGGCCATCCTTGGAGTGATCTTTCACCGACGTGGACACAGAGGATGCTCATTGAATGCATTGGCTTTATTTCCAAAAGATCTAAGGTTCGACCCTTCTAAAAAAATTGATACTTTGTAAACCCTAAAATACAAAGGGGCAACACTTTTAGTTTTCATTATATGGCATTTTTTCCTCTTTTTGTGAAGGGAGTTCTTACTTGCAATTTTTCTGCTTTGTGACTTCTGTGAGTCCTTAAAGGAGAATACTGAGTTTTGTAACTCATTTACAGACATTATATGTACAGTTTCACCTTTGAAGATCAATAAAGAAAGCAACTTCTGCCTTCTCAGTTATCTGTTTCATTGAGTGTGTTGAATTATTGATAAATGTTCATGTGAGTTTCTCTTATTCCTTGTTAATTGTCTCATTAATAGCACTTTTAAGCAGAGGAGATGTGTATATTCCAGATTATAGGTTATGTTGGTGATGCAAACAAATTTTAGTTGTGAGGAGAATTTATCATCCTTCTAGGAATGTATGTATCGTAGCTTTCTTATGAGACATTTATGCAATATCACATGAGTATTGAGTTGTGCATATCAACTTTTACTAGTTGATATAAAATTGTGTTAAGCAGTTGTTCATGTTTGAACAAATTTGGTGTATCACCATAGGAGTAGTTCTTAATTTATGTATTTCTTCTCCCTTTTCCTTACAAAGATCAATAGTTAGGTGATAACACAAAGGAATCTGGCCTTCTCCAGAGGTTCATTTCAACTTTAGGTGACCCACAGCCTTGAAATGATCCCATGTTTATCTAGAAAGCTCAGTTTTCATAACTTTGCATAGGGTGCATTTCTAGGTGATAACAGTTTTTGGCACGCACGGTGGGACTCTTAGAAGTCAGAACAATTTAAGGAGTACATATTACTGCTAGTTTTTTATATGCAACCAGTAAGTTTCAAGCCTTTCAAATTGATAACATTAGCATATCATGGCGACTCTGAGTTTGGGAAGTAGCAGAAAATCCAGTGCATTAATAAGAAATTCAACATACTGAGAGATTTGGTGTCTACCTCAGTATCATTCAGCCTTTGGAGGTAGTTTGAACAACACCTGGCGACTCCAAGCTCAAATCTTCTAGTTTCACAGGCACAAGTGATGGTATGTCTCAAAAGAATCTATTAGTTCTAAGTTTCCAGTTCTTTGAATGAAAAGATGTCAAATATTCATGAAAATGCTTACTATTACCCTCCACATCATGATTATGTTGCTCCTACACCTTCTTATCAGTTACATTCAACCAACCCTAATGTTGGTTTCAACCCAATTTCCCTTGGAGCAATAACTAATCATCATTTTCATCATGTTTCCCACCCTCTCACTCTGGTTCAGCCTTTGTTTCAATCAATATTTGATCAAAATCAGCCCCAAGAGGAGGTTTCTGATGTTAACCATTATGATTATTTATCTAATCAGCCTCAAAGACATCCATACCAAAACATATTGGACCTGCTCCAACAGTTGACCATACGTTGTGGGATCTAAGTCAAGGTCTTCACAATATGGAGATTAATGATATTAGTAAGGTGCTTGCCCGCCTATCTAAGATGTTGGTTGATATCAAGGTGCAGAAAGGTATCATTATGCAACAACAAGAAATGGTTGAACAAGTCTACTTTTATGATCAAGAGAGAGTGGCAAAAAGAATCCAGTTCGAGGAAGGCCTTGAATAGCAAATAGATGCTAAGGAAGAACGAATGAAGCTGCTCTCTGCTCAGGTGCAGAATACTCAAGCTTACTCAGATTATCAACACCAAGTAATGGAGGAGTTTCAAAAGAGGCAGCTTGAGGGGAGTTCCAAAGAAAAGAGAGTTGTTGCAGAAGAAGAGCAGCCCAGTGATCAAGTTAGTTCATTCACCATGGAGGAGACTAGAATTCCAAATATGTTACATCTAGCTATGGAGGAATATAGAAAGAAACAACAACAAATGATTGAACAATAGGAAGACATTGGAGAGTTGTTGATAGATGATAATCAACAAGACAATGGGGCCTTAATTCAGGAAGAAAAGCCTGAAATTAAACCTGATATTATCCTCCAAGGTGAGAGCTTTGATGTTTTCGAATATGTTGTGGTTGAAAAAGCTAATTTTTAACTTTTTGAAAAGATATGCACAAGTATAGTTGAGCATTTTTGTTCAAAGTTGGATGCTAAAGAATCAAAAGAATCAGAAGAAGTTGATAGTTATGGTGATCTGGAGCAACAACTTGCAGAGTTGCCGAAACAATAGGAGGGGCCTCATAATCCTGTTTTACAAGATCATGATTGGTTGAAAGAGATTCCTTTTTGTTGTGTAGAGGAGTTTGAGACTGCTAAACCAGTTAAACCTTTTCCTTCACCCGTTGAAGCCACTTCATTATTTGAATTTTTACCTTCTTTCATTGAAGAAGAAAATAATGATTTGGAATGTCTTTCTTTGAGTAATGATGAATGTTATAAGCAGCTTCCTTTCTAGTGTATAAAGGAACTAGAGGCTAATGTATTGATTGAAGGTGTGTTGGAGGAAGTTATTTCATTGTTCTCCATTGAAGAAATGAGTGTTCATTTGGGAAAGCATGAACATACTGAGGACGTTTCCATTTTTCCACCAAGTCAGCCACAGGGATTAGGTTTTTCTAGCCATTAGGGTGATAAAGTGGCAGCCCATGAGCAAGACATCAGCAAGGAAAGTTCAAGCTTTACCCTTACCAGAGGCTGCCCTATCAGATATTTTTCCCAGATGGAGTTCAATACAACACCAATGATCAATCTTGCACCCATACATGAAGACAAAATAAAATATGTTATCAAGGATGCACTAGCAGCCAAGCAAGAATATGTTCAGTTCACTTATCCTCCTTTGGTTGACAATACATATGATCTGTTTAGTGAGGTAAGTGAGCTTGTTCGCCTCTTTCAAGAAGCAGTGCATCATCTTGTTAAACATTTTTCTATGTACCATTTTTACTCAGCTGTCCTTAAACATGCCAGTCATTATACTTTGAAAAGAAAGGGAAACTATTTCAGTCATCCTATAAATGGTTTTGTTTGACCAATTTCTTACTGGTTAGTATAGGGTAGGTTTAGTTGCAATTTTTCAATTCCCTAAGTGTTGTTCCAGCACAGTAAATAGTTTTACTTATGTAGTTTCCTGTTTTCATAAATGTCTAAGTTTCCAAGTGTTCTAATGAGTTACAAATGAGTTACAACCATGTACAAAGCTGATGTTTTAAATCAACCTCTAAGTTTTCCCAATGAATCCATGCCCAATGGATAGGCCTAGGCTACTGGTTTTCATGTTTAGCATGCAAACATCCAGCTAAGGTCGCCAGAAATGTTACCCAATTTTCACCTACGGGATCAATCAGGGGAAATTATGTTTCAAATTCAACACGTGGATTAAATGTGGCTCCCATAAGGGTTGAGCCCAGCATGCAGGTGTTCGGATTTCATAGGGAAGGTCTTTATTTGATGCTATTTCACAAGGAAGTCTATTGGAAAGCCTTGCCTCAGTCAGATTCGACATAAAACTCTTGAGGAAGAAAGTCACTAGGAATTTTCAGATGTCTTGCCGACTGGTAGTGTTTTATATTCATTCGGGATCCACCGGTCGGCCAGACATTTTATTTACCATGGGTTTTTATATATCTCCCTGACTACTGAGGTCTCGCTGACTGTTGCATCGGGCTAGCGTTGCCAAAAGAAAGGAGTTTGGAAAAAGGTCTGGCCGACAAGGGGTGAAGCCACAATAGTGGTTTACAATTTGATGGAGGAAGGAAAACTCACAAAAAATGAGCCCATGGCAAAAATTTTGATTTTGGGGGTTCGAATGAACTTGTAGGTTCGCACGAACCAAAAACATTCGGTCGAACTAGGGTTCAACCGAACCAAATCAATGCATGCAGACAAATTTTTGAAAAACCCTTTTAGGAAGGGGTTGATCAAACCGAGGTTCGACAAATCACTAGAGTTGACCGAACCCTGCCCTCATTCTCCCCTCGGGCACTTTGAAAACCTAATTTTTTACTCTTGGCTTTCGGGTTGAGGATGAAAATGGAGGAGTCTTCACAAACCCAAATGGAATCAAGTAGTCCTCAGAACGAGCTATCCAACGAATATAACTTTAATATGTTTTGGTTTTATTATGTATTTTTTTTTTAGTTTTATTAAACATAGCTTCTTCATCAAAATGAAGGTCTCTATTCTACACATGTGGAAAAATAGTAGATTATCAAAAAAAATTTGAAAAATATGCGTGCACCAGATATTGAAGTCCTTAATCCAACAAAAAATAAAATTGAATTTCAATATATACAAAAAGTTATGCATTATACGGTCGCGTTGTGTCTGAATTGTAATTGGTTTGACTTTTAAACTTGATTAAAAAAAATATTCAATACAAAACTATCTAACAAAGTGGAAGCACTAGATGTCAGAGTTACAAATCTAAATTTGAAAGAATTAGAATTGTATCCCTCATGTAAAAAAAGTTATGCGTTATACGGTGTGCGTCACTTTTAAAAATGTTGTTTTTTGAAAAAAACCAGTTTTCGTGGGAGATGGAAAAAGAAGTGCAATCTGATTCCAAAAATTTTGAAAAAAATATTTTTAGAATCTACAAACAACATGTGATGAGACTGTAGTTAGCATCATCTTCAAATTCCTCATGGTTTAGCTGCTATAGGTGCCCGAATGTGAAGATTTATTTAAAAATAATAATTTTAGTGTCCAGTTTGGCAAAAAATTGTAAACCACTATTGTGGGATCAACCCAAGAAGAAGTCTCAATGAAAGAAAGGAGTTTGCCATAATGTCTCAGCGACCTAGTAGAGTCTCGATGACAAGGGATAGCGAAGGGGAAAAAGTCTCACCGACAGGGTGGATTCTTGCCAAAGTGAAATGGCGTCGGCATAAAGTTTTGAGCTCGGCGAAAGTCGCCAACCAAGCAAAGTCTCCCCTAAATGAAATAAGCTCTCGGCGAAACATATGGCCTCGCTGACAAGTCTTTCCGACCTGCTAGGGTCCTGCTGATAGATGGTGAAATGAGCTCGCCGAAGGATTTTTTCCTTCGGCACGGATGGAGGTCTCGGCGAAAGCTTGTGCCTTCGCTATGATGTCTCCCCGACCAAAGTTGGTCTCGCTGAAATGAAAAGGTCTCAGTGTAATGTTTGGTGCCTTCATTATGATGTCTCCCCGAATGTTGAATGTCTCGCCGAAGGCTATGCCTTCGGTGTAATCTCTTTCTGACTGGGAAGCTCTTGCCGACAGTGGTCCACAAGGTTGAGATCAGGGAGACTCTGAGTGAAAGATTTGCGCTTGGTATGATGTCCTGCCAACAAGTGAGGTCTCAACGATGGAAAAGGATATTGGTATGACTAATGGCACCCGCTATGACCTCTTGCCGATGAATATTTGTCTTGTCGATGGTATATATGATAGTGATATAACTCTTGAGACTCGCTGAGACTCTTGGCCAAATTGCTTGCACTTGTTGTGACCTATGGCCGACAGCGATAGTCTGGGCGACCATCTTTAACATCGGTGTAACTTTTTCCACTCGCTATGAAGTCCTCCCGACAGATGTGCACTATACCGATGTTGTTATAGAGTATGATTGCATCGAGGAGACACGGCCAGTGTCTCACTGACATGTGATTCTAGCTGAATAACCTTTGACCGCCTGGGATCTTGCATGGCATATGTTCAACCAATCAGAGACAAATAGAGGCAAACCATTAGTCGTTTGACTATTTGACTCCCCCTGTGAACGAGATCAATAGAGCATAAACGACACAGACTTTTTCTGAGATCAAAGGTGATGGAGCAGCTCAGTGAAAAATGGTGTGAAGATCTAATAGGAAAGTCTGAAGCTGCTTGCAAGGGAAGTCAACCTACGGAAAGATCCTGAGCAGGAACAAGGCCGAAATGAGAGAGAAGTCGTCAGTCTCGGGGACAGCTGTGAGGTCTACTGGAAAAAGGTAGATTGATATTAATGGTAATGCTCTAGGAGCATTCAAGGAAACTCTTCAAGGAAGTTCAAGAGTGGACACAGAGGCCAGAGGTTAGCACATTAAATGCATGGTTGCAAAAGATCTAAAGGGCCATCCCTGGAGTGATCTTTCACCGACATGGACACAGAGGATGCTCATTGAATGCATTGGCTTTATTTCCAAAAGATCTGAGGGTTGACCCTTCTAAAAAAACTGATATTTTGTAAACCCTAAAAAACAAAGGGGCGACACTTTTAGTTTTCATATATATGGCATTTTTTCCTCTTTTTGTGAAGGGAGTTCTTACTTGCGATTTTTCTGCTTTGTGACTTATGTGAGTCCTTGGAGGAGAATACTGAGTTTTGTAACTCATTTACAAACATTATATGTACAGTTTCACCTTTGAAGATCAATAAAGAAAGCAACTTCTGCCTTCTCAGTTATCTGTTTCATTGAGTGTGTTGAATGATTGATAAATTTACATGTGAGTTTCTCTTATTCCTTGTTAATTGTCTCATTAATAGCACTTTTAAGCAAAGGAGACGTGTTTATTGCAGATTATAGGTTATGTTGGTGATGCAAACAGATTTTAGTTGTGAGGAGAATTTATCATCCTTCTAGGAATGTATGTATCGTAGCTTTCTTATGAGACATTTATGCAATATCACATGAGTATTGAGTTGTGCATATCAACTTTTACTAGTTGATATAAAATTGTGTGTTAAGCAACTATTCATGTTTGAACAAATTTGGTGTATCACCATAGGAGTAGTTCTCAATTTATGTATTTCTTCTCCCTTTTCCTTACAAAGATCAGTAGTTAGGTGATAACACAAAGGAAGTCAGCCTTCTTTGGAGGTTCATTTCAACTTTAGGTGACCCACAGCCTTAAAATGATCCCATGTTTCTCTAGAAAGCTCAGTTTTCATAACTTTGCATAGGGTGCATTTCTAGGTGATAACAATTACATCCAAATTTTGAATTCTGGGAAATTATATACAGTAAATAGATTGATGGTTGTTTGGATAGTGAAATTGGCTCTCTTACAAATTAACTGAAATATCTAGAAGGATTATTTTAATTAAAGAGGATTTTGTGGTTATTTTTGTAACAATGATTGTACAGTGTAGCTAGCTTTGTATTTTCATTCAAGCTACAAGTCATCAAAATCAAGCACATACCAAGAAGATGGTACTGTACTTCAAACCCTCAACCTCACTTATTTTAGCTTGCTTACATGGGGATATTAAAGAAGTTGCTAAAAAATTAATATATATCATTTTTTGTTTGTGAAGGAGAATCTTGTGAGATTCAATATGGCAGTGGATCAATATCCGGTTTATTAAGTAAAGATGATGTCACAGTTGGAAAACTTATTGTGAAACATCAGGTTAGTAATTTTTGGATGTTAAGGCTTCTCAGTTGGATATCAAAGATCTTTTCTCATCAATTTAATTTGGAATTTATGTATAAATGGATTCTTCCATGGTGTAGGTCTTTACTCAAAAAACACATGAACTAGGGTTGACATTTTTGTTTTCTAATTAAGTCTGATGGCATTCTTGGGCTTGGTTTCCAGGAAATTTTTGTTGATAATGTTGTTCCAATCTGGTTAGTGTTGATAGCCTTCATTCTATAATTTCAACTTCATTCTATAATCTGAGCATATCACCTTTCTTAATCTTAGAACAAGGTTTTGAAATCAAGGGTTCAATATGCATATTTCAAGCCTATGTTGAACACTCTGTTTAAGGAATTTGTTGACAAGACTACAATTTTTTAATTGATTTATCTTTCTGTTGTGTTTGGAATTTTATAAACTTACAATATACAATGCACTTTTATTCTTTTTGAATTGAGACTAATAGTAATTTTGTTGGTTGTATTGAGGCATAACTTCATTCATGGAAAAAAAGGCAGCACCTTATTGCTCATATCAAATGGCACATTGCATATAAAGGAGGAAATATTATAGCTAGGTTATTGTTGACTGCATTAAAGGAGAGAGCCTCATATATGGGACATGATCAACACTCTCCTTCTTGGATTCTACACATTACAGCTTGCTCTAGGAAGATTTCCCACATTGTAGAAGTTTTAAGAGATGAAAGGGGCATGTACTCGCATTGAAGGGCTTCAAGCATGTGATTCCATCATTGAAGAAGTTTTTTGGAGAAGTTTCTTTCTTACAGTCATTTATGCACAATATTGTAACTTAGATTTTCATTCTTATGACTAAAAATAACAATTGTAATACTTTGTTTCTAAGCTGCAATTAGAACACCTTTCTTTTATTAATAAAGTTCATCGATTTTTCCTTCTCAATGGTTGTCTTATTGTGTGCAATTGATGATTGATGTGTATTTATGTTTTTAATCCTTAAATCCTCAAATATCAGTCAATTAAAATGACTAACTATACTACTAATTGACATTAATTAATAATTACATTTACTAAATATACTACCAATTGACAAAAATCAGTGAACAGTGAATAAAAATGACTAAATATGTGACTAGTTAACAACAATCAATGAATAAATATATAAGTGAATAAAAAAATGACTAAATAAGTGACCAAATTACAACAATCAATGACTAAATAAACAACTAAATAAGTGACTAGTTAAATATATCAGTGAATAAAAAATGACTAAATAAGTGACCAAATTACAACAATCAATGACTAAATCAACAACTAAATATATCAATGGAAAAAAATGACTAAATAAGTGACCAAATTACAACAATGAATGACTAAATCGATGAATAAATACACTACCAAATCGATCAATAAAAACAACCAATAAATGACTAAAAATGGTTTAGTCATCAATCTGGTCGTGTTATATATGACTGGCAAAAAACTACTAAAGGTCACGTGACCAAGTTCAATCATTTATAAGTAGTTTTTAGTAGCTTTTTCAATCATATATTATTGTTTTTGTACTAGTGGTAGGTGTGCTTTCAGCCAATTGAGTGTGGGGGAAAGCAAAAGGAAGAACTATTGGTGAAAAATTTGAGATGTCATGTATGACCTGAGACGAAAAAGGATTGATCATTGGGTAAAGGAGGCAGTAGGTGGGAATAAAGGCATATGCCTGGAAGTAAGCAAAGGCGATGAGACTTGTAGCATAAGTGGTTCTTTATTTATGACTTGTGCCTCAGATAAAGCAATCAAAATGTCAATCATTGTTGTGGCAGAAGACACTCATTCGATCTGCAGGGTCTCCAAATGAGGCTTACTATCAAATATAGTTGGGGTATGTTAAGGATACACAAATCAGAATTAGCGAATGGGGGATTTTGTTTTGCAGGTGAGGGGCAGTAGCTACAAATGATGCAGTGGAAGAAAGAATGGTAGGCACGAAACTTACCTAGATCATGGGCACCAAAGAAACTTGCAGAGCGAATTCCACCTCTTCTTCTCTTTTTTCCAGGGAGCTCGGCCCACCCAAGTTGTAGATTCTACTTCTCTCCATAGGGGGTACACTAGTTACTTCAGATTCTCCGGTAACTAACCTCGATGAACCTTGAGCCTTTTGAACTATGAAATATTCTCTTGAAGACTGTCGGGTCCGTTTACACTTTTTCAGAATGTTGACGAAAGATGAGATATGTGACTCCTTGTGTTGCGATACCTTTTCCTTACCCTTTCCTGCTTCAGCTGCTTGAAGTGGTTGATCAGAACCTAGTGCATGCTCCTATTCAAGCCCCCGATCGGATGTTGGGTTGGAATTGGATCCAACCTCCTTATCATAAATCTCATCAATGTGCTCATTAGTTTTAACAATTTCCTATAAGGAGCCTAGCTACCTGATTTCCTGTCAATACCTCCAGAAATCGGCCACCTTTCTTTCCAACCACCCTAGATTCTTTAATTATGTTTTGAGATATTTTTCCATGAGGGTACTTTTTCAATATTCTTCCATAGCTGAGTAGAAGGAGAGCTATAGGGGCCGCACAAATGGTATGAAAACTAGGTCAACATAGACCTCTAACCTTTCCTCAACTGAGTTTCTCCTTTCCTCCCAATATGGTTGATTTTCATGTTTGAATGATAGATTCCCATTCAGATTGTATTTCCATTTATCGCAAATGAGAACAAGGCCAAGATAGGCCAACTTGTTGGTTAAAACATCTTGCTCCTTCTTACAAGCGTTACTTTGATTTTGGCAATAGTGAGGGGAATTGAGTGAATCTGGTTCTTGTGTCTCTTGGCACCATAAGCATTGTCTACAATTTTTACTTGATGGCATATCTCTAGGGCAAGTGTCATTTCTATAATAAATTTTGACAGTCTAAAGGGCTTCTCTATAAACCCATGGCATCTAATAAAATTAAAATCAACCCCCATAAAATAATCTAGTGGGGTTTGGTGATTCTTTATCCATTCTAAATCCCCAGTAGAAAGCCTACATAGAGGTTGCTAGGATAAATCTTGAAGCACAGGTTGCAAGAAATAGTCAATAAATGCATAATAATTCCATGTGCTTGAAAGCACATGGGTCCAGACTAAAGTTGGCTTATATAACTCCGATGCATCAAAAATAGTTAGCAGAAAATGACTACTAATGAACCTATGGTTTTGATGTAAAATCAAATGTACCAAAAAGAGGAGTACCTGAACTTGAAGGAATGGTTATATCTACTCAATTATTGAAGCATACTATCTATGATTGCTTCAGTGAAGTTGAATCGCTTCTTACTCTTTTCTTTCTTCAACATGAAAGCCAGACCCATCTAGTATTTGAGAACCTCGTCATCCCTTTCTAAGTTGTATATGAAGGCTAGCATTGAAAAGACAACTTGTAAGTTTGAATGAAACTGGTTAAATGACAACAGGAAGACAATTTCTCCATTGTTAAGCTTCTTGTTTATTTCATCCCTATATAATTTCAACTTATCTTTTCTTCTTTCCCAAAATTCTTCCATGCCTCTTCACGAGAATTTCTTGGCTGCCATGTTTGAATAAATGCACAACATATCCCTAATAGTTGTCACATTGATGGTGATTTTTAGCTTGTTACCAATTATAACCCTGGTGCCTTCATCTAGCTTCTCTGCACATATGTCTATTAGCTTTGGGTATAGATGCATGGAGGGAAACATGTATTGTGGTAGACCATAATGCCAGAGTTTTACTGCAAGACCTTTGGTCAGCCTTGTGGAAATCATTCTCTACGATGCCCCTTCTCAAAGCCTCTTATGGTTTGTACGCAACTTGGGGTCGAAGATGTAGAACCCAAATCCTAGACCTGCACAAACACAAGAAATAAACACATCATTAGATCAATATGCAAGTGAGAATCAAGATTCCCCATGAAATCTATTTAAATTGCAAAGAATAAGAAATGAGATAAAGAACATAAGCAAACATAAACAAAAGCTATCAAATCCTTTTCAATGTAAAGAAAAGTCTTGATCCCATGGGGGAATTGGTGTCAATTTGATGTGGAAATTGGCCCTTTCCCAACTCCTATGCAAGCTTTGTGTTGATTTGGTGAAGATGTGATCCACTTTGGTAGAATTCCTGCATAACCTAGCTACAAACTTGATAAAATTGATGAAAACGGTGATTCTTGAAGATGAAATTGAGTATAATAAGTTTGCTCAAATTGTGGATGATAAAAATGAGGAGAGAAGCCTCTTATTTATAGTAAGACAAGATGGAGGAATGAGAAAAATGGAGCAATGTAGTATCATTCAACATCCAATGGGAAAGTGCCACTTGTCAAGATGTGAATGGAGGAAGCTTGAGCACATTTTGATGAATGTGCACAATAAATGAAATTAGGTGGAATTTGAAAATCATGAAATGACATGTAAGAGGGAAAAGGAATGAATTAAATGCCACTTGGCTCAATGCACAAGGACATGTAAGAGGGAATGAATGTCTTGTTGGAAGGAAAAATCCAATTGGACGGATTTTCAAACTTGGAGGAATATTCCCCTAAAGATGCCAAGTTGAAAGAAAATAGGGATTTAATAAATCCATTAAATGTATTTTCATGTGCAAGTGGAAAAATCTAGAGAAATTGAATGATTAGGATTAAATTAATCAAGGTTTAATTAATTTAATAAGGGATTAGATGATGCGACCATTTGATTTAGATTTTTGGGTTGATTTAAATCAAAGTTAAGAGGAGAATGATTTAGATTTAATTAAATAAGGATTTGATTTATTTAATTAAAGAGGGATGATGATGTTAGATTAAATCAAATAAGGTTTAATTTATTTAATTTGATAAGATGACTTTAGAGATTTAATCAAATAAAATGAATTATTTAATTAAATAGAGACTAGAGGGTTAATTAAATAACTTTGATTTATTTAATTAACAAGAGAGAATGACTTAATCAAATAAATGATGATTTATTTAATTAAGGGACAAAGAGTGATGATTAGCTACGAAGATGATTTAGGATGAAATGGTGTTAGTAATCAGGATCAAGTGCATGTACATTTTACGTGTCTACAGAAAATATTATCTGTGAAATCCTTGATCGCCTCATTTTTGATGTGGTTGCCTAGCTTTATGATCTTGGTATGAGGAAAACTCCATTCTTATGGCGTTGAGGCATTGGCATAAGAGACATCTCCAAATACGTTAACATAGCCTAGCTAAGAAAGTAGAACTTTAGTATTTCGACCCGAAGATGACACCTCAGCCATTTTGTGTTCCTGATAGAATGTTGTAGATTCAACTCTCAGAGAAGCTTTTACTCAAGGGTTTACAATTAGAATTTTTTTTCTTTTTGCTCATTCGATTTTCAAATGCACATGCAGTAAATGTGTTATTGTTATTGATAGCTCTTTAAGTGCTTCCAACAGGGCAATACGTGTGGAGTAGGGGTCCATTCTTCTTAGAAATGCCAACCTCACTATAAGAATGAAATTAGTACATTACTTGTTTTGACCTTGGAGAAAGATAGCCTAGAGCAGTGGGAAGTGTGTTTAAAAAAGATTTGCATTAATTAAGTAGGAGGTTGCTTTAAAAAATGTCTTTTCACATGAGCGAGTTTGCTAGCATCCATGAAGGTGATGAACACATGGCAACAGGTCATATATACGAGCATTAATTTCCAACATCTAAATTAATTCTTCAAGACTTTGCAAAATCTCCTTTGTATGATTTTCCCTTCAATCCTTACTGCCAACTTACATTTTTTTTCATTGTTCAACGGGGAAAATTTTTCTGTTCACAGGCTTTTTTGGATCACACTTTTCTATAATTAGTATTCCCATCTTGCAAGAATAGTCATTAAGTTTGTGTTAAGTTGGAAAGTTTCTTCCACTGTGTTTTTTGAGTTTGGTAAATTTTTTGTTGCATCATGAGCGATTTGGGCACTCCGATTCAGCTTTGGGGCTAAAAACTGCAAGGCTCCTTTGTGGAGGAGGTTAGCAATGATAGGATCAAATGCCTTCTATGGATGAAGAGCTGCCTGATTTTTGTGGCATTCAAATGGGTCTTAGGGAGGAATTACGTGAAGGAGTTGAACCAGCCCCACTGCAACACCAACATTATCTCTTGGTTTGTGGCCTCGCTACTCGACCTGGGCATTTCCAAACCATGGATAATCGCACTTTGCCGAGAAATGTTCAATTCAACGTATTTGGATAGGCTGGATGGAATTGTTCAGGTGGTTTCCCCCGTTGTTGGCATTTTGTCTACAATAGACCTACATAGACACGTCGACAACATAGAGGTGGTGCCATGGTTTCCCTTCCTTTTGGATTTTTGGACCATGTACCTTGAGCACCACTACTAGCAATCTAGACTTATGGCCTCCTTCCTCCTAAAGATGAATAATGTGGAGCTAATCAATGATGTCGAATGTATCACCTCTTTCGAGAGCCTGGGCCCTAGTGTGGAGGATTGATGCATGTGCAATGTTCATGCACCTCTGTGATGAAAACCCTGTTGGCGTTTGCTTGAGAACTAAAAAAAAATCTACATTTTTTATCATTGCTATTCTAGAGGTCGAATTTCCATGCTATTATGTAATGCCTCCAATTTTGACTTGTAATGATGAATCTCTTTTTGGATTTTTGAGGGAGAAGATTTTCAAGATTTTTTCTAAGCTTTAAGCTCAAACACTCCATACTATATGTAACAAATTTCTCATGAATATAATATAGTTCTTTTGTGTTAGCACTTGTTTTATACACAAAATGCTTATTTACAAAAATTTACAAATGGTACATAAGGAAATTTTTTAATGAACTATGATTATTTAATTAAAAGGTTTTAGATGAATACCATTTACTAGTATTTCCAAAATATTTCTATCCATATCTTGTAGTTAATATGCATTACTAGCTTTGCATCTGTAAATGTGGAAGGGACCCTTCCATAGAGAAGCAAATTTGGCATGCTTCCCTAGTTTCATAGCTCATTCGACAAATTTTAGCACAAGACTCCCCTCCCTAAAACATGGGTCAAAGGAATTCTTGTCAAACCATAATTTGACTACTTGCTAGCATTTAATCATGGCGTCAAACACCTTTTCTATTTTTATTTGAGGTTTAATAATTCAACAAGCCTTACTTCCATCCCGATGTCTTCCTCGACCTCTAAGGATTTTAGCAATTGCAGCGTTGGGATCTCCATTGAAATGGGTAGGACTACTTCCTTTCCATACACCAACTCATAGGGAGAGGCCTTTAGAATTTTCTTAGGAGTAATGTGGTCCACCCACAAGGCTGGGCACAGATTCCTATGCCATTCCTTTTGATGCTCCGACTCAATACACTTTATTAGCTTGATCAGGTTCTTGTTGGTGGATTCCACCAATCCATTCCCTTGCAAGTAATAGTTCAATGAAGTCTTGAGGTATACCTCATTTTTTAGGGACAAGTCCGTCATCCCAAAACCTACAAAGGCTCGTGAATTATCCAAGATGATAATATTTGGAGAAGCAAACCTTGCCACGAATTCCTCAAGAAAGTTGACAATTTTTTCCTCTGTAGCATTCTTCATAGGAACTGCCTCCATCCACCTTGTAAAATAATCAGTAGCCATGAGAATTCATTTATGCCCCGAGCTAGATATGGGATTTATCATCCCAATAAAATCTAACCCCCATTGTGTGAAGGGTTCTTCAATCATGATCAGATTCAACGACATGACATAGTTCTTCTGCTTGCTGACAAATTATTGGAACTGAGTGCATTTTCTCATTAGACGGTAAGATTTAGAGAAAAATGTAGGCCAATAGTAGCATGCCCACATGATTTTTAAGGTGGTGGTCTTGGCGGAGAAATTCCTGCCTTCTGGGTTGCTATGGAATTCATTCAGAATTCTCTTGGCGTGTGGCTTGTCCACACAATGGAGGAGGAATCCATCATAATTTCTTTTAAATAGAATGCCTTCGACCAGTATGTATCTGACACCTTGAAGCATGTAGTATCTTCTCTTGTGTGGTGGGATGTTGAGTGGGTATCGATCGATCTACATGAATCTCATTCGATCACCCACCTAGGACTCATTTGATTCGAATTGATTTGCATAGACCTGGTCGGCCTCCTCTTCTTCCTTGGGGTCGAGCTCTTGCATGAGGTATTCACATAGGCCTCTTCTTCTGACCAATTTTTTTGGTCAAATATCGACATCATACTCCAGGATCTTAATGATCCAGTTCACCCTTTTCTCTGTGATCTCACCTTCTGTGATGTATTCCCTAACACTGGGATGGCCGATGAGGACTGTAATTTTGTTGTCTGAAACCAAATGTTAGAATTTTTTAAGGCTTTTGACAATGGAAAAGGCTTTCTTTTCTATAAAATTATATCTGGTTTCGTACCCTTTTAGGTATTTGAAGTGAAAAGAAATGGGATGCTCTTCGCTCCCTCCTTGTCCTTTTGCATGAGCACAAAGGCTATGTTGTGTTGGCTGCTATAAACATATAGTAGGAAGTCTTTAGAAAATTCTAAGTTTGCTAACACCGAACTTGTGGAAATGGTCTCTTTAATCCTTTTGAAGGTGATTTTTCCTTCCTGGCTCCACTTGAATGCTAATCCTTTCTTTAGCATCAACGTGATAGATCTCACAATTCCTACGAAATCTAAAATGAATTGGCTGACAAATTTAATCTTCCCCAAGAAAGACTGTAACCCTTTATGGTTAACAGGTAGAGGTAGTTTTGTTATAGAATTTACCCTTTCGAGATCTATGGCTATTCCTTCTTTAAATACCATGAAGCCAAGAAATTTTCCTTATGGTACTTCGAATACACATTTCTTGGGATTTAAAGAAATCCTGAACTATTGGAACTTCTGGTAAACCATTTCCAAATGATCAAAATTATCATCTTTTCATTTTGAAAATATAGTCAGGTCATCTAGATAAATTAGGATGATCTTGTTGATCAATCCTTTAAAAGTGATATCCATTGCACGTTGAAAGGTGACACCCGCATTGTAGAGGCCAAAGGGAATTTTTGCATACACAAACATCCCCCACTTGGTAGTGAACATTGTTTTGTGTTGATCCTCCTCCTTCACATAGACTTGGTTGTAGTCCAAAAAACCATCGAGTAATGAAAAAAATTCTGACCCAACCACGGTTTGTAAGATTTGATCCATTGAGGGCAAAGGGTAATGGTTCTTTAATGATGCTTTATTCAAGTCTTGAAATTCCACACAAAGTTGTATGTTTCCATTCTTTTTTCGGACTGAGCCTAGATTGGATACCTAGGTGGAGTACTTAATCGGGTATATAATCTTTGACTCGATCAACTTTGTAAGCTCCTATGCCATTAACACTTCCACCTTTAGGTTGACCGGTCTTTTCTTTTGTCAGATGGACTTGGATCCCTCGACCAAGTCAATAGTGTGTTGGATTATGCTAGGATCATATCCTTTGAGATCATCGTAGGTCCATGCCATGACCTCGTTGTATTTAGCGCACAAGTCTTTTAGCCTCTCCTTTTCCTCTTGTGGTACACTCTTCCTAACCTTGTTTTTCTTTCCATCTCTGACGTTGAGGTCCTCATAGTCCTCCTCATCGACTGCAAATCCCCACTTACTATTTCTCACATCCTTACAGTCAAAGAGATTCTAGAGAGTTATTAAGCCTCGTGAGAGCTTATTACCTTTAAGTTGGATCACATGTTCCTTACCAACCTCTTTGGATATGGTTTGTGGTTGATAAAAAAAAATTCACGTCTATTGCAAGAAGGTTGAAATTTGAGCATCGTCTTCGAAGACTTGTTAGTTTTGGTCATTGTCAGGGATAGTTGATCAGAAGATGGTATGAACTATGTGTTGGTTCTCGATTGATTTGGGGATTGGCTCAAATTGCAAGCCAATCAAATCCATTCTATATACGATAGAATTTTGAGACCTCGAGATGACTTGGATGTTAAAAGCTTTGAACCATTCGATTAGGTCACATACCCTATGCCAATAGGACTACATTCTCATATTTTTGGAAATCACCTGTCCTCAGATCTGGCTTACAACCAAATCAGAATCTCTAAATACCTATATCCTTTTTATGCCCATTAGTTATGCTAGAGCTAGATCGTGAACCAATCCTTCATATTCGACATCATTGTTTGAACATGAGAATTGAAAGTGGAAAGCTCTAAGGGTCTTTGACCTGGTTGGAGATACAAGGTGGATGTCGTCTCTAGAGTTATTTTTGCACTTGGATCCATCAAAATGTAGTGTCCATAAACTTTTGGTTCCTGATTCACTTGGTTTCTCTTGCTTTTTTACCAATTTTGGGAGGGCTTGGTCCTCATTGAACATTACATAAGTGCCTAGGTCGATAGCATAAAAGTTCCCAAAAGGGTCAGAATCAATGAATTGGTTGAGCAGGACCTCTTCTTCGAGGGTCCAATCACTTATGGCCTTTTATTCTTCTAGCATTTCTATGCAATACATATCCTTTTTGGAAAAGGAGGTATTATCTACTTCAAAACTTAGCATTGCATCCTCCACGATGTGTTTGGGGTGCAAAGGATTAGATAGGATCTTCATCTTTGCCCCGTTCTTGGTTCATAATATTAAGTGGGATCAGTCAAGTGCTAGGTATCCACCAAGATTTTCTTTAAAATCCCTTAATAGGCACATTCCGAAGATGGGGGGAATGTCAATTATGATCACTTCCTGGGTAATGATTTGGCTTAGAGAAGAAAACAAGGTCAAAGAGAGGTCTTTAATGCGACCAATGGTTGAGACCTTCTTTCCATCTAGCTGCATAATTCCCTCGTCAAGGGGCTCATATTTCAAGTTTAGAGCATTGGCAACTAGCTTGGGCATGACTGTGGTATTGGCCCCTGAATCTATCATATTATTATGTAGTAACTTATCTCCTAGGATAAGTGTCAAGAAGAAGGGAGTGGTATTTGGCCTACTTACCTCTTTCACTTTTTCTTTGTTTGTTGTATTCACATATGATGCAGCTCTTGATGATTGGGGGTTTGATGTGGCCATTTTTACTTTATCTTGATTGTGCGATGGGACTGTATCTATCTGTGGAATTTGTTTTTCATTATTCAACACCTCTTTGAGAAAGGTCTTCTGCTCTAATATTGATAGGACATCCCACAAAGATAGGTTGGTGGGAGATTTCTTCAATTGTTCCACCACATTAAGCATTCTAATTGGCAGGAGCTTTGGTTTAAATCAGGGCACTTCCCTTGCCTTTGGGAAAGGCCGGTCTGCTGCTGGCAGGCTTGGGACCTTATCCATGTCTTTTGGTGGACATGGTTGATCCTGTGACTATTGGGTTGGTCGTATGTATGGAGCCTATTGTAGTTGTGGTTGTGACCATTGTGGTTGCAACCGTTGAGGAGTTTGTTACACATATTCCTTGATAAGTATTCTTTTTGATCGAGTATTATAATTTGATTGTACTTGCGAGGTGTTGGTTGTTGGAACATTGTTCACAAATACTAAATCCTCCTCCTGCATCCAAGAGAAAAGTGCTTGGTTAAGGGAAATGTCTAATTATTTTTCTAAGGACATACCTTGTGTCCCTACGTTGAATCGAGCATTCTCAATTCTGGGAGACTGATAGTCCTCCACATATGAAAATATGTTGTGGTTCCTCTGTTCTGCTACCTTTTGTTGAAGATTCCCCCTTGGGAAATTTTGGGGCATGTGACCATCATTGCATGGGAAGCACCAAGCCTTTGCATATTTCGCTAGATTGTTGTCTTGGGACTAATTCTTTGTTCAGGCTATTCTTGACAGTTTACAATAGGGTGTTCATTGGGAAAATTTGTCCTGTAGATGCTTGTTGTTGATTTCCTCCTCTTAGAGCTCCCTAGTACATGTTATCTTGGTAAGGTGGCCTCCCTCGATAATTTGTGTGGGAAGCTTTGGAGGCACTTCTTATTGACGTCGAATAATGACCAGCTTGTTTGTGAAGGACCTCATGAGATTCTTCATGTCATTGACATCTGCTGCCAATGAAGAGGAGCCTGACGTGCTTGGTTATGCATTTGGGTACGCATAGATTGTTGGTGGTGGTGCAACCAATGTGCTAGGGGGTGAAACAAAGGTGTTGGGAGTTACCTTCTCCTCAATTTTACCAGTGATCTCTGTGAACATTGGCATCAATAGCCATGGTGGAAGCTTCCCTGAGTCTATTAGATTGTTCTCTACTTGCATAGCCAAATCATATGTGTCGGGCAAGGTATCGCCTCCCAAAAATTGTACCATGACTGCGATATCTAAATTGAAATCCTTCAAATAAAACATGAATACCATAGCCACTGGAGGCTTGGATGTCACAAGAATCATTTTCCAGGTTTTATGGAGCCTAGTGTTGAAGTTGATCATGGCCTCTTGCGGGGCTTTCCTGATTGTGATCAATTACTACAATAACGATGAGTAGTCTCCTTTCTTTGAGAAGTGGTGAAAGAGTTTATCTCCAAGCTCATCCCAAGATTGGATGGTATTGGAAGTCAAGGATCTATACCAGTCTTGAGCCTCTCCTTTGAAAGATGCAACTAACAATTTGAGGGCCACATTTTTCTTTGTGATGTTATGGACCCTACAAACCTTTGCTATGTCCTGGAGGTACTTGGAAGGTGTTTTAAAATCCTCCCTCGTGAACTTTAGAATTGTTTTGATGGCATTGGTGAGTATTGTGGGCCGGACATCTGGAGGTGTAGGTGGAACTAGCGGACTATCACTGTCCTAGGTTAAGAAATTTATAAGAGCAGGGGTACCTTGGAGAGCCATTGGAAAAAAAACCCCTATGGACCGAGTAGACAAGTATTCTGATTTGAAAAGTTCAATCGTCTAGAGGGGTAGATAGAGCTCTAGACTTCGGGCTAGCATTTCTTACCCTATTGCTTCTGATAAGTGATGTTGAACATATGACTCATCTTCTCCTAAGGGTCGAAGAGGGTAGCTGAGAATATTGGAAATTTCCTCTAGAGGATGCTCTAATTTGGACCCTAGGCATGAGATTACCATCTCCTATTAGTCTGATTTAGAAAGATGCTTGTTTAAGGATAATTATCAAACACTATGAAAGAACAGGGTCCCACCGGGCATGCCAAGAAAAGAATTGTTGATCATGAAAGCTTTTGCTTCTCCTGAAAAACTTTATGGAAAATTCAGTGAGTGGGGGGACTTTCTTTTGCCTCACTGAATGACCTCCGATATTTTTATAGAAGTCAAATCTTCCTTGTGTTTTGGGGAAAAGGGGAAGGGAAATGCAGAAAAGAAACTATCTACGATGATGCACCAAATTTTTTTTAGAACATTTCAAACCCTAGCAAGCTCTTACTTCTAATGGAATAGACACAGAATGCCATATACCCTTCATTGTTGGAAAGAGAATGAACAAATAAGGCCCATAGGAGCACAAAGCGGTCATGAGATCTCTCCGCGGGAAGCACCCATTAAGATCCAACATAAATAAGAAACCCAATACTAAAATAAATACTTCATATCTTTACAAAACCCTCTTGCTCTCACAACATAATATGAAATTTAGCACAATCTTTGCAAAAAAATGAAAGAGTATAGAAAACATGATTCAATTTCTGAAAGAGAGCATTATTCAATCATAGAAGCTAGTGGCATAGAAAGCAATTGCCAAGACTATACTTGTACAAGTTGACACAGAGCATTCAACACACACAAAATAGAGAAAGAAAACATGTGACAGAGGCCATAGTTTCGTAATCTCACATATTCCTTCCTACTATTACTTGTTCTTGCAATAAATAACATAAATACAAAGGTCAGATACCAATCCAAGTAATCGACTTGATAATTTTAACATGCCAAAGAGAAAAACAAAATCTCTGTAAAAATATTCCTATTTCTCCCCTATTATAATTCTTCTAACAGACAAAAACTTATGTCTTGATGATGATGATTAACAAGCCACTAAAACCTCCTCTTATAGGACCGAAAAGATGTGCCAACATCGTAGCTAATAGAGATGAACCCCTAACAGGTGTCCTCATCTGATACTTTGCAATTCGATCAAGGATTTGATTTGATAATATCAATCTTCACTAATAAAAGTTGAGCTGCTTAAAAAATGGCTCTAGATGCTTTGAAAAGGTATTGTTCTCAGAGGAGGATTTGAAGTCATAACTGCTTGATAAAATCTGATCTGATCAGCTATAAGCAATAATGGCACCACCCCAAAGAGTAATCCTGAAGGTGTAAGATCCACCCTGTTGCCCGAAAATCTCTGCCAAAGAAATAATACACCCGCGAGTGAAACAACATGTCTAACAAAAGGGTGGCGTGGTACGTTGGCGGTCAATTTTCAAGTCCATGAGATTAGCTTGTGGTAAATTCCTACAACGTAGCCACGTGTCTTGTTTCGAGATCGAAAGGAAAGTGATATGAAAAGGTCATGCAGCCACTACGTGGCACATTGCGCACCTTTTGTGGGAGTAACTTTATCTTTCGAGGTGAGGTGCCATCAAAAATGCACAAAACAATAAGAGCTGAAAAGGAAGAATTGCAAGGACCAAAAGCACAAGCGAAAATTATTAGGAAAAAAATTCTCCACAATAGATATATGTAAAAGGAGAACAAGAAGTGGAAAAACTTGGATTTACATTATGGATTATAGGGAAATGAATATACATAATATGAGAAGGATGGGGCTGGGTTGTAAAAATATGGAAATTATCATAATCTAGATCAATAGGTAGATAGTAGGTATATCAAATGACAAGAAGGTAGAGAAGATATATTAGTAGAGAAGGTGATATGAAAGGACATAAGGGCCTCCAAATTTTTAGGAAATATGCTAAGGAGGAAAGTGGAGGTAGGATGGTGAGAAAGACTACCCAAGATGTGATTAATGGAAAGAGGAGAAGAGTTTAAATAGATGAACTCTAGGATGTGATCAAGGTTATTGAGGTAGGTAGAGAATAGTTGATAGGGAAAGGAGTTAAGAAAGGGGCATAGATGAAGGCTATGACATGGGGAAATACATGGTATGTGATAAGGAAATACAAGGATGCAAGAATAACTAAGATTACCTAAGGTATGGGATGAATATATTGAGGGAATGGGTGGAATACAATAGGTCACAACTAAGGATAGAAAAGTGTGGGTAAAGTAATCTAAGCTAAGGGGAAACTAGAGCTAGATAAGAACTATGGTAAAATATGGGAAACTAAGGATAATATTAGGCTTGGTTGTATGATTAAATGAGATTAAGGGTATAGATGGCTGAGGGATTAAGTAATGTAGGTTGAGGAGGGTAAATGAAAAAATATTACATGTGTAGGGAGAAATTGGATCCTAAGGGAATGATAAGAGGATGGTAGGGTAAGATTTTGGGTAACTAGGGCATGGATAATGGGAAAGTGATGTTAGGTCAAAACAGAGGTTAGGGGAAGCTAAGGAGATGTATAAATAACTATTAGAATAGATAGAATTAATCTTATAATTTGAGAAATAGGTTTTTTGAGGAGGGGAAAGAGAGATGCGAGATGAAAAAGGTATGATTAGGTGTTTAGAATAACAAAAAGGGGTCTTGAGAAAGCAGAAAGAGGTATTGTGAAGTAAAGAAAGAAATAGATGTGTCATAACAAAAGTTTAGTAGTTGTTGGGAAAGATGAATAGAGATTTGGGATGGATGTATTAGGTGGTGGATATGTCTAATGAAATGGGAAGACTAGAAAGGGAATATATAGACTTGGGATTAGTTTAAAAAAGATGGGAGTTGGAAAACACTAGTAAGGAAATATTATTGAAAAAAGGAATAAGAGAAAGGGGAATGGTGAAAAATATATAGTTTAGGGTTTGAAGTATTGGGGAAAATAAATATGTCTAAAAAGTAGATAGGTTAATATTTTTTGATAAAAAACCAAGAATAGGTGGGTGAAAAATTATGCTACTAGACAGAGAGGTGGAGTTTAAAACAAATAAAATGTGAAAGGATAAAATGTTGTACTTTTTAAAAGAATAAAGAGAGGAATATAAGGGATAAAATGAGTGAGAAATAAATATTCAAAAAAATGTGAAGTAGGGGATTTGCTAGTTTGTAGAAGAAAAATATCAAAAAACCAAGCATGGTTTTTAGGTTCACAAAATGAAATAATAAATAGTATTTTTTTTAATTAATTACTAAGCCTAGCATACATAAATTATAGAGATAAATTAATAATTTTCTCTCTGAGAAACTATTACAAGGAGTTGGGATAGATATACTGCATAACAAAAGTGAGGAACATGTAACTAAAAATGCTTAGAGAAGTGAAATAAATAAACAAAAAATGTGCACCTAGTATTTGTCAGATTCTAAGACTAAAAATGTACAAAGAAAGTTCCTGATAAGCTATGCATAGTAAATCTAAGAGCATTCTAGTGAATTTTCTATGATAAGGGTGCAACTAAACCACTCTAAGGATGCAACACTATAAAAATGGCACTCCATAGTCTTTTGGAGTGCTAAAGCCCTTGATGACTAGGATTTTGTAACTTTGGGATTTTTCAAGATCATCTAAAGTATTTTTTTTCCTACGTGGTGTTCTTTTTAATTTATAAGTCTCTAAAACCTAGGTTGAAGCATTGAAGACACGAAAAATTAGTGGCTATGTCTAGGATATTGTGTCAATAAGTCCCCTATTCTTCATTAATTTTGGGAACTATAATACTAACTATTTACACTTAAATTGACACATCGTCAATTGCCTACTTACCCAACCATTTCCTCCATAATTGATTGAATAAATCCTTATTTATCTAATTAATTATCTAATAATCACCCCCTTATTTTAAATTAAATAATATTTTATTATTTAATTAATAAAGTCACTATTCATCCAATATCATTTATAGTCCAAACTCACTTAATTAACCTTATTTTGTAGTCCAACTTAGGTAAATAGATTTAAATATTTATTTACCTTGATTACCCATCCCTTTTCCAATAAATAAATAAATATGTCTATTTATTTTATTTTGTTTTTCCATCCACTTTCTCTTAGCGAACTAAAACTGATTAGCTCATTAATCCCTCACTCACACATTCCTAATCCAAGTCAAACCCCCTCAAATAATGCACAATCCCCAAATGTGTGCAAAGGTATGGCCTCTATACACAAGGCATGATCCCTTTGAACACGTGAAATGGCTATGGTGCCATGTCACATGAGGCAAAAGACTTGCTCATACCTCAAGGGTACTCCCAAGTACCCCTTTTCCATCTCACCATATAATCCCTCAAAGGGTTTCTCCACCATAAATTTCCCTTCAATCTTTTAATCTTCTCCATCCACCAACCATGGGAGGACCCCTATCCTCCTCTTATCCCTCCAAGACTCTCAACCAATTTGATCCCTTGATCATTCGATCTAATCCTATCCATCTAATCTCATAGCATAATCTATAAATTTGATTATTTCCTAAGCCATTTTCAACATCTCACCTAGATATTCAACCTTAAGATGCTAGTGGAAACACTCACATACTACCAAATCCACCAATAATGAGAAAAACCTTCATAGAATTGGCGCAACAAGGGTTGGTACTAGTAAGATTTGTTATATTTTTATCAATGTTTACTAATCTTTATACTTAATTTGTGTGTTGCTTTAGATTGATAGTAGAATAGTTTATATAGTTTAGCTTGTTCTCTCACATGCTCCAATTGTATTGTACACACTAACATAGGAAAGGGTTGTGTTTAGACCTATTGAATATGTGCAAGTGGTGTGAAAATAATGGTGTTAGTGTAATAAAATCCCCATGGGGAAAATTATATGATGAGTGTCATGTGTAGGTAATGGTGTTAATAGGGCAATAAAAAGAATCATACAAGGATATACAAAGTGTTTCAAATTTTTTATGAGGGTAATAAAGTGATTATGCATATTTTGATATCTATAGACAAGGACAATCTAATTAATTCATGAAGGGGAAACAATAAAAATGGACGTGAATAATATAAAAGAAATGAGAACTATAGGGATTCAATGCATCAATGTTTAAGTGAGGCTTCTCAATTTCTATTCTTCAATATTAGCCAAGATGCACTTGCTCTATACTGGATTCTTTGTAGATCATGTGTATTGCAAGCTTGTAATTTTTTAATTTTTCTAGAGGGAGATTAAATAATGAGTGAATGGAGGAATTTTTTGCATAAATTAAAGATTATACTAAGAATTAATGGTGACCAAAAATATAGTAATGGTTAGGCTACTAATAATTAGGGAAACTTTGGGTTCACTAGGGGCTATAACATTAGGGGGTTCTAGGGAGATTGTATAGTATAGTTTCTATACTTGAAGGGATGGTTGGGGATGAATTTATAAGGCTTAGGATGCTCACATTATCTAGATTGTGACTAAAAAAATGGACCAAGCACAAGTAAAAGAGGTGTTAAAACAAACTAGGGGAATGGACATCAAAACAAATTTAGAAAAGGGTTGGAATTGTAGAGTATGCCATTTACAACCTTTAGTTTCCTTGATATACATGTTACACATACTCATGGCCCATTTATCTTATATTTTTTTTGTATATATAATGCTTCTTAAAGATTACTCATTGATTTTTCATTGCTATATTATGCTTCAAGTATATCCTATTCATCAATCTTATATTGCTATATCATGTTTGCAAGGCATTATATTTTGATTCACCGTGCTCTTGATCTTACTTATTATCTAGAACTAATAATTTGGTATTAAATTGATACAATTTTTTTCCTAAAGCTTCACATATTGAGCCTAAATTGATGCATTGTACTCTTAATAGTTACTTGTTGCATTTATATCAGGGGCATCATGCCTTCCCCTTATTATTTCATTGACACATCATTAAACTTGGGGGGAATCATGTCTTACCCTTTTTATATATGTCACAACCTCATGGTTACACCTTTACATTAGGGGTATTATGCTCTCATATTTTATACATTATACCTACTACTATTTAAAGGGCCCTTGCCCCAATATTTTGGCTTCATACCTTTTCATGGGAGCTTGCTCCATAGCTCTAGTTTTATGTCATTATCTACATTTCCATCATCACTAGGGACTTATTGTATTACCTACACATTTGTGTGTTCATGCTCTTGAATGTTGCATTGGGGGCATATGCCACTCTAGTGACTTATGCATTTATAGTGGTAATTTTGGCTATTTTTTACCATGTCACCATTTTATTTCCCATATTGATAGTAATATTTTTTATTGATGCATCTCTACCTTATGCACTTACATAATTAATTTGCAAGCTCATATGATTACATGATTATATTATGACATGTTTATATATAGCCTTAGCTTACATTTATTTTTCATGTACTAATTTTCCTTTTCGAGTAATTCCTTGTGCCCTTTGGATATAATCAATTATTAAGGGTGGAGCAAGGGGAGGGCAAGAAAACCTGATATTTCCATGTGCTTATAGAGATTCATCTTACAAAGAACACACACACACACACATGATCATATTCTCTTGAGGTCCATTACTATATATGGATCTCATGACAGTTGTATCCTTCTAGTGTAGACATAAATATTTGTTTTCCATACGTGTTTGTGAGTACTACATACTCTGAGATGCATGATAATTTTAAGATTTACACCTCAAAGTGGGCAAAAAATGAAATGGTGAAATTTTCATACCCATGTACCATTTCCCATATGGTTTTGTGCCCATTTTGAGGAAATGTCTTCACATATGAGCATAGTGACAAATGTCACAATCTTGTAAAAAGTTGGGATCATTCCCCTTAAATTTTATCCTCTTGTACGCACCCATATCCATATACACATAGACCTATGTATCCATTTACACACAAACACTTATAAGTTCAACTTATCTACCCACTCAACACACTTACCTATGTACATACCCCACTCATTACCCACTAAAATTTGAACATTAGGACAAGTCTATAGTCATAAGGGCAACCCATAGTCACAAACTTGTCCCTTCAATTTTTAAACTTTAAATTAAAATTCTACCAACTAGCCCCATTCATCCTCTCACTCAGAGTCGACTAAACATATGTTTGCAAAATTTTATGCTATATACTAGTATGTAAAGACATTCAATGGATTCATTCTAATAATTAAGTACACACATTCTCTGTCTCATCCTAGAACATTGGATCAATTAATAGTGACGCATTTTGTTCAGTGCAATAATCAGAGCAACAAATCTGCATACTTTAACACTTCCATGCTATTCTCTATCATAGTTGAATATCTAGGTGTTGATTTGAGAGAACTATGACTAACTGATAATCCTTGAGGTATTCTTAAAGCTTGCCAAGTTCTTATATATTCAGGAAGAGTGTAGCAAATTATCATGCATTAGCGAAAGTTGTAAATCAGAACATCATTCTATGTAGGGACAAGTATCAACCCAGAGAACAGATCCAGAACCTCGACTTCATCCCAAATCCTCAAACTTATCTTCTAATAAAACATAAATTGAACACAAACATCAAGACAGTTCATCGACAAAGACGCACTCTTTCCAAATCAGTATCCCTCTATTATATTTGTATTTCCTAAAATAACTACTATCAATCTATGGCTTAAACAAAAACTTCCCTAAATATCAATTTCTATCAGATCTATGCTTTCACTTTTTAAAAAGAAGTCTGTCATCCTTTCCAACGACAATACGACAGCATAGCAGAAAAATATATGATGAGTATAATCATCCGCTTTTGACCAATGTTAGTTTATAAATTTGATATAACTTATAGGTGCCTCGATTCCCGTTCTGGCTTTTTAAGAGAATCCTCAGCTACCTACAGCAGTATCGTACACACAAAGTTTCCACAGATGAACAGACCAGTCTTTCTTTCTCGTGAACGAATTTATGCAATTGTACTTGCCAAGTACATGTTAGGTATCAATGAACTCTGAACCAAAGTCTCTGCTCTTTGTATTACTCTGTTGTTGGGTATGTAAAAGTCTGATGTTTAAACTGTGCTTGATTATCTTCAAATCTCAGATATATCTCTGGTCTACAAGAGGGTTTATATAATTGTATTTATAGTAAAAATGTTAATATTGTATATAAGATTCGAGTTAGATGATAAAAAATTAAAGATATTAAGTTTCTACAATCTATTTTACTGTCAATAATTTCTGGATTTGATTGTGTTTGTGTTTTTTATCAATGTTTCAAATCACCTTCCGCGATTCATCATCAGAATAAGAGAAAATTAAAGAAAAGTCGAAAAACAGAAAAATTGTACACAATTAATATCTAAGCATATTTTGAAATACATTTAGATTCTTGTAAAGAAAAGTCTAAACAGATAAGTATAACTGTTTGGATAATAACACATCAATTATATAAACTTTTCAATTTATGTTATAAGAGATTTAATTTTAAATTTACGTTATAAGAGATTTAATTTTATTTACAAGCTTGCAAGAGAAAATTTGGATGACTCGGATTTCAAAACATTTTCACATTGCAAGTGCAAACATCAAATACTCTCACATCTGCAACCCAGTTTTTCCAAGTGTTTCAAGTTCCAGAGAAACTTTTTGAGTTCTATAATTTGGAGTACATTGAATCACAGTGTTGAATATCTCCAAAAGGCCTTTATTACTTACTGCACAAATACCAAAAAGCCATAAAAATATAGTTCATTCTATTATGGGCCACTAAATAGTTCACTCTATGATGGACCCAGGGCAAAAAGTTTGAAACCTTAGAGCAAAGTTCCTTAGAAGAGAGGAAAAGAATATATATGTATATATTTTTTAAATGGGAAAAAAATTTAATAGTCAGTATGTTGTTTATTTGTTATTTTGAAAGTTATATATTTTATTTTATTTTTATATAAAAAATAATGTCTTTTAATTACTTTTAGACTATAAAAAATTATTATATATTCAATATAAGTGACAAAAGTTCTAACAGAACATATATATTAATTATATGTTTGAAAATTATCTTTAGATTACAAGAAAAAAAAATCCAATACAAGTGGCACAAGTTCTAATAGAGCATATATATATGATACTAATAATTACAATAAATGAGATATTATAATGTCTTTAACTTTCTATTCTGATATCTATGTTTATATCTATATCTATTCTTGTTGAGGATTTAAAGATGTGTTTGGATGTATGTGGTTGGACAAGGCTTGAATTATAAAGATATATTTTGTATTAAATCATAAAATTTAAAGATTTTAAAGGAAACAAATCTTTCTATAAGAGTAATCTAAGTTAGTCAAATGAAATACATACAACTTGCATAAATCATCTTTGATTAATTACTAGAGTTGTGGTTGTGATAATTCAGAATTGAATATTGTTTTTGGGAAGTAAATATGCTGGATAAGATGTACTTAACTTTAGGATCAATGATGCATAGTTCTATTATAATTCTAGAACTGGATTGTCTTTGGACTAGAAATCCAATCTCATTGTCTATGTTTTGCCTCAAATTCTACATAAAAATTATGTTCTCTTTAGGTCGATTCTATGGATCTAAATCACTTCTTTAGGTGCAAAGCTAATCTTATTACTTGTGTGCCTCTTCCACTAGGTTCATTTGATTCATTATTGTCTACTCTATGTGAAAGAATGGATGGATCAAAGTGGGTCCTCTTTTGAAAATCTGTATATCATCATGATACATAGAGAAAGTCATGAAATTCACTAAATAAGGACCATTAGAAGAGGAAGAATAAAGAATAGAGTAAAACATGGTTTAGGGACAAAATTAAAGTGATATATGAGAGCACACAACAAAGTATGGAAGGATGTACAAAAATCTTGTCATGAAGTAAACCATTATTTAGCTCTATCAAACAATGTATTACCAAAGGTATATGACAAAGTACCCTCGTTGTGTATAGAAGCATAATGTGAAGATAAGAATGATCTAATATGTAAATTTATTTAATTTATTCTACTAAATCTATCATAGGTATATTAAGAGGATTTTTATAATGAACCTACAAGATAAAATAATTTGAACACATAGAAGTATGCATAAATGAGAGAGAAAAAATATTTTATTATCTTTGTAGCACCACTTCAAGGAGGCAACCTTTGAATAGAGAATACACTCAAATAAAAAAGATACAATATACCTTCCATTTGGAAATTCATTAAAATATATAGAATTTTTCTAAAGGCAACTACTACCATCCCATGTATGTTGGATAAATAATTTATTCTAACTAGTGGGATGACTTAATAAGTATATGCATCCTTTTTTATTTAATACTACCTAGGGTGACTTACAAAGTATATGCACCCAACTTTAATACTAGCTAACATATAGTATAATAGGGTTCATGATATTGTCTCCCCCTTTGAAAGATTTTTCTTTAAAGCTTGAGATGACAAGACATTGTGAGAATTTTAGAAAATTCTCATGTGACATCTTCAAGTTGCAATTCCTTCCATTGGACTAAGTGATGGGTTAAAAATATATTTATATTTTGATAAATTTAAATCCGTTTATGTATAAATATACCTGCAAAATTTTCACCTTATCCCTTATTTTTCTATTATTAGTTTATATATACAATGAAATTATTTAATATGTTTAAAGCATAAAATATACTTTAAAAAATTAGTTTACGAGCATTAATTTATTTGGTTGTGTATGACCAAAAAATTTGGACTTCCTATAGCCAAGATAACGATTTCACCATGCAAGTTGCTTTGATATATTATATCATGAAAAATGTTGATTTGAAAAATTCCATTCTATTTAGTAATATTTCTTTTTGTTTTTTTATACTATAATAACCATGAACCAAAGTCACTAGTTCAAGTTATTTTTCCATAAGATTCTTTTCTTTGATATTATGGCTATAGGCCAAGAAGGGTTTCCTATTGCTCTCCACCATATTATTTTGATGTTATATGGCTAAATGCCAAAACAACCATCAATATCTCTTTATAGTCAATTAGTTGCAAGTTGCAAGCTATATAAGCTACAAAACAGGTGATGAAAATATTCTATGCATGCATTATTCTCATAAATAATATAATATATTGTTTTGACTTAAAGAATCTCATAGTAAACCATTCTTTCACCCTAGAACTAAGGAGAGCCCACTTTCACGAAGCTTGGTGATATTTTCTAGTACTTTATTTAGTAATTATTCTTTATGTTTTATTTTATATGATTGTTTTTGATAAAGGAAAAAACAGATTTTGAAGGGACACGGAACCCTTTAACAAAAAAGAGCAAGGCTGTAGAAAAGACAGCAAGCAGCCAGCGAAAAAGACCAGCTCCAAAACAAGACCAATTAAGATTTACATTTTACACTTTTCTTGTGGGAGCGGAGAGTCATGTCGAAAGATGGCCAAGAGGATGTTTGTAAATTGATTTCAAAACATGGTAAGATGATAGCAACTTAATATTTTTATTGGTTTGAATTAGATAAATGCTTTGATAAAAAAATATAGCTATCATATGAAAAACATTAAATAATCTCTGTTAGTTTATACTTTTATGATTGTTAGTTTGAAATAAATTATAATTCCCATAGTTAGAAAATAGTTCTTAGAGAATTATTTTAGCAGATTTAGAACAATTATTAGGACATATTTTTTAGTGTTTATAACTTATTTTTACAGTAGATTATACCTCATTTCACTAAATTTATTACCTTCAACCCTTGAGAATAGAACCATTATGCCTTTCATATGTTTACACCCCAAACTAACTTAGGATCAAACTAATCTTTAGACTTAAGTACCAACCATCATTTAAACACAAAATTAAATTTGTTATCATAATTTTTATCCCAAAATTTTGGCATCATTAATGGGGAAAGGAATTCAAGACAAGTTGAGTTAGGACCAATGCGTCAAGGAAAAATTATATGCAACTATCAACCTTTCTTAGGTAATTACCCTTGATTTACATTATTTTAAAATCATATAGATTCACGAATCAAATTAGAGATGATAAAGATAGATTTATTAAAAAAATGTCGTGAGTGGTACAAATACATCGAAGCAAGGAAACCCTTCATGAGTAATCAACCCATGTCTAATAGTCAAATAGATGGAAAATAAATCAGCTAAACCTAGAAAAGTGTGTTATAGAGTTAATTGAAGTACCATTAGAATCCATAGAAGAACAAACAACCAAGTATGAGCCAAAATCTAATTATATAGAATCACTCCCAAGTATTCCTCATCCATTACAAAGTAATTAATAAGAACCTAAATTATCAAATGTAGCAACTAATAAACCATTTAAGCCCATGAATTTTAACATTTCAAGTTAACTTAGAGCATCATAAGAATTATCAAGTGGTATAATCTAGAAAAATAAAACACAACATAAGCTACCCTCTCTTTTTTAACACATTGGGTATTTGAAAACATCATTGATGGACACATAATAATAATGAAGCTAACCAATTCTTATCCAATAATGAACTTATTACATTTGAAGTTCCTATAAAATTACCTAAAAAGAAAGCACCTAGATGAAGAATATACCTCATTTTTCTTTACCGACATTCTAGGGCTTTATATTGAGGAATTTGATATGTTTTTATTTGAGTTTGATGTGTTATATCACATTTATGATTACTAAAGTGATACACAAAAGCTCAAGTTATTTTTTACCATACTCAAGGATGTATCTTTACAATGGTTCATGAGGCTTGGATGACACGCCATACATACACGGGACAATATGAGAGCAATTCTTAGTAAGTATTGTAAAAAATAAGATAGAGACAACATTTTCAAGATGTCACAAAGAATATTACATAGAATGATTTCTATTCAGTCTAAATAGAGATCATGAAAAAGCATATTAACTAACATGAAACTATTAAAACGCCATTTTTAAGAGGGATTAGTGATGAATGTATAGATACTCTAATTCTTATAGGTGGTGGTGATATTTCTAGATAGACATTTAATGATATTTGTGATATTTACAAGAATTATTCAAATCCCACCAATCTACATAGAGTTATTTTGGTAGACAAATATATTAAGGCGATACCTATGGAATCATAAAGTGAGAATTAGGCACATTACTTTATGATTTACGAATTGATTTATTAAGCCACGTGGGTAAAAAAATTGATACCTTGTATACATGTTAATTTTATTCAAGGGGTAAACGCTTTTGACCGGAGCTATGAACCGGAATACAACCATGCAACAATACCACCCCAACGGGGTTTGAACCTTGGTGGCAAGAACAACAATGCCACCTTTAAACCATCACACCATGCCAATACTGGCATACCTTGTATACATGTAAGAAACAAGAAAAAATTGCAAAAAAATAGTTATTTTTTTGTCCTAATTATCACACGAGACACCCTAGTGAAGAATGTTCATTCAATAAAACCAATATTTCATCTAGAAAAGATGTTGGCTAAAGTGCCACCTTGCGACCACTACTAATAGATATTAGAAGAAATAAATTATGATGATCCTATGTATTATATGGCTCAAAGAAGACCATGGCAATGTAGTGTTGTGGTACCCAGTATGGATAGTGATTTTAATCCACCCTATAGTTCCATGGGGCATATAACACCTAATCAATTCCTTTTTAATATCATTCTCCACCTAGATGGTACGAAGGCTGAAAACAATCACTATATCATCTAAAATGACCAAATAAATTATCACAACACAAACTCTCCTTTCAATCATGGAATCAATCATGGAGGAAACACCTCCCTCTTATCCAAATATCCATTGTATCCTACATAACCCATTATTAATTTGTATCAAAAATGACAACAACAAAATTTAAGATCCATTCCATCAAATAATCAACCATCAACTTCATCACAACCACCAAGGGAAATAATAGTGGCCACACAACCTACACCAATCCTAATAATAAAGTGGTCCAACCAATTTATAATAATGATTTTTTTGGTTTTCCAAAACTCTTTATATCAATGAATTGCAACTTAGGTAAGGAAAAAATATTCAAGGTCCTAGACCCCCCTACAGACACTAAACTAGTAGAATCACATGAAGAGTTTGAGGAAACTCAACCTAGTATTATTAAAAAATAAAACAACTATCACCACTTCCATGTTTGGATCAATTCCAAATTCAAAAAAGAAACTCCTCATTCAGAATTTGATCTTATTAACGAATTAATAAATGTCTATATTAAAATTCATCTTTTCTAGGCAATAAATAACATTCCTATTTATACTAAAATAGTTTAGGAATTATAAAATAATAAAATAAGAAAGAAGATCCAAAGGTTGTCCAATTCTTCACTAATTGATAATTGATTTGGGTGCTACTATAAATGTAAAGACTAATGAAATAAAGAAATGCTATATCTTCAAGGACTAAAGCCTACACCTATAATTCTTCAAATTAATAATCATTATTTAGTCTTGAAGGTATGATTGATTATATCATTATTTATATTGATCCATGGGAATATCCAATAGAATTTATGGTTTTGAAGCCAAAAGTAAATTTGGGAGGATATCCTTTGATCATGGGATGACCTTGGTTGGCTATTGTAGATTTCTTTATCAATTATCATTCAATGGTTATTTCTAATGTGGAACAAAAGAAATAATCAACATTATATCCACAAACACAACCTTGATTGGAAATAGACAATCCATTATGACTTGATAGTGATATTAAAGAACCATTTCCCATTTTGACTATCAATAGAAGTCTTGTGTTACAAGAACCAATAAAAAGACCATAATATCTAATTTCTTCAAAATGTATATTCATCAAATAATGTCTTAAAAATATTAATTTTATTCTTGTATAGATGACCATTTCCTTTTAGAAAATTTCCTTTAGTTGGTGATTCAAGATCTTTATAATATTTTATAAAACTTCATTAATTAGTACCACATAATTTCTAATACAATCAATTTTTGTTTAATGAAATATCCATGCCAACACATACACAATTAAGGGTTGGAACATGACTTCTATCCACTTTGCAAGTAGCATTTGTAGAATTAGCCTCACTATCTAAATTATAGTAAATGCAAAATTTACTAGGAAGAAAACTTAATATAAATCTACAGTTGAGTATAACATAAATAAGATATTTTATATTTATGTTACGAAACCACAATGTATCTTTTGCATGGAAATATCAAGATGTGTGGTATACATCCTGACACTTGTACTCATAATATTTATATAGAAGAGAGAAGCTATCTAGTAAGAAAACTACAATGAAGATTGAATCTCATTTTATATGAAATTGTTAAAGAAGAATTACAAAAGTTATTCAATGTAGGATTTATTTATCCCTTTTTAGATAGATAATGAGCTTCACTAATGGTGGTTGTGTGAAATAAAGGATTTAAATGGCATATTTGTATTGAGTTTAGAGCTCTTAACAAATAAAATAAAAAAAGATAATTTTCAATTACCTTTTAGTGACCAAGTTCTTGATACTCTTGTAGGGAAAAAAAGTTCTCTTTTCTGGATGGTTTCAATAGATACAATCAAATTAGGATTGCACTTGAAGATCAAGAAAAAACTATGTTTACATTTCTTTGTGGAATATTTATTATAATGTTTTATCTTTTAGATTATGTAATGAACCAATCAATTTTCAAAGAGCTAAGTATTTTTATTGATTTAGTTCATAATTATGTTGAAGTTTATATGGATGACTTTATATTTTATAGTGATCAATGTGATGAAGCTAAGAATAAGATTGAAAAAATGTTAAACAATGTGAGGACACTAATCTATTTCTCAATTTTAAGAAATGTCATGTTGTAATGAATGAATGTATAGTGTTGGGTCATTACATTTCTGCTAAAGGTATAGAGGTTGATCCAAAAAGGTATAAATTATTCAAGCTCTTCCTATACCCACTTGTAAAAAATGTGTTCATAATTTTTTAGGAAAAAAAAGATATTATAGAAGATTCATTTAAGATTTTAGTAAAAGTGCTTCACCACTACTTTTATAGAAAAAGATAATCATTTTTCTTGGACTAAAGAGTGTCAACATTCTTTTGATACCATAAAGGAGAAGTTGATAACTACACCATTACTTCAAGGACCAAACTAGGATTTACCATTTAATATTCATATAGATACTTATGAGACATCCATGGGGGCTATGTTAGGATTTAATAGTATGGTACACTCTTTTATTTGATCTATTATATTGCTAAAAACTTTAATGGTGCAGAAGTAAATTATACAATTATAGAAAAATAATTTTTAACTGTTGTAAATGTTATTAATAAGTTTCATCATTGTGTTGCTAGTTATAAGGTATTTGCTCATACAATTCATGTAGTAATTTATTTTTTAATGAGTAAACCCATTGTAAATGGGAGTCATTGGGTGTTATTATTATAATAATAATTTGATATTATCATACTTGAAAAACCTAGTCATAAGAATGTTGTTACAAATTTTCTATCTAGATTTATAAATATCGATGAGGATATTCTAGTTGATGATACCTTCCTTGATAAACACCTGTTTTCAATTGTGTTAAGAGTCCCTAGGTTTCTAATATCTCCAATTATTTAGTTACATGCAACTTCCCTATGCACTTATCTCCTAGGGATTGAAGGAATATTGTGGGCGTTAGTGGATAGTACGCATGTGTTAATGGACTTTTGTAGTACCCCTCCATTTTGCTTATGTTTTATGTTACCATGTTTTCACTATGATAGACTTTGGTACTTTGCTTTGGATATTTTGATTGCTGACATTAGAGCGATGGTGGATTTATTTGGTGATATGGTGAAACATTGTATGGTGGTAATTAATTTCTGACATGCTTTGTATTAGCGTAGATGTTTCCTTCAGATGTTATTGCTATATATATGTTTATGGTAGATTAACTATTACTTAATTTGTCAGTTTGATGTGATGTGTATTGGTGTGGAGAATGGAGTTGCATCACTCGCTTGTGAGTGCCCTGTGATTTCCATGATTTCCTCTGCACGGTGTGCTTGTATAATGGATTATATATATGTATGTTATTTGTTTGATTGCAGGATTGCAAGTACATGACACCGACTCCACCTGGTTACTCAAGTCTGAGCGTGTCAAGACTCAACGGAAATGTTGATTGGGAGGTAGTAACAAGGTTCTTCCTAGTCTAGTCTTAAACCCAGTAATAGTATGTCGTCAGTTTAAGTCTGGTGTCTTTGGTGGTTTCGTTTGCGTTTGATTGGTTTATTTGTTATGGAAGGCTAATTTCGTTAAATTAATGATAGATTAATATTCTGTTAATTTAATGTTTATTAAATTAATTTTAATTGTTGAAAATAAAGCTTTATATATGTTTTACTTAATTAATTAAATTAGTTCATTTGATTAAGTAATTTAATCATAGAGATTTAAATTATTTAATTAAATTAATTAATTATTTAAATTATTTAATTAATTAAATTAAAGTTACTTTATTTGTAAGATTAGATTAAATTTAAATTAAATTGCTTTGTTGGAAATGAAATTTTAATTGTTAAATAAATAAATTAAATAAGGAAAAGGGAAATTGTATTTTTTTTAAATTTGAATTCTTTAATTCTTGAAATGCATTCAATTTTTGATAAGGAAGAAAGAAAAGATTGTCGTGAGGTTGTTGGAAGATATTTTCTTCTCGACATGTGTGGTAGTTAAATTAATTGCTTTTTGTTTGTTGAGGATTCTCTCGGAAGATTTTTATGGATTTGGGGAAAACAGAAGATTACTTCACGAGAAATGAAAAGAACAGGGTTTTGCTAAAAATATTGATTTGTGAAATTTTGTGACTTCCTCTGTGATTTGCAAAATATTTCTGGAAGTAGTCTTAGAATTGTCTCTATTTAGTATTTGTTTTCTTTTGGATATTGGTTTTCTAGAGGAGCTTTGGAGGATTGCACCCAATAGGCAACAAAGTTTCTCTTCAACAGCCAAGTTTTTTCAAGCTACAAGAAAACAGGTATTTCCCTGTGTATTTAATTTATTTCTTTTGAAAAGTTTGTCTGTGAAAAGGATTAGTATTGTGAGGTTTGGTTAAAATTGTTAAAAACGTGTTTGTTTGAGGAAATTGTTTGTGATTTAAATCTCTGTTCTTCTCGGCAATTTAATCTGTAGAGAATTTGTTATCTCTTTGTGTGTCTTTACAAAACAAGGTTTTTATGGTGAGTTTAGAGAGCAACTCTGTAAATTTTGGTTAAAGCAAATGAAAAGTCTCAGAAGAAAACTTTGTAGATAAATTGAGGAATAGGGAACCCCTATAAAAATCTTTGTTAAAAGCTTCCTGTAGAAAATAATTTGAGCGAATAATTGTGAAGGAAATCATTTGTTTGAAAATGAAATAGAAACCCTCTGTGAAATATTGCGTGTACTGTTAAAATTCTCAATTTCCCATTGAAAAACCCTGTAGAAATTTAATGCCTGTTTGAGGTATTTTAACTTTCATTTTATTGTGAATATATATATATATATAAATATATATGATCCCTTCATATACAAATTGGATTATGAAATTATTGCTTTTGAGGATAAATGTCGTACAGGCGAAATTTTTATAAAAAAAATTAACAAAGAAAGTTTTGACGGACGAATTTCGAAGAAATCGTCGTTCGTATTTAATTTAATTTTTTTTTTCATGAAAATACATAAAAACATAGGAGCCGAAGTGCTGGGGGGCGGGCTACCCACGGCCGACCCCACAGGGGAGTCGGCAATGAGGGCCGAGCCCAACGCTGTCCTCACAGGCAACACTCAGCTCTGCCTCCCACAGCCGAGCCCTGTGGGGCGGGCTGCGAAGGCAGCCCTACCCACAGCCGTGCCCTGTTGACGATTAGGGCTTTAAGCCCTAACATTTATTTTAAAAGTTATGCGAATTTTAAATATATATTCTATTTTTAAATATTTAGCATTAATATTTATATATTTCATATTTATTATATATATATGCTATGTATAATATATATTAATAATATGATATATATTATATATAAAGTATATATATAATATTTATAATTATATATTTATTTAATGATAAGAAAATTTGAAAGTATATTTATGTTATTAATGGGATATTTAAACAAAATAGTTTATTAAATATTTAGATATAGATATTTAAATAATTAATTTACTATGGCAAAGTTATTATGTGCTTATATTAAATTGATTTCTTGAGCTTATATTGATTTCATTATAATATGTGGTTATGAAATTGGACAAATTATAGTTTTGATTTTTATATCAAATGGAAGATGAATTATATTTTAGTTGAATAATTTCATACTTCAAATTATTGATTGACTGGATTTAGTAAATCCTAACATTAGATTTCTATTATGCCTGATCTGCTTTAGATTATTTTTATTCTTTTGGGAAAATTGGGATTACTTTGAATTATAAGTCTTCCAGATGAGTTTGTATTATGAGGGAGTTGTTATTATTAAAGTACAATCCTTAAGTTGACTAGGGTAGTGCACATGGTATAGCATGGTGTTTAGACACCTAGTTTTGATGTACATAGACTTGATGTTCATTTTGAAATGTGTATATTATATGTTGAATTTCTTGTGCACCTTGTCTACCTTAGTTTTGGGAACTTAGATTCTTTGTGTTATTTTTAGGGGAGTGGCTCTTAGTGAGGGCCGGTACACAAAGTGGTACCTGGGTAACTCATGTAGAGTTAGTAAGTCAGTGAAAATTAAATCAACACATTGGGTATTCTAAAATATTTAACTGGATTAATTGTGCCTCACTCATGGACTTAAGAGCTAGTTCAGTCTTGAGAATGAGTCGAGAAGGCCTGGAATGGCAAAGTCGATATCTTGTTATTTTAAAAGATATTCGATTCCACAACAGTTTGCATGAGGGGCCGGGTTTCGTAAGAGGTTGCCAGGGTAACCCAAGTTTGGGGGCCAGAACCTAGGAAGAAACACCAGGGTAACCTATGCAACATTGTGATGACACTCCACCTAAAATAATAGTAACCTTGTGAACTTAGCATGTTCGATTATCCTAATTCTGGAAGCAATGTAACCAATAAGTTAAGTTTGTACTTGTGTGATTTGTCTTTGGTTTTACTTGTGTCTAGGGTTTGTAGGTTATGTCTAGGGAACCTTATTACTATCTCCTAGCACGGGGGGTGGACCTACGGGTACCACATGGTTGGGTGGAACGTGTACCTTACTCCGTTGGGTCCCTAGTTCTTGTTCGTGGCAATGAGTACTTCATGGATGGAAAGCTCAAATGTGGATATTTGTACTTCCTTATTTGTATCAATGGAAATTGTATATTTGTATTTCTCCTCAATTGTTAATGAGGTGAACATCTGTAATATGTAATTGTAAACATTTATTTGATTTACCTCATTATGGAAAATGAGTATTGTAATGTTATTTCAAATGCAATGTATGAAAGAATCCTTTATGTATTTTATGCTTTCAATGATGTGATTTAAATGTTATTCAATGTATACTTTTAAGTTTATGTTAAATAAATACATGCAATGTTAAATACTAAATTCATCTATGGGAATTTCAAGTAGTGTGTCATCGCGTTACTTAGGGAATGTTTGCAATAAGTTAAGTAAATGATTACACTTTTTAAAAAAAAATTATTACACTTACGTAGACAATGCATTATTCTTTAGGTAACAAGACGGGGCATTACAACTTCTCTTTCAAATAGGGATCAATAATTTCATGTGTCAATGTGTGTTTGAAGATGATATCTTCAATATACTTTGAGCAGGTCATACAAAACCATGTGGAACACTTTGTAGCACAACACATAATAACAAAAATCCTTACTTATATATATTATTGGCAAATATTTCATAAGTATTTAAATAAATATGTTAAACATTGTGATAAATGTCCATGATTGGGCTAACCCATATGTTTAGATAAAATTCCACGCCAACCACAATTATAAATTGAACCTTATGAAAAGTGGAGATTATATTTTGTGGGACCAATTAATCATCCATCTAGAAATAAGGAGTAACTTTTGGTTTTTATTGACTATGTTACCAAATGGGTTGAGATTGTAGCATAGATTAATTTTGTGTATAATAAAACTTTCATGAGGTTTATTGTCTTAAAGGATATTATAACATATCAAGGATCACAATTCACTTATAGTCTCATTTTTGCTCTAGTATATGAGCATGAGATCCAACATTATAAGTCATCTCCATATTATTTGTAAGCCAATGATCAAGTCAAAGTTACAAATAGAGAGATTAAGAATATCCTCATGCTAAGATAGTAGCACTTCATCATAAAGATTAGGAAGCTTGGTTTCCTAAGGAAATATGGGATCATTGGACAATGTGGAAGACTACCATTGGTCTTACACCTTATGATCTTGTCAATGGTAAGGTCAAATTACCTATTGAGTTTGAAATAAAAAATTTACATACTGCTTTAGAATTAGGTTTGAACCTTATTGATGCCAAAAGACGAGAATTGAATAACTTCATTCTTTAGATGAATTATGCTAGGAATAGTTATTTGATGTAGAGGTAGTCCAACAAGAGCATGCTCTGTGAAATGATTAGTTTATTTGTAAGCATAAATTTTAGTCAAGATATAGGACACTCTTGTACAACTCTAGATTCCAAAACTCTGAGGCAAAATTCCACACATGATGGCTAGGGCCCTATGAGATCAATTTTTTTTAATGATAATGACACAATCAAACTTCACACTATGAAATTTGATTAAAGAACTCTAGTTATCAATGGCCATTGTCTTTAAGCCTTATAAGAATACTATCATAAGAGAAATTTTTATTTATGATCTGTAAAGTAGTTCCATGTGTTTGATAGTCTTTTGCATCACTCGGATGTATTTTAGAAACTCTTTCAAATACATAATAAAAATAATGATAATTTTTTATAATACAATAAAATCTAACAATGTAAACCTTCAAGCACTCTTGAACAATTATGTTGGAGTTGATTGCTAAACCCCATAGCTCTAAGAAATCACCTATTATAAAAAACGTATCACAACTAACTTTTTATGTAATCCTCAAAAATTCTATTGATCCAAAAAATCATGAATTTAAGATATACAAAAATAAATCCTTATAATAAGGGAAAAAATAAACCTAGATGAAACCAAAGGGGAAACATATCTCCTCATCCTATGAAATTTCACATGAAGTGGGTTTAGCTTAAGTATGCTAAAGTAAAAAGAAAAACTAATAAATAATTAAGAACTAATTAATTAATTAATTATGTGATTTCCTATTTTACTCTAATACCCCCTTGTGTACAACTTAGGGAGAAGATAAAAACACTAATGATGAATGCATGGATGGTTCTCAACTATAAGGCTTGATGAGGTACCCATATACAAAGAAATAATTCTCGCATAACCAAAGAAAATTAGAAAACTTCATGTAAAAAACTCCCTCCAAAAGAGAAAAAAGAAATATGTGTACACATGATGAAAGAATTTTAGACTCAACATGTACCCCCAAGTAATACTTTTATCACATAATTACAATCAAGATCCTCCCATATGAGAGAAAATACAAGACAATAAATCACCCCACAAAGTAGTAGCTCATATTCAAAGTTGAATGCATGAAGAAGAATATTGAAGATGATCCAAAATCAACAATGTTCCTCCCCTTGGGAAGAAATAAATCCAATGGAAAATGTAGAAGAAACTCCCTCAAGAGAGATGGGATAAAAGGTCTCATGATGTGTACCTTTGAAAATTGCTCAAGTTTTGACTAGTCTAAATTAAAATATGTCATATTGGATGAAATAAATCCAAACAACTATGAAGAATCATGCAGAACAACCTCCAAAGACAATGGTTCTATGATAAAAAAAAAAAATTGTAATTATCATCAAAGAGGAAGTGAATATCCTCAATAGTGTCCCCTAAAATCTACAATATGTGACTACAAATAAATCTACAATGTTTAGAAAAAAATAATCTCTCAATGATAAATTGAAAGACTATTGACAACCTATTGAACTAAATTTATTGATAAATATGTAGGAGGTGAAGGATATGGAAGCTCAACACAAGTCTCATGAACTGAGGTGGATGGAATTACACAAAAGTTCAATTGACCAACCTTCTCCTTAGGTATTTGTTCTAGATGCATGAGTGTGAATACTAGTCAAAGATACTACAAGATCATCTGGAGAAAAATGTGAGAAGATATACAATTGAGATGCATGATCAAACACCCCAACTTTAAAATCTCTCTACTCTACAAGTCTTTGTTATGCATTGAATTAGGTATGAGTGCAATAGTCTTCCTTGTTGATGCAATATAGGGGGTGTTAATTCACTCAAGATTTCAATTGACTAATCATCAAACAGTCCTCAAAAGAAAGACACTTTATCTCTACATTTAGCAACATTTACTTAAGTCTACCCTTGTAGCCATCATGACCCGGTTTAAGGGATTTCTCACCCAAACTCTACAAATTTCTTGCCAACTCAATGATGGGTTTAGACACCCTTTAAGGGCTCACACAACATATGTCAAAACCAATAGTGACTCTTTTTTACCAACATGGACTTTCAATACCTTACCCCTGCTCTAAGCTTCTCAACTAGCCTTTTTTTACGAAGGAAGTCCCTCCTTTTCAACTTGCATTCACAAAAACTCTTCAAACAATCTTGAGTTATGTGTCAAAACTCAAGATTCTACAATTTGTTTGTAGATTCTAGGCTTCTACAATGCTAATCCAGAAAACCCTCCATTTACATGTAATACACAAGGGTTTTAATGAGAAACACCACTCCTAGACTTTCCCAATCAAACCAATCCTTCAAACACCCCACATATAACATGCACACCCTCAATAATTCCTTACATAGACCATACAATCAAAATTACACCAAAACCATACTTTGGTTACTCACTTTGTCATGAAAACACTCTTCCCAGCCCTAAGGCATCTCTTCCAAGCCACCCAAACATCTGATTGTGACTCCTAACCTATTTGAACATCTAAACTAACATAATACATTCCATTCCCCCGAGTAACATGAAACAACAATAGGAGGAATGGCTACTACATTAATAAACCTTCAAACTCAAACCTTGTTGGCCTATTACAGGTAGTCACAAGATTTTATTGAGATCTTCCTCTAAAATTATATAAAGTCCCTCAAAACAAATGGAGATGAAAGTTAAAACATGCCACCACAATATTTCACATGTTTTAGTTCATTAGAAGCATATACGGGATTGTACAGTGTAAAGGAAGTTCAAAAACGTGCAGTAAAACCTATTAAAAATGCTTGAAATTAGATTGGAATTCTTCTCAAATGTGATCAACCAACCTTGTTCGACCCATGAAGAGGTCTCTTAGACATTTCCAAAGCCAAACTACCTCTCAAATGACTGAAACTGACTCTTTACCTTCTAAGACCCTTCAACTTCCTATATTTGTAAATTGACAACTTTTCTTGTCTTGACAACATTACATTTTATTGTGCAGCTTTACATTTGAACTCCAATGTCTTCCCTAACACATAAATACATATAAAAATGGTCTTTGAGACCTTATTTGATCTACAAACAAAACTTTGAACACCCTCTAGACTCAACCTACCAACACCTTGTCACATTTTACGAAATCAAATTTTGCATTATGGTTGTAGGTGCTCCTACACCATACAACCCCACTGGAAAAAACTCATGCCACATGAGTTGAGGCTGGTACCAACTTATCCAAGCTTCATACATACTCCTCAGCTCCACAATCTCCTTCCACTGTTCCATGCATTGTGCTCTTGCAATCTGCCCTCCACCTTTGATTGGGTTTGTTCTTGAAAATGACTGCTTTTTTAAGTTCAGGCCTGATGTTTTTCCTCTTTCCATTCTTTGACCAAAACTTGCTTGCTTCCCTGCACTTACACTTGCAAACAAACAATGGTTAGAAACTTCATGTACTGATTTCTTCCTTAAGTCATTTCCTTGCTTGCAACTGTCCTTGTTGTCTTGTCCTTCCTGTCTTTTACTTACTACCCCATTATCATTCCTTATTACTATCTTGTTAGTCTTACTATCCACTGTACCATCAGATCTTACTTGATTCTCAACCTTATTCACAACTATAGGACACTCAATGGTCCCCACCATCACATTCTTAAGAAAATTCATTCTCAACACCTTCTTTACCCTCGTGTCAACCTTTATACCTGTTGTCCCTACATTCTCAGGCTTATGACTGATTGTAGCATCAGTTTCCTTGTCTTTTGTCACAACATTTATCAATTCTTTTCTTCCACACATTATTACCTTTTCCTTACCTTTCTCATCTTCCACAAGTGGATTCAAAACAAAAGAACATCCATCCTTGAATATAGTGTATGTATTTTCTCTACCATCATACAAGGCACGCCTATCATAATGCCAAGGTCTACCTAGGAGTAGGTGACAACAATCCATAGGAAGAATATCACAAACTACACTATCTGTGTAACCCCCAATCTAGAAATCTACAACAACCTTTTCATTCACCAACAAAGTTTTTCCATCACACAACCATGACACTTTATAAGGAAATTCATGAGGATTTTTTTTCAAATTCAACTTACTCACCATCTCACTAGACACTAATGTAGGAGCATCCTTGGCTCTTGGAAATCTTGCATCAACCAAAAATATTTCCTTTCAGTTTTGTTCTTGTTTAGTTCAAGTTGGCGGATTTAGTATTTCTTCATAGTTGCTCACCAGACCCTATGGATCTATGTGTACATCGTGGACATGTTCATTTTCCTTATTCCAAGATTTGAGCATGATTGGATTTTTTTTCTGGAAAGTTATTGCTTCCGGATTTAGTGGCAGTTTCTTGAATCAGCACCAAAATAATTTTCTAAGCTAACAGCTAGTTTGATCATTTGTGGATCATCCCTGTAACTTGCGGATCTTGATGGTGTGATTTTAATTGTTTCGTGGAGTGTCCCCAACCTTAATTATAAGTCCATACTTCATATTATGCACCTGTTGATGGAGTAATTCAAATTTGAGGTCGACCTATTCATGCTCACGTTACATTTTCTTTCATTGGAGATTGTAACGATCTTTGGCCAATGCAGATGATTCTAGATCTGCGGATATGATATAAAGCTTGTAATAGATCATTAGGATGGAAGTTAGAAGAAGAATTAAGAAGGATAAGTTTGATTTGTAAGATTTTTGCTCGCATTAAGGAGCATATGGGAATGTGGTATTTTTGAACATGTTGTAACAAGCCTGTGAGCCAGATCTATAAGCCCGAATGTTTCCAGATATTTGTAATAGAAATTTATGTTAATGAGAATGTTTTAATATGAATTTGCCTCTAATTTTTGTGTTTCTTTTGTTGTGTTACTCTTGTTGCACGGTCCAGATTTTTCTCCTTGAGGACCCTCCTACCGTGGCTGCACCAAATTGGTATCAGAGCGAGATTCGATCTATGAGAGGTCATCAAAATTCGTAGAGTCCTATTGAATATTTATTGTGGGGTGGCGGACTGAGGATCCGACTTGCAGCTACTGAGGAATTGTGTAAATATGGTAGGAAGAAGAAATGTTATAGGAAATGGAGTGAGTGGAAATGAAAACCCAACTTTAATGGATATGTTGAGAGGAATTGTTGCCAGATTAGATGTAGTTGAAACGGCCCAGAGGAGAGGTCGACCAGTTGATGATGTGAGTGATGAAGAAGTAGAAGTACAGAAAGAAAGAGGAAGAGAAGAGAAACTTGGCCTTGATCAGGGAGAAGAGAGGTTCATAAGAGCCCTAACTAGAGCGAATACAAAACCGCATTCAATCCACCAAAATATAGAGGTAAGTTGGATTCAAAAGAATTGCTTGATTGGATAACAGAGATGGAAAATTATTTTGATTTTGAAGGCATCATTGAAGATAAGAAGGTAAAATTTTCTTGTACAAAGTTGAAAGGACATGCATCCCTTTGGTGGGAACATTTGTAGACAGATAGGCAGAGAAGAGGAAAAGAAAAGATAAAATCATGGGATCAGATGGTGAATAAGTTGAAGACAAAGTTTATGCCTATAGACTATCAGATCAGTTTGTTCCTAAAGTTGAAAAATTTGAAGCAGAAGGAATCTAGTGTGACAAAGTATACTGAAGAGTTCTACAAGTTGAATATTAGATCTGGACATTCACAGGATGAGATCAAGCAAGTAGCCAGATATTTGAATGGTTTGAGGTCGTCTATACAAGATGAGATTAGTTTGATTAAGTTACAGAGTGTGGAGGAGGCATACCAATGTTCCCTAAAAGCATAAGAGAAGCTGAAAAAAAGACTTGAATAGAGACAGAGAGGAAGAGGTGGAAGATTTCATAGAGGAATAATTTTTACTGGAGGAGGAAGAGGAACTTTTGCAGATCATAATAAAGACAAGGAATTTAACAAGAATGATGATTCATACCGTAGAGGTGATGGAAATTCTTACAAGAGAGGAGGATATGGTGGCTACTAGAATGAAGGTTATAGAAAAGATGATAGAGGACAAGAGAAAAGAGTATTCAAGGGAACTTGTTATAAATGTGGTGGAGAAGGACATAGAGCATTTGAATGCAATCAGGGAGAGACAAGTAGAAAGACAGAAAAATAATAGGACAACCTTTTTTGAGGAATATCATGTTGTATCATCTAATAAACCAGAAGATGGAGAAGTGTTGATAAATAGAAGAGTATTGTGTCAAATTGAGATGGAGCATGAACCCTTGCAGAGAAAGAATTTGTTTCAGACCAAATGCAAGATAGGTGGTAAATGTTGCAAAGTAATTGTTGACAGTGGAAGTTCTGAGAACCTGGTTTCTGAAGAGATGGTGACCAAATTAAAGTTGAAAATATTAAAACACCTGAAGCCCTATCAGATAGCTTGGATTCAAGATGAGTATAAGATACTGGTAAGTGAACAATGTTTGGTGAAATTGAAGATAGGAAATTATCATGACGAAGTTTTATGTGATATCATGCCTATGGACATATGCCATGTTTTGTTGGGAATACCTTCGCAGTATGATAGACAGGCTATTCATGATGGAAATAAGAATACATATACCATTGTTGCTAATGGGATGAAGCAAACTTTGTTTCCATTGGAAGATGTTCCTAAAGTTAAGGTTTGTACAAGTGCTAGAATTTGTTTGGTTGATGGAAGGATATTTCTGGATGGATTGAGACATGAGAATATGTGCTATGCCTTGGTTCCTAAGAAGGTTGAAGACTTGAAGAATGTAGAAGAACAACTGGAAGAGATAAAGGAGTTGCTGACAAAGTATTAGTTGATCATTTCAGATAATGTACCTGATGGATTACCACCTGTGAGGAGCATTAGTCATTGCATGGATCCGATTACTAGAGCTAGTTTTCCTAATAAAACAACACACCGGATAACACCTGCAGAGAATGAGGAGTTGAATAGTAAAGTGCAAGATTTATTGAGGAAGGGTTTGATTAGAAAATGCTTAAGTCCTTGTGCAGTACCTGTTGTGTTGGCACCTAAGATGGATGGAGAATGGAGGATGTGTACAGACTCTAGAGCCATAAACAAGATCACGATGAAGTATAGGTTTCCTTTGCCCTGGATGGATGACATTATGGATTGTTTGAGTGGAGCTAGATACTTTACAAAGATAGATTTGAAGAGTGGGTATCATCGGATGGGTATCATCGGATCAAAATCAGAGAAGGGGATGAGTGGAAAATAACATTCAAGACAAATGAAGGATTGTATGAGTGGTTGGTGATGCCTTTTGGACTAACAAATGCACCGAGTACTTTCATGAGGTTGATGAATGAGGTATTGAATAAATTCTTGGGTAAGTTTACTTGGATGACATCTTGATTTTCAGTAAGACTAGAGAAGAACATTTGTTGCATATAAGACAAGTTTTGCAGAGGTTGAGAGAAGAGCAGTTGTTGATAAACATAAAGAAGTGTAGTTTCATGAAGGAAGAATTGGTATATCTGGGATTTGTGATATCTATGGATGGATTGAAGATGGATCCTGAGAAGGTAAGAGAAATTGTTGAGTGGCCTAAACTAGATAGCAGTGGAGAGGTAAGATCATTTCATGGATTAGCTAGTTTCTACCGGAAGTTCATTAGAAATTTCAGTTCTATTTGCAGTCTTATGATAGAGACAATGAGAGGAGATAAGAAGGATTTTAGGTGGACATCTGGAGCAGATCATAGTTTTGAGTTGTTGAAACAGAAGGTGACTGAGCAACCTATGTTAGCTTTACCATATTTTGATAAGGTATTTCAAGTAGACTATGATGCAAGTGGAAATGCAATTGGAGTAGTACTATGTCAAGAAGGAAGACCTGTAGCTTATTTTAGTGAGAAATTGTATGATGCTAGGAGAATATATTCAGTGTATGATTAGGATTTTATGCCATATTTCAAGCCTTGAAGAAGTGGAGACATTACTTGTTTCCTAAGGAGTTTGTGTTGTATACGGATCATCAAGCATTGCAATATTTGAATAATCAAGGTAAGTTGAATCAAAGACACATGAGATGGGTAGAATTCTTCCAGAATTATACTTTTTTTTTTAAGCATAGGAGTGGAAATTCAAATAGAGTTGTTGGTACTTTGAGTAGAAGGAATTTACTGACAGAGATGAGAAATCCCAGATTTTGCAGAACCTTGGAGAGCTTGTAAAGAACCAGTATTGGAGGATAGAAGTCAGTGGTTGGATTATTTCATTTAGGATGACATGTTGTTTAGAGGAAATTAGTTATGTATACCCCGAAGTTCAATGAGGGATAACTTGGTGAAAGAAAAGCATTGTGGAGGATTGGTAGGACACTTTGGAGTTGATAAGACAGTAGCATTGGTAAGTGAGAACTACTTTTGGCCACAAATTTATAAGGATGTTAGGAAATTTGTGCAGAGTTGCAGAGTTTGTCAAGTTGCAAAAGGGAGTAGTTAGAATGTTGGATTGTATAAGCCTTTGATAGTTCCAAAGAGACCTTGGGAGGATATCAGCATGGATTTCATACTTGGTTTGTTGAAGACACAAAGAGGTAATGATTCTATATTTGTGGTGGTGGATAGATTTTCTAAAATGGCACATTTCATACCTTGTAAGAAGACAATAGATGCAATACATGTAGTAGAATTATTTTTCAAGGAAGTGGTCAGATTGCATGGATTACCTAGGATTATTGTTTCAAACAGAGATACAAAGTTTGTTGGTTACTTTTGGAGGACCCTTTGGAAGAAGTTGAAGAAAAATTTGAAGTTCAGTTCTACTTTTCACCCATAGATTGATGGACAGACAAAGGTAGTAAATAGGAGTTTGGGGAATTTGCTGAGATGTTTGGTTGGATAGAAGACTGGAAGTTGGGATTTAGTCCTTGCACAAGTGGAGTTTGCTTACAATAATTCAGTGAATAGGAGTACCAAAAAGACACCTTTGAGATTGTTACTGACGTTCATCCTAGAGGTATATCAGAGTTGAGAGACATCAGTATGGAAGATGAGAGGAGTCCAGAAGCAAAGGAATTTGCAGAACATATGAAGAAAGTGCATACTCAAGTGAAGGAGCAATTGGAAGATATGAACCGAAAGTATAAGGAGAAAGCAGATGAAAGGAGGAGACATAAGGAGTTCGAAGTTGGAGATGAAGTGATGGTATACTTGAGGAAGGAAAGATTTCCAGTTGGAACATACAATAAGCTGAAGATGAGGAAGTTTGGACCTTGTAAGATTTTGAAGAAATTTGATTCAGGAAATGCGTATGAAGTGGAGTTACCAGATGACATGGGTATATCACCTATATTCAATATTGCAAATCTACATTAGTACTATGAAGCAAAATTTAGTGAAGACAATGAAGTAAAATTGGACAAACAGTTTCCTAAACAACAAGCAGATGAGACTGAAGATATTTTGGATATCAGTGATGGGAGGACAACTCGTGGAAGACAGTACAAAGAATATCTTGTGAAGTGGAAAGGAAGACCATTGGATGATTCTTCTTGGATTTATCAGGCTGAGGTAGACCATCTTGGTTTTCCTTTGGCCCTAGAAAAGTGAGGGACTCACTTTTCAAATAACCCCAGATGTCTAATGCAGGAGCATCCTTGGTTCTTGGCAATCTTGCATCAACCAAAAATATTTCCTTTAAATTTTGTTCTTGTTCAATTCAAGTTGGCAGATTCGGTATATCTTCATAGTTGCTCATCCAGACCCTGTGGATCTATGTGTACATCATGGACATGTTCATTTTCCTTATTCCAATATTTGAGCGCGATTGAATTTTTTTTTCTGAAAAGTTATCGCTTCTAGATTTAGTGGCATTTTCTTGAACCAACACCGAAATAATTTTCTAAGCTAACAACTAGTTTGATTGTTCGTGGATCATCCCCGTAACTTGTGGATCTTGACGGTGTGATTTTAATTGTTCCATGGAGTGTCCCCGACCTTAATTATAGGTCCACACTTCATCTTATACACCTGTTGATGGATTAATTCAAATTTGAGGCTGACTTATTCATGTGCACGTTACATTTTCTTTCATTGGATATTGTAATGATCTTTGGCTGACACAGATGATTCTAGATCTACGGATATGATATAAAGCTTGTAATAGATCATTAGGATGGCAGTTAGAAGAAGAATTGAGAAAGATGAGTTTGATCTGTAATATTTTTGCTCGCATTAAGGATCATATGGGAATGTGGTATTTTTGAACATGTTGTAACAGACCTGTGAGTCAGATCTATAAGCCTAGATGTTGCCAGTTGTTTGTAATCAATTTTTTTGTTAATAAGAATGTTTTAATTTTCATTTTCCTCCAATTTTTGTGTTGATTCTATTGTGTTACTCTTGCCGCATGACTCAGATTGTTCTCTTTGAGGACCCTCCTACTGTGGCTGCGTTAGACACCATGTTCTCTATTGAACCAGAATCAATTGCAATCTTGCATACCTTGTTTTTACACTTACATGTAGTCTTGAAGAGGATCTTTCTTTGCAATGGCTCTACCTCTTTTGTTTCCTTCAATACTATCTTCCTCATCATCAATATTTCCCTTGTTTCAGGAGTATCTCTCAAACTTGTAGAATGATTTCTTTCACACTCCTCTTCTTGAATGATTTGTGCTCTCCTATCAATCCTCTTTTCACCACTAGAAGAACTACCAACCTTTTCTGGAAATTTCCATGATGGATGACCATAGTCATTGCATGTATAACATCTCCCTACAAAATCATTAGAACTTCTACCAGCATTAAACCTTCCTCTACCCCTAAAACCTCCTCTAGTATCAACACCTTGTTCCTTACGTTTATTTTCTCCTTCTTGTTCCTCCAATGGTTGCTTTGATGTAGGGATTGTTCCTCTCCCCCTTGCACTAGTTCCTCTTCCTCTCACTGATTTCTCTTGTCACCTTTTAAGCTTTTCCTCCACCCTGGTTGCTAATTGGAAACATTCTTCAACAGACTTTGGGTTAGCAACAACAAGTTCATCTTGTATATTAAATCTCAAACAACCTAGATGTCTAGCCACCTTTTCAACCTCATCCCCATCTCTTCTTGACCTTATACTAAGTTTATAACTCATCTGTATATGACTTGAAATCTAGATCTTTTTGTTTCAAACCTTGCAACTTCTTATATAATTAAACTTCATAATCCTTTGGAAGAAATTTACCTTTCAGTTTTTGTACCATCTTGTCTCAAGAAGTAATCCTTGATTTTCCTTGTTTTCTTCTCTCTGCCTGCTCATAGTCCTACCATAGACGAGCATGGCCTTTGAGTTTTTTTTTGCCACCTTCACCATCTACTCATCTAAAATATCTTCACTTTCAAAATGGTTATCCATAGAAGCTACCCAATCAAGCAATTCCTCTTCATTCAAATTACCACCATACATAGGAAGATCAACCTTTACCTTATGACAATCACTTTTTACTACCTTGAGCAACTTTGCCATCCTCTGATCTTTAGGGTCTAATTCTTCATCAACATTTTCATAGTCTTCATCTTCTTCCTCTGATTCACTCTCTTCATCCACATCTCTCCTTTTCTTTGTCTCCAAGGCAACAAGCCTTTCCAAAACTACATTCTGTGACTCTAGAAGCTTGGCATGCTTCTCTTTCAGATCCTACAACTCTCTAGCAGCACCGACGTGTTAATGTTATTGAGTAGCGTCAGGATTATCTTCCAGCCCGATCTTCTTGGAATCAATGAATAAATTAAATGATAGCCTTTGGTTATTTAATTTATGATGATAACTGTCATGAAGAGGCACAAATTAAATGATGATTTATTTAATTGTTAAAGCCGACATCCATAGGCACAAATTTCATGAAGGGATGTGAATTCTTGAAGCTGACTTCTTGTGTGTTAGAGACATGTCTTTTTGAAGGAAGCTGACTTGTTGTATTGTAGAGTCACGTATCTCCCTTCATCTTGTATATATATACTCATTGGTTGTATCTCATTCATCATCCATTCATTGTTCATCATAGTTCGTCATACATAGTGCCAGTTGAAGAAGTAAGAAGTTATCAAGTTCATATTGTTTTTATTATAGAAGGTTGAGTTATTTCATTGTTGTGATTGCATCAGATTGTGGTGCTCACTCTTGGCCTTAATATCGACCTCTTTGTAAAGGAGAAATTCATTGTGATTCAATATATAAGTGATATATTGTTGCTAGGTTTTTCTCCCTCAAGTGGAGGGTTTTCCTAGGGTATTGCTATGTTATTGTTTGATTTTGAATTAAATTTTTGTGCTTTACATCTGATCATAAAAAATAACATGGTATCAAAGTGGGCATAAGGAAGATCTTGATCAGATTTAGTCAAGCAATGATACTCTTCATTCTCTTTCTCGTCTTTGATCACATCTATCTCTTCAACAAGATGGTGAACAGACTCAAGATTGAGGATAGACTTGAGGGAGCAACTAATTTCAGATCTTGGAGATTCGGAGTTATGCTCGCCTTGGAGGAAAATGAATTAGCTGAGTTTGTGGAGAGAAAATTCCCCAAACCTACTGATGAGGAAGAGAAGGTTCAATGGAAGAAGAAATATACTAAGGCAAAGAAGATGTTAGTTGATTCTGTGAAGGATCATATTGTTCCAATCATCTCCAAGTTGAAGACGGAAAGAGAGATGCTTAATACTTTGGAGGAGATGTATGAGATAAAAAACACGAGTCATTCTCTTGCATTAAAGCAACAACTTCATCATGTCAAGATGGCGAAAGGAGAATCCATCATTACTTACTTCATGAAGATTTCTGAATTGAGAGATCAGCTCTCTTCTATTGGTCATATTATTGATGACAAGGATTTGACCATGTTGGCTCTTAATGGTCTTCCATCATCTTGGGAGTCTTACATTCAAGGAATCAGTGCGAGATCAAAACTTCCCAAGTTTGATCATTTGAGGGCAGATTGTATTCAAGAAGAGTCTAGGTTGGCTGTGAGAGGTATTGGTCAAAGCTCTACTAATGAATACATTCATGTTCTTGCCACTCAATCCTCGAAGAAGAAAGGGAAAGATGGAAAGAAAGGATATTTCAAAAGGAATAGGGATAAAGGAGTTGATGGTGTTGTTGCATTCAAGAAGAAGAAGGACCTCTCCTAAGTCCAATGTTTTAGATGTGACAAGTATGGTCACTATGTAGAGGATTGTCAAACCAGGCCCAAGCAGCAGGATTCCATTGCTTATGTTGATGAGATCTCTCCGTAGAAAGATTCAGGTGGTTTCCTATTCTATTCAACTCTTTCAAGTAGTGTTCCTACCGACAACAATACTTGGATAATTGATAGTGGTGCTTCCTGCCACATTACTGGATTTAGAGAACATCTAACTGATTTGGTGGAGAGAGATTCTAGTGAACAAGACATTATTGGAGATGATGCTAGTTATTTTTTGAAAGGAGTTGGGACCTCCTCTCTTCACTTGGATTCTAGGATTTCCTTGCAGCTGAGTGATGTTCTATTTGTTCTGGGCATCAAGCAAAACCTTGTCTCTATTTCAGCCTTGGAGGACAAGGGATACCAAGTTGCATTTTCATAAGGAAAAGTTCTTGCATGGACGAAGAACTCAAACATCAAGATTGCTCGGGTGATTAGAGTTCAACATGAGAGCCTCTACAGACTTTTCACCCGTCCACTTCAGGATTTGGTGCATGATTCATCAAGTTTGTGTGAACTATGGCATAGAAGATTGGCTCACCTTCATTTTCGAGCACTACCTACTGTGGAGAAGATGGTCACTAGCCTTCCAAAACTCAACCAGGAGCATGAAGGTACTTGCAAAGGTTGTGCATTGGGTAAGAATACTAAGGGTCCATTTCATAGTAGTGAAAGTAGATCTAAATTTATTCTAGATCTTATTCATTCTGATTTATGTGGTCCAATGTCTGTTGCTTCTTTGAGTGGTTTCTTGTATTGCATTATTTTTATTGATGACTACTCTAGAAAGAATTGGATTTATTTCTTGAAATCTAAAGAATCTTAGGAAGTATTAGAGAGGTTCAAAGAATTCAAAGCTCGGGTAGAGAACTTGTCTGGGAAGAGGATCAAAATTTTGAGATCCAATAACGGAGGAGAGTACATTTCTGGCAACTTCTGTAACTTTTGCATTGAAGCAGGGATTAAGAGGGGGTTTTGTGTCCCTTATAATCCTCAACAGAACAGTGTTGCTAAAAGGAAGAACAGATCTATTGTGGAAGCAGCCAAAGCCATGATTCATGACCAAGATCTGAAAACCTTCCTTTGGGCTAAAGTATCTAGGACAACTGTTTATGTTCAAAATAGGATCCCTCACCACATTTTGGAGAACATGACTCCCGAAGAAGCATTCACAGGGGTGAAGCCGGAAGTAAGTCATTTGAGAATCTTTGGATGTCCAGTGTATGTTCATGTATTGAAAGATAAAAGGACAAATTTGGAACCTTCTGGAAAGAAGGGAACCTATTGATGGGCCTACAGATATTGTGATTGGCAGAAAAATACCTCTTTAGGCTAGGAAAACAATGCATGAGGCAGAAAGGTTTGCAGCTCCAAGAGGAACATTCAGAGAAAGTAAGAGACCTCATAAATTTTCCAGCTATGTTGCATTCATGAGTCAAATCATTGAATTTGAGCCTTCCAGTGTTGAGGAAGCTTCTAGTCAATAGGTTTGGAGAGATGTTATGGCAGAGGAGTATCAATTCATTCTCAAGAATGATGTTTGGGACATCATACCTAGACCTAAAGGAAAATCTATGGTATCTTCTAAGTGGCTCTTCAAGATGAAGCATGCGGCTGATGGGAGCATTGAGAAGTACAAGGCTAGGTTCGTGGCTAGAGGATTCTCACAAAAAGAGGGAGTTGACTATGAGGAAACCTTTGCTCCAGTTGCTCGTTATACTTTGGTTAGGACCATCATTGCTATTGCAACATCTAAAGGATGGAAGATTCACCAAATGGACGTGAAGACAACATTTCTAAATGGTCTAATCAAGGAAGAGGTATACATTGAGTAACCTGATGGTTTTGAGCTGCATGGGAAGGAGTCTCGTGTTTGTAGGCTGAAGAAGGCTTTGTATAGCCTTAAGCAGGTTCCTCGTGCTTGGTACAAGAGAATTGATCATTACCTATCAAGCTTGGGCTTCTCCAAGAATGATGCTGATTCAAACCTCTACTTTAAGGTAATTGATGGCAAAGCATTGATCTTGGTTTTGTATGTTGATGATTTGATTCTTACTAGAGAAGAACACCTCATTATCAAATGCAAGAAAGAGTTAGCTTTTGAATTTGAAATGAAGGATCTTGGTCTTATGCATTAATTCCTTGGCTTAGAAGAATGGAAGAAGCCAAATGATATGATTCTAAGTCAAGGGAAGTCTACTATTGACATTCTGAAGAGATTTGGTATGATGGATTGCAAATCCATGTCTACACCTATGGAGACCAACTTGCATAAATTGAAAGAGGCTGCAACTAGTTCAAATCTGGTGGATCCCACAATGTATAGGTAGTTGATTGGATCGTTGATGTATCTAGTCAATAATAGACTAGATATTTGCTATGCAGTGAGTGCACTTAGTCATTTCATGTGTGAACCAAGGAAAATTCATCTAGTTGCAGCAAAGAATATCCTGAGATACTTGCAGGGCACAGTTGGATATGGCTTGAGATATTCTTTAGGTGTGGACTTGAAGTTGCATGGATATACTGATTCTGATTAGGCAGGGTGTGTTACTGATCGGAAGATTGCCTCTAGATGTTGCTTCAGTTTGGGGTCTGCGATGATATCTTGGTATAGTAGGAAGCAGTCTTCAGTGGCACTGAGTACAGTAGAGGCCAAGTATATTGCAACTTGTGTGGTAGCTAGAGAAGCAGTGTGGCTTTGGAAACTCCTTGTAAGATTGTTTGGACAATCAATGGATCCAACTGTCATTCATTGTGATAACCAAAGTTGTCTAAAGATTTCTATCAATCTTGTGTTTCATGAAAGAAATAAACATGTTGAGATCAAATACCACTATATCAAAGATATGGTATTGAGGAAAACAATTCAGTTGAAGTATATCAGCACTGATGAGCAGATGACAGACATTCTCACCAAGCCTCTCTCCAAGATAAAGTTTGTGTACTTTCGATACAAGCTTGGTATGGTGAAGAATGAAGCCCTAGCTGAGAAGGAATATCAGTATCAATGATCTTCTTTAATGCACTTCTCTTGAGAGAGATTTGAGGTGCAAGCCCTTGTTAATGAATTTCTCTTTGAGAGAGATTTGAGGTGAAAGCCCTTGTTTCCACCCTCTGGGAGTAGCCATGGTGGATTTCATGTGTGTGACTCCATGACAACATCACGTGAGAGATTTCATGATGATTTTCTTGTACTTGTGTTTTTCACCCTCTAGGAGTAGCCATGGTGAATGTCACGATGAGGTGATGACATCACGTTGAGTGATGAGCACTTGTACTCATTTACCATCCATGGGAGTAGCCATGATGGTTGATATCATGATGAGGTGATATCCTTCCTTTCCACATATGGGAGTAGTCATTGTGGTTGACATCACGATGAGGTGATATGTCTTATGCAGTTGGAAGTATCCTCCCTAGTTGAGAGGGAGTGTTAATGTTATTAAGCAGCGTCGGGATTATCTTCTAGCTTGATCTTCTTGGAATCGATGAATAAATTAAATAATAGCCTTTGGCTATTTAATTATGATGATAACCATTATGAAGAGGCACAAATTAAATGATGATTTATTTAATTGTTAAGGCCGACGTCCATAGGTGTGAATTTCATGAAGGGATTCAAATTCTTGAAGCCGACTTCTTGTGTGTTAGAGACACATCTTTTTGAAGAAAGCTGACTTGTTGTATTGTAGATTCATGTCTCTCCCTTCGTCTTGTATATATATACTCATTGGTTGTATCTCATTCATCATTCATTAATTGTTCATCATAGTTCGTCATACATAGTGCCAGTTGAAGAAGTAAGAAGTTATCAAGTTCAGATCATTTTTATTATAGAAGGATGAGTTATTTCATTGTTGTGATTGCATCAGATTGTGGTGCTCACTCTTGGCCTTAATATCAGCCTCTTTGTAAAGGAGACATTCATTGTGATTCAATATACAAGTGCTATATTGTTGTTGGGTTTTTCTCCCTCAAGTGGAGGGTTTTCCCAGGGTATATGTTGTGTTATTTTCTGATTTTGAATTAAAATTTTGTGCTTTACATCTGATCATAAAAACTAACACAACATTTTTAGGAGGCATCTTCACCAATTTGTCTCTTCATCTTCGAACCTGCAAAATCAATCAAATCACCAATAAAAGATCTTGTTCCTGAAGCTTTGATACCACTTTGATGCAATATAGGGTGTGTTAATTCACACAAGATGTCAATTGACTAATCATCAAACATTCCTCAAAAGAAAGACATGTTATCTCTACATTTAGCAACATTTACTTAGCTCTACCCTTGTAGCCATCATGACCCGATTGAAGGGCTTTCTCACCCAAAATCTACAAATGTTTTGCCAACTCAATGATGGATTTAGATACCCTTTAAGGGATCACACAACATATGTCAAAACCAACAATTACTCTTTTTTACCAACATGGACTTTCAATACCTTACCCCTGCTCTAGGCTTCTCAACTAGCCTTTTTTTACGAAGGAAGTCCCTCCTTTTCAACTTGCCTTCGTTAAAAATCTTCAAACAGTCTTGAGTTATTTGTCAAAACTCAAGATTCTACAATTTGTTTGCAGATTCTAGGCTTCTACAATGCAGATCTAGAAAACCCTCCATTTATATGTAATACACAAGGGTTTTAATGAGAAACACCACTCCTAGACTTTCCCAATCAAACCAATCCTTCAAACACCCCACATACAACTTGCACACCCTCAATAATTCCTTACATAGACCATACAATCAAAATTACACCAAAACCATACTTTGGTTGCTCACTTTGTCATGAAAACACTCTTCCCAACCCTAGGGCATCTCTTCCAAGCCAGCCAAACATCTAATTGTGACTCCTAACCTATTTGAACATCTAAACTAACATAATGCATGCCATTCCCCTGAGTAACCTAAAACAATAATAGGAGGAATGACTTCTACATTAATAAACCTTGAAACTCAGACCTTGTTGGCCTGTTACAGGCAGTCACAAGATTTTATTGAGATCTTCCTCTAAAATTATATAAAGTCCCTCAAAATAGATGGAGATGAAATTTAAAACATGCCACCACAATATTTCACATGTTTCAATTCATTAGAATCCTATACGGGATCATGCAGTGTAAAGGAAGTTCAAAAACACAGTAAAATCTATTAAAAACACTTGAAATTGGATTGGAATTCTTCTCAAATGTGATCAACCAACCTTGTCCAACCCATGAAGAGGTCTCTTATACATTTCCAAAGCCAAAATACCTCTCAAATGACCACAACTGATTCTTTACCTTCTAAGACCATTCAACTTCCACTATTTGTAAATTGACAACTTTTCTTGTCTTGACAACATTACATTTTATTGTGCAACTTTTACATTTGAACTCCAATATCTTCCCAAACACCTAAATACATATAAAAATGGTCATTTAGACCTTATTTGATACAAACAAAACTTTGAACACCCCCTAGACTCAACCTACCAACACCTTGTCACATTTTACCAAATCAAATTTTGCATTATGGTTGTAGGTGCTCCTGCACCACTTGCCCAGCTATGTGTAATCTAACATATTGAAATGAGATTGGTTGATAATGAAGGAATACAAAGAAAATCATAGAATGTTCCATCATCAATATAAATAGTTTATTTCCCACAAACACTTAGATAATTGTTATTTCTCATCAGTATGTGTGATAAAGTGCAAGGATAAAATGAAGAGAACATACCTTGTGATGAAGCCTTTTGATGTGAGGCTCCTAAACAAAGAATTCATTATCTTGATTGAATATTGATAGATGAAAATAGTGAAATTTATTTCATCTTGTATTTTCTACTTGTCATGCTAGTAAGACTTGATGTCAAAATCCAACACTTAAAATCTAAGAAATTCAAAGGTCAAAGGTCCAAAAATATATTAAGATCCAAAATCCAATATGCCTAGATCTGATACTCAAAATCAACAATCCAAAATTCATTTGGGTGTCAAAATATATTCCTCAAAATCTAAGGAACCCATGGTAAAATTTACATTAATTTAAATCCCAAAGCTAATGGTCCACAATCCCAAAATTCTAAAAATCCAAAATCCACTTGGATGCCAAAATTTAAAAATCCCAAATTTAAGAAATCTAAATATATGAGAAAAAATCTAACAAGTCGGATCACAAAATTTATTTGAGTCCCAAAATTTAGAAATATGGTTGCCCAATCCAAAACCAAAGTCTCGACATCCAAAAAGTCCACAACCTAAGGTCTCCTAATAAAATAATTTTGAAAATTCAAAAATCCAAAAACTACCATCACATTCAACAATAGAATTGATATGAAAACACACTAAGGTGTGTGAACTTGTTGGACATAATTTCCCTTACTCCCATGAAATTTTTCCATGCCTCTATAATCTCATTCTTTCATCTACTTCTTTTACCCATCCCAACCCAACACAATCCATCACCCACATACCTCCACCACTTACATTTCATCCAATCTTTCACATACCACCATACATCCTTCATCCATCCTAACTCTAACTCCATTTTCCTTGGCAATACCCTAAGAGAAGTTGACTTAGCATTCACTAAATCTCACAACATCCATGGGGCACAACATGAGAAACTTGATCCACCTAAAACAACTATTAAAATGGGATATTGATAGCTTACCATGGAAACAAACACTTAAATCCAAAAATTAAAAAAATCTCAATTCAAAAACTCAAAAAATCCATAAAATTAAAAAATATAGAGGAAAAGGCATCCAATGGTGAAAAGCGTTCTTGTGGCACATTGGTAAATTACCATGATGAAAGCCCATTTGTGGGAATTATGTGTAAAGCTAATAACTATGTGTACCCTACACTTTGGGGAAACCTTCTTCCATTGACTCAACCCCTCCATCATTCACAACCATTAGCTAATCATCCATAACACACCACCATATCCTTCCCATTCATCATATACACATACCCATGTCATCATGTGTATCCTCATCCACTTCTGACCTTGATTAGGAAGTGGAAAATATATTAAAACATGTTTTTAGCAATCCATTGATATGCCCAAGCACATCATAATAAATGACACACAACCAAGTGGGCATATTCCTATGCAATGTAGTCATTGAAAACCACATCATACATTCCCTCCCCATTTCCATCATGCATCTCCTCCCTCATTTTCATTCATGATCACACCCTTTCATCCATTTAAAACCTTCAACACTAGTGCTAGAACTGGTTCTTCAATTTGAACATTAATCAATCCTAAAGAAATGTGCAACAACCCAATCTTGACTCTAATCCTAAATCCTAAATCCTAAACACCTCAATATTTTGATTCCCTACCTAGTACCCACATTCAATCAATGTAGCCACTCAAAAAATTAAATCTCCTTTACTATCTAAGCACACTAGTAGCAACACAAAAATCAAGACAAGTCTAGCCAAGTAGCCCAACACATATCCAAAACATCCATAGGTTTAAATGGCTTTCATCTAGTTGAAGTCTAAATGTTGTTCAATTTAAAATTATTATATTTAGGACATAACATTCCCAATCCTTAAACTATTCTTGGTATATATCATTCCCACATCAACAATGTTATCATCATCAACAAATGAACCGATTATTCACTTTTAGCATGATTAGGAGAAAAATCTTATTTATCTTTTATTTTCATCACGTGTGCACATTCTCTTGCGTGTGTGTGTTTCTTTTGTGGTTTGCATTTATGAATTCAATTCTTGTGAATCTCATGACCAAAATCATATTGGTCTTCCATGTCATGATGCATTAGTTCATAGGCCTACTTGGATGCCAGTCCCCCATGCATAAGACATATCATGACCATGGTCCTTATTCCCTAGTGCATAACATCAAGTGTTATAGAAAATATAGGTTGCTTGCAATATTTCAATATGTGTCTTCATTCAATTTCAAACACATTCATCATAACCATCCATCACCATTGTCATTTATCATTGAATCCTCATCCTATCATTTTCATTATTTACTAGCATTATTTGTTCATTTCTTTGCATCCCAACCTTCATGCATCTAACCTTCTCCCCCACTTTCCTTCTTCTCTTCATACCCTTCCCATTCATCCCTTGTCCCTTTGAATTCAATTCTCCTTTAGAGAGACCACCTAGGTCCTCTCAACCCACCTACCCTCTCAAGAGGGAATTCATATCTCATACCTATGATTTATCCTCCCAACAACATGGGCATCCCTTTCAAAAACTATTATATTTTACTTTTCTTTGGAATGACATTATATAACACCATCTCAAAGAGGGCTAAAATATAGCCACCTACAATATATTCCTACATTTATATCATCATCACACCCTATCTATCACATGTATCTACTTCTAATGTTAATTAAATAAATACTTTTATTAGTCAATTTGATCATTCCTCTAATGTTAACTAAATAAATTATGATTATTCAATTAATAAATTTAACCTTTCTGAAAAAAATGCATAGAAAGGAAAATCTGGGCGCGAAGTTCAGGCCAAAAGGAAAACATCAGACCAGAAAAGAATGGGTCAGAAAGAAGCCCTATCCAGAAACTGGTTGCCCGGCGACAGGGGCGAATGCCATTCCCATCAACAAGGGAGCGAATGGCAAAAACACAAACAACCAAAAGGGAAACCAGCACCCTCCCGAACAGGGATCCCTTGGCAGGAATGGTCATTTTTGGTATAACAAATCCATTAAAGGGCACCCTTCGGTGATGGAGGAGACAAAGAAAAGGTGCACACTGGTTTTGATCCCAGACAGAGCATTTGCGGACCTAGCAGATCGGCTCAAAGACAGGGCCTTTTTTGTTAAATGGAATGGGAAAAATCCATATATGGGCAAAATCAAAGATTGGTGGAAGAACACCTTCGAAGACTGGGTAAGCATTAAGGCCCTGCCGCACAACTTTCTAATGATTGAATGCAGCACTAAAGAATTAAAGTCAAAAATTCTATATGGAGTACCAATGTTTTACGACGGAGCAACCTTCTTGTTAACAGATTGGATGCCGCACTTTGACCCTCTCCATTTTCGGTTTAAATCGAGGCCTGTATGGATAACTCTTGACAATCTTCCTACCGAATATTTGACTTTTGATGCCCTAATCGCCATGGGTGAAGTGCTTGGGACTGTAATAGGAATAGATGAGAATTTCTTGAATGGAGTCGAAGGCGCAAAACCAAGAGTTCTGATAGATCTGTCTTTCAAATACAACAAAGTGGACAACTTGGAAGTCTTATCAAAGAACGGTGCATGGTTACAAAGTGTGTCAATGGTTAGATTTCCATTTGAAGGAAAATGCCTCTCCATTAAAACCAGAAACCCAGGTTGCTCTTACCAAGAATGCTTGAATCTAGGGGTAGGCCCTAAAAATGATGGGGACATCCTGAAAAATACATAGGCGGACAAGCAAAAAGCAATAATGGGAGGATCAGATGTTGCTGTAGCGTTCCCCTCTAAGATGAGGAAGATGATTTCTGGGCTCAAGGTCTCCACTCCAGAGTCTTCCTCACCGTTTGGATTTTTACAAAAACAAAACCTTGAAGAAATGAGGCTGGAAAAGTCAGAGTTAGTTCGTCAGCCAGTGCTACCAGGCGCCACGAATCCTAAGCAGTGCGTGGGGAGTGGTATCTTCTAGGTCTCTAAAGGCTTAGAACGGATACCCCAGCAGGAGTCAGCTTCGATTGATAGGAGTCTAGTCAGTAATCAAGAGAATCGGGTGGTTATTGCAAAATTAGTTAAGGAAACAGAAGTGCTCTGTAAAGAAATTCAGGAGCAACTCAAGTTGCCAGAGGTGGAAAGTCAGCACACGCAAACTCTCTCTGTAGACCATATCACCCAACCTTCAATCAAAAGAAGCAGCCTATATCCCAGCCCATTGAACAATCAAAGTGTTGACAGAGTGGAATGTCCAGAAGGCTTAGAAGAGGGGGAGATCCCTATGGAAAGAAATTCTTAGGCTGAATTTGAGTTCTTCAACGAAGGCACTAGGCTTCCCACATCTCCTGCCCAAGTCAGTGAAGAGGATTGAAGAGAGAAGTTGGATTTAATCCAGAAGATTCTTGATCTGAGAGCTTAGGATGCTCTAGGTGGCAATGAGAAACTGATTTCCAGAATCACAAAAGACACTGGGGAACGTCCTCTTCCAAGTCCCAATCAGCAAAAAATCGAGATTGATAGCTTTGGGGCAACTACCTCTGACTGTCTAGGATTGATTCTGGATCAGCAAGCGGAGAAAGAGGATTTAATCCAAAAGATGATGGAACTAGCTGCTTTAGAGTTGGAGGAAAACGAGTCACTGCTTGGATGCCAGGTGGAAGAGAGGGAATTTAAAGAAGTCCCTTATCAACATAATCTGGGACTTTTACAAAATGTCCCAAATAAGCCAAAACCGGACTGTGGCAAATCCCCAGGAAGTAGAAGAGGGAGGAAATCAGTGGCAGATCTTATCAGCTTGGCTGGTTCTGCAGAAGGTCAGGTGAAAATCACAGAAATTCTGAAGGCTGGGAAGGGAGGCCCCCTTCCCTAGGCGCCATGATTCTAACTTGGAATGTTAGGGGCCTCAATGCCCCTAAGAAACAACGCTTGGTGAAGCGCAGGATACAAGAAACAAAGGCGAGTATTGTCCTATTACAAGAAACCAAACTGAACATAAAGGACCTTGACTCATTTATCAAAAAGCTAGGTGGTTGGAGCGTGGTCAGAATTCAGGCAAGGGGTGCATCAGGTGGGCTTGCAATTTTGTGGGACAGCAGGAAGGTGATCTTTGAGGCAATGGCTGGAAACTACAACTGGATAGCAGGCAGGGTCCAGTTCTTCAGTCCACATATGAGGTTACAACTCATTAATGTCTACGGTCCACCCCTGATAGAGAGGAAAAGGAAAGTTTGGGCTGAAATTGATACCCTATTGAATGGATCAGAGGTGGAGCACATGCTTATCGGGGGTGACTTCAATGCCATCCTCCACTCAGCAGACAAGAGGGGGGGCTTACAGAATGCTTCTCCTTCCCAGGTCGACTTCAAGAGTTGGGTCACCAAAAACAACTTGATAGAGTTTGAAATAGGGGAGGGGGTTTTCACCTGGAATAACAGGCATTTGGGTCCCACCCAAATTGCGGAAAAGCTTGACCAATTCTTTCTTCATGGGGATCTTTCATCAATTTAGGCAGACATCAAAGCCATTGTTATCCCTTGTTTTGGATCAGACCACCTTCCTGTCCTTCTCAAATCTTGCAAGGATGATAAACCTGCAAGGAGCCCCTTTAAGTTTGAAAACATGTGGATGAAGGACAAGAACTTTTTTGGCTTAGTTGAATCCTGGTGGAAAGCTGATCAGTTTGAGGGCTCCAAACTTTTTTGCTTTATATCCAAGCTGAAAGCTTTAAAAAAGCACGTGTTAATATGGAACAAAGAACACTTCAAGGACATTCTTGCTGAGAAAGCTGATTTGGAAGCTGAGTTGCTGGCTCATAACGAAGGAGTCATTCGTGATAGGATGGATCAAGAGAGTTATTGTAAGGAGAAGACTCTAATGGAAAGATATGAAGACATCCTAGCAAAAGAAGAGATTTTTTGGAGACAAAAATCAAGAGAAATTTGGCTAGTCGATGGTGACAAAAACACTAAATTCTTTCATAGCATAGTTAAATACAAGAGGAGTGCCAACAAGATAAGGAGCATCAAAAGAGTTGACGGATCGAGTGAAGAGGTTCCAGTCAAGATTGCAGAGAGTGCGGTCTCCTTCTTCAAGAACATTTTGAACACCTCGGTTGGTTCATGCCTAACCAGTCAAAATCAATTGTTGAAAAACATCCCAAAGCTGATAACAGCAGAGCAAAACAAAATGCTAAATGCAAATTTCTCCAAATAGGAGGTGGAAAGAGCTGTAAAAGAGTTGCATCCTGACAAGGCCCCAGGCCCGAATGGATTCCTGGCAAGTTTTTTTCAAAAATGTTGGCATATTCTGGGAGAGGACCTTATACAGGCTTTGGAGGCATCAAGAAACTCAGGAGTATTGCTCAGAGAAGTGAACAACACCTTTATCGTTCTCATCCCAAAGAAAGAAACTTCAGAAGTATGGGATGAGTTCCGCCCCATCTCTTTGTGTAACACATTATACAAAATCATGTCAAAAGTGATGGAAAACATACTTAAATCAGTCCTTCCCACAATCATATCTAAGGAGCAAACAGGTTTTGTGCTGGGCAGATCCATATTGGATGGAGTAATCATAGCCCAAGAGACTATCCATTCAATTCAGTCAACTAAATTACCATGCATACTGATCAAGCTAGACATTAAGAAGGCGTTCGACAAGGTAGACTGGAGATTTTTATGTAAATGCTTGGAGGCATTTGGTTTCAGCAAGCAATGGATCAACTGGATTTTTCAATGCATCTCTATTCCTCATTTCTCAGTCCTAGTCAATGGCTCTCCCGAAGGGTTTTTTGAGTCTTCTAGGGGGCTCAGACAAGGAGATCCCATCTCTCCTTTTTTGTTCATAATCATGGCTGATGCCTTGGGCAGAGCAGTGAGGGTTGCACAAGAACAAAGCATAATCCAAGGTATTAAGGTCACTAATAACATTGTAGTAACTCGTCAACAGTTCGCGGATGATACCCTTCTCTTGGGGTACATCAAAAGGAATGAAGCAAGAGCTTTCAAAAAGATTCTATTGGACTACGAGGAGGCTTCGGGGCAAGTGGTCAGCAAAGACAAGTCAGAAATATTCTTTTTCAATACCCCAGCCCATTAAGCGAAAGTATCAGGAGCATACTTGGCTTTAACTTGGGCTCTCTTCCATGTAAATATCTGGGATTTCCATTAAACTCTGGAACTCAAACAACAAGATTGTGGGACCCTCTCAAGGATAAGATTGAGCAGAAACTTTCCTCATGGAAGGAAAGGTTGTTATCATGGGCTGGTCGATTGGTGCTCTTGAAATCAATCATTACAACCCTTCCCATTTATCTCTTGTCTTGCTTATCTCTCTTCAGCGGAGTCAACAAGCAACTAGTTCAGACTATGAGGAGATTCTTCTGGCAAGGCGTATCTGAACAGAAAAAGTTGGTCAGAATTGCTTGGGATAAAATTTGCAGGCCAAAAGACATGGGGGGAGTAGGCTTAAGAAACCAAAGATGGCAGAACAAGGCGTTGGGGGCCAAACTCATTTGGAGAATGTATTCTCACCCGGATCTGAAGTGGGTAAGAATCCTGAAAGGTAAATACTTAGAGACTTCAGACCACGAAGGTATTTTTAGAACTCCTTCTCCTCCCAGAGGCTCTAGAATCTGGAACTTTATGTTGGAGTGCAAGCAGCTGATCACGGATTTCCTTTCTTGGGATATAACTGATGGAAAATGTGCTTTATTTTGGGAAGACTCCTAGGGTGGTTGCCCTGCCCTGGATCAGCTTATGCAGACAGAGGGTGTGAAAGAACAATTCAAGTTGGCCTGGGGAGACAAGGTCTGAGATTACATGGTGTTTGAGTCAGAAGAGCCGGCTGCAAGTTGGCGTTGGAAAATCTTCGAGGAGGTTTGTCAGGATAGCATTCAAGCTGCTCAATTGCGTGAGTTACTTAAGGCAAGGTGGATCTCGCCTAGAAAAGGATAGGATCAATTAGTTTGGATTGGTTCTAAATCAGGACAGTATAACTCAAAGGACGGATATAGATTGCTTAGTAAAGATATCAACAGCAGGGGGGATCTAGCAAATGACCTATGTTGGAACAACTCTTGTCTGCCCAAAGCAGGCATGTTTGCATGGGCTGCCCTACAGGGGAGGATAATCATTGTTGAATGGTTTAGAAAGCTAGGCTACCATGGCCCATCCAGATGTGCCCTTTGCGAAAGAGACTCGGAAACAGTAGATCACATTTTACTAAGCTGTTCATTCTCCCAACAATGTTGGGAATGGTTATGTGCCAGGCTAGGGTGGATCTCAGCCCTTCCTAACAATATACTTAATCTATTCAAATCTTGGCCGAGAATTTTCAACTCAAGTTTGTTTGGGAATTTATGGATGATTAGCCCCTCTCTCCTAATTTGGGAAATCTGGAAAGAGAGGAACAAGAGAATCTTTTAGGGGAAGAAAACAGACCTAGAACCCTTTTTGCTCAAGGTGGAGAGGGCGATTACTAAAGTTGCTAATAGTAGCAATCTGAAACATATTAAAACAAAGGTCACCTTCACTGCGTGGGACAATTGCATGAGGAAGAATTGGCTCAATCTCATCATCCCCCCTTTTTTTGGGACAGGCTCATATGATGCTAAGAAATAGAGTTGAAGGTGTCTGGTCACCTCTGGATTTTGGTTGGGAAAAGTTGAATTTTGACAGGGCTGCTCGAGGGAACCTAGGCCCGGGTGGGGCTGGGTGTATTGTGAGAGACTGGAATGGCACTATCATCGGCAAGAAAGTGGTTCCTCTTGGAATCATCTCCAACAATGGTGCAAAATTGTGTGCACTTGTTGAAGGTTTGGGTCTTTGTAGAGCCCTGGGGATCAAGAAACTGGCCATCGAAGGTGACTCTGCAATCATTGTAAATTCATTGCGGACTGGCTCAACACCCAACTAGAAGTTGAATTCCTTGCTGAGTAGGGCATTGGAATTCTTGAAATATTTTGATGATATAATGATTAACCATGTATACAGGGAACTCAACAAGGAGGCAAACAATCTGGCAAACATGGCTGCAGACGGCATAAGCCTAGACACTTCAATGGATAATCCTGCCAACTCGGCCAGGATCTCAGTTAACTCTTATCACGGTGTTGAGCCCAGAGGTGGTGGGGCTGGGTCCGCCACGTTCCAAGGCAATTTCGTTTAAAAGGTGCCCGCAGCCCCTGAAGAGCTCAACGGGACACACAGCTATGGGTCTTCGTTTGGATACGTTGGAGTCCAACAAGCAGGTTGGTGTGGCCAGATTTTGGTCAAATTTTTGCATCCCTACGGTTTGGCAGTGGCCAGAATCTGGACGGCTCTTTGCATGCCTATGGGGGTCAAAAGACCCAAGGACGTAGAACTGCATTTTTGTCAAAACCATTTATTTGGCTTTAAGCCTTTTACTTAACCAAAAAAAATAAAAAAATTTAACCTTTCTTTTAATATTAATTAAATAAATTACATTTATTTATTTAATTAGTTTAAGGGCGTGTGTAACTAGTTGAGTCCACTTTTTGGCCAAAAAGTGGAAGTGTTTTCCTTGATTTTCAGAATTTTTCACATTTGACCTTAAAATTTGAAGGACCTAGAGATGGAATCTTTAAAAAAGCCACTACTCATAAAATGTAGTACTCAGAGTCTAGTTTCCAAATATGTAATTTATTTTAATACCCACATGATATAAATTGATTTTGAATAGGCGTGTCTAAAAAACCACCGTTTAAGTCACTTTTTTTACCATAGCATTCATATGTATGTCATCCATATTTTGACCTAAATAAGCATATTTTTCTGAATCCTTTTGAGAAAAGATTTGTAACGCACTAAAGAATGCTAACAATATTTTTTGTAAATTTTTTTGAATTTTTTTTTGTTAATTTTTTATTGGCCATATTTGTTGTTTTGAAAAATCGTAATGTACATCATGCATAAGATGACCTAAACTATCATTTTTTATTTTTTTCAAATTGAAAAGAATTATCTGAAGAATGTTCACGTATAATTCATTTTTTCAAAAAAAATATTAATAAAAAGTTATTGAAATACTAAAAAACCCTGATATTTCAAGTTTATGGACCAGTTTCATCAAAAATTATTTGAAAAATAGAAAAAAATAATCCAATTGTAAAAAAATTACATATCTGGAATCTACACAATTTCATCTATAATGGGTTTTAATTTCATCAAAAAATTCTACAAAAAAGGTCTTTAGACGTATGTTCAAAGTCACTCTTTTCTTATGACATTGATATGGGTATGTGCAAGATCATGGGGGTCCAAACTAGGCCCCTAAGTGGCAATGAAAATTTAGAAAAAAAGAGTTAGACAACTTGGCATAAAAATTTGAATAGGTTATTAACATAATTTGAAAAATATGTAAGAACAAAACTTGTAACAAATTGAATGTAGTTTCTAGGCTACTAGTCCTTTTTTGGAAAAAGGTAAATATGTTGTAGCACCCCTCCATTTTGGCTCTTTTGATCGGACAGTGTTCTTCTTTGTTATGTTTGTTTCTGTTATACTTTTCCTATGGTACTTGGTTACTATTTGATCACAAACTGTTAAGCGATGCAAATGTTATATTTTGATGTGATGGTATTTTACTCTGATGTTATCATTATGGTATGTTTTGAAATAGCCTAGCAGATATTTAATTAATGGTGCTTTATGCTTTTGATTATATTATTGATGTTAGACTTGTCAATTAGGAAGTCTGTATTGGTGAAGGGGACAGGATTGTATCACTCACTTGCGAGCACCCTACGATTCCGAGATTTCCTCTTCATAGTGTGTTTTATTATATCATATATGTGCATGTTCGATATACTCTTTGTTCGCAGGTTGACAGGTACAGGACATCAACTCCACCTGATTTCCCAAGTTTGAGCGTGTCCACTGGCCAACGATATTCGATTGGGAGATAGTAGCTAGGTTTTCCATGCCATGTCATCACCCTAGTCATAGTGTGTCGTCGGGTTTTAATCGGGTTAAGTTGCTTATTTGTTGTTCATCTCTCCTTGATTTATTTAATTTCAAGTTGAAAAAAAAAGGTAAATAAATGGCTTTTGTATTTAGTTTGTTTATTAAATAAATCTAGTTGTAGTGTTAGAAATGTTACGTAATTTATTAATTAATTTAATTTAATTAATAAAATAATCTAATCAGGAATTATATTTATTTTATGGGTTATTTAAATTAATTGTGTGGAATTAAATCAAGTTGTTCATTTTGGAAATTATAATTGTTAAATTCTTTTGGAATGAAAATTTAAAAAAAAGTGTTAAAGTTTTTGAAAAGAAGATTTTTAAAGTTAAATTCTTTTTGGAAATGAAAATGTTTAAAAGCATTTAAATTCATTTGAAATAGAAATTAAAAAAAAAATGAAATAAAGAAATAAAGTCATGTTGAAAGAAATTTGTTTTTAGTTTTAAATTTCAAAAAAAAAACTCCAAAATTGGATAGAGGAGCAATAACTATGGTGGATGGGATATTTTGGGGAAAGTTGACCAAATTTGGGGAAGATATATTATTTTATTGCTGTTAAAAGGAAATAGAGTTCTTCATATTTTGTTTATGCATTTTGGATTTTGGGAGAGGATTTTGGAAAAGCTTTGGAAAATATTCTTGCAAGGAAGCTCAACTTTCTTCTTCAAACTCTCCTTCAAGCTTTAGATCACAGGTTCTCCTTGTTTATTGTTTTAGAAATTTGCATTTTCAATTTGAAAACTTGCTTGGAAATCTTGATCTTGAAAACCCTGTTTAAATCTTGAAGAAATTTAGATTGTTTGTTGAAAATCAAAACTTGCAACTGAAATCTTCAATTTCAACAATAGAAAAATGGAAAGAAAGCAAAATGAAATTAGAAAATCTCTATTTGGAGTTGAAATGGTTCATTTCAAATTTGAAATTTAAACCAAGAAATTGTACTTGAGAAATTAGTTTTATTGTAAAAAATTCTATAGAAAAGTTGCACAATTTGACTGTAAATGGGAATTTAGGTATATATATATATATATATATATATATATATATACAAACATATATTATAAATATATTATGAACATTCTGGAAATTTTTATTTTGAAAATTTTTACATAGGAATTTTTGTCTGTGCAACACAAGGGAGGGGGTTTTTATTTTTTTTATTGTAAAAAAAATATAAACAAAAAAAATTATGTTGGGTATGTGTGTGGGGGCGTAGCCCATGGCTGCACACACCACGCCCCATTGGAGGGGCACTGTTGTGACAGCACTCCCCACACTATGTGTGGGGGAAGCCTGCCATAGGCAAAGTTGGCCTCCACAGGGGAGGCGGCTTATGTCCCCTCTCCCCTTGGGGGCCCGTGGGGCCAGGGAAATTAAGTCACTTTTTTTAAATTATTTTTAATTTCATTTTTTTTAAAATTTATTAATATTATTTTATATTATATATATTATATAATATATATATATTATATATATTATATATTATAATTTTCATATATTATATATAATATGTATATATATTATATATATATAATATATATTATAATTTAAATAAATATTTTATTATTATTATTTAAATATATATATTATATATATAATATATATACTATATATATTTTAAATAATAGGGAATTATTTTTAATTAGTTGGAATATAAAAATGATATTTTTTTTTAGAGGCATATATTTAAATGTTATTTAATTATTTAAAATATGAATTTTAAAATGATTATTCTATTATCATAGATTGAGATAAAATGGACTTTATAATAAATGAATTTTTTTGAAAAGTTGATTTTATTATTATGTGTAATTGGAGAAACAGGGAGTTAAATTATTAGTTTTAAATTCCTCAATATTGCAATTGTAATTTTAATTACTTTTGAGTAGTTAAAAATAATGTTAATTATTTTATTTGATTACATGCAATATATTATCGCCTTGCTTGGATTTAGGAAATCCTAAAGTAGGATATTGAATTGTCGGTTGTCCTTTTGTCATGATCTCTCTCTTTCTTGATGTTGGGCAATGGAGTTATTTGTTATGTAAGTCTTCCAGATTGGGTTTTCTTTTAATTCCGTGGGTTGTCGTAAAATGTTAGTCAACCTTGGTATAGTCTTGGGTAGTGCGTATAGATGTATCCTGTTGTTTTACCCAGTTTTCACGAACGGGATTGGTTTGTGCCTCCTTTGGAAGGAGTGGATTATGTGTTTTGTTTCCCCCTGTGTTTGGGGTGAGTTTTCATTATGTGTTCCTCCTAGAGTTGGAGTGGTTTTACCTTGTTAGTATGCACTTGGGATTCCCTTGGTGATTGATTTTGTTTGGTATGTTGTCAAGCAGAAGAGTGGCTTTTGTTAGGCGCCAGAGCCCAAAGAGGTAAACTGGGTAACCTTCAGAGGTGGTTTAATCAAGTAATAACTAAAACAATGTACTTAGAAGTTTGGGTAGTATTTCACATTAATCAAGATAATTTAGCCTCACTCATAGACGCAAGTGTTCTTATAGGCTTGGGATGAGTGGGAAGGCCTAGAATGGCAAAGTCATCTATCTTGTCTTTACGAGAGGTATTTGATTCCACATGAGTGAGTATGGGGGTCGAGATTCGGTAGAGGCCACCAGGACAACCCATAGTGGGGGCCAGAGCCTATGAATATTCCCAGAGGATATCCCATGTCGAGCTGTGTGATGACACTCTTTCTATGACAACAGTTGGTATTTGGTTTTATGTGTATGGTTTTCTTAACATACTCGATCTATTTTATTTCTGGAAGCAATGTGACTTATGTCAGTGATGTTAGAGTTGTACTTGTGTTATTCTTATGGTTGTATGGTTCATGTGATTGGTTGTGACAGTGTGAGTTAGCCTATGTCTAGAGGTAGATGGTCTTGTTTAGGAATCCTGGTTACTATCTCCTAGCATGGGGGGTGAGCCTTCAGGTATCACATGGTTGGGTGGAACGTGCACCTTAATCTGTTGGGTTGTCTTCTTGTTCGTGTGGAAGAGATTTCCAGTTGGAGAGCTCGTGGGATCCAGTTTCACTTCATGCTTTATTCGTTTCAGTTGTTATTGTAATTTTATTACCCCTCATTTGTATCGAGGTAGAAGATGTAATTTGTAACCATGCTTATTGGATTTACCTCATTTGGGGAATAAGAGTTGTAATCATATTGTAAATTATTGTTATTGGAACACGTGGTATCTCTTATACTTGATGTAATTTTATCATATATGGAATGTATGTGTATTTAATTTATTAAGTAATTAAATGTTTGGTTTGTATTCATGTTTCTTGTTTGGGTTTAAGTAAACTCAATCTCGTAACCTTAGGGGTTGTTGGCAATGGTTAGTGAACTTGCATGTTAATGGTACTTAAACAAAAAAAAAATTAGTATGTTTGAGTAGTTAATTGCAACTTCCCCTAGGGTTGCATGGCGGGGCGTTACATATGTTTTGTGAAATTTTAAAATTTCAATGCAATGGTACTAAATTTTTAGGAAAAAGATAAGAAGTGGGTGTATATCTGACCACCCTAAGTACAAGAAAAAAAAATTCTAAAACTTTCAATATATGTAGAGGACACATTCTCGGATGTGTCGAATTTTTTTTTGTAATTTTTTTGCATGTAAATAATTAGTTATGATTATTTTATTAGAACATTTCAAAATTATTAAAACGTTTGTGTCTAACCACCATAACTTGGTCAAAAATTTATGAAATTCATTTTTTTTTATCCTATAGTATGTGAAGCATAGAATGTGACACATCTTTTAGGTTCAAAAAATGTGAAGTAGTTTGAAAGTTATAGAAGTTTTTCAATTAGCCTATCAATTAGAACTTTAGTCATAATGTATGTAGAAAATCAATAATAATTACTTAATAAATTCAAAATAATGTATATCTTATATTGGTAGAAAGTAGACAATTTTTTCTATAAACCCTTTTCATTTCATGAAATTCAGATAAAAAAGAAGTCGTCAGCCACAAGGGTGAACTTCAGAAAACTAAGGAAATTTTGTAAATACGTTTTTTCAGTTGGCTTTCTAGGTTTGGCAATCCCAAGTCAAAAACCAAGGCAAACCAAAGGGAAATCCAAAGGCTACAAATTTTGTCAAATGGGTACCCATTATTGAAAAATAAAATGGATATCCATTTTGAAGACCTAAAAAACCCTCTTTAGCAAAATGGGCATAACTTTTGTGTTTCTTATCGAAATTTTGATTTTTTATAGGTGTTGGAAAGGTGATTGAGAGCTATACACAATGGACTAGGTAGTGTTTCTATCTTGTACACAAAAAAATAATTTTAATCATTTGAACTTCATATTTCATTTTTGAAACATCAAATGCTCACTACTTCTGCATGCAAAGTCTCTTTTTCATGAATTTTTTGTAACACTCATCTCAAAATACTTGAAACATTAGAAAAATTAATCAAAATATTTATATTTTTTGTAGTAAGGAGATGAACAAATCTTTAAAATCATCATATCTCTTTGTCCCTTTCTCTACCTCTCTATATTTCACTATGTCTACCCTTAAGATTTGGACCTATCCCCCACTTGTCCCTCCCTCCCTCTATTTTTACCTCTTTAGACCTCTCCTTATCAATATATTGAACTCTAGACTTAACTATCTACTTCTCCATCTCTCCCTCCTTCCTTATCTCTTTTCCCTCTTTAGACCTATCTTTCTCACTCTCACTTTCCTTGAGCTCTAGACCTAACTCTCTACCTCTCTCTCCATCCTTCCTTCCCTCTCTCAGTGTCCCTCTTTATATATATATTAGGTCTTTCCCACTCCCACTCCCTCTCTCTCTTTCCCTCTCCATCTCCTTCTCACTCTCCATATCCCCCTCTCCCTCCCTCTTAGGTCTCTCTCTCTCTCTCACACACACACACACTCACACTCACACTGTCCATCTCCCTCTTAGGTATCTCTCTCTCTCCATCTCAAGTCTCTCTCCCTCCCTCTATCTCCCTCCCTCCCTCTCTCTCTCAAGTCTCTCTCTCTCTCTCTCTCTCTCTCTCTCTCTCTCTCTCTCTCTCTCTCTCTCTCTCTCTCTCTCTCTCTCTCTCTCTCTCTCTCTGTTGCTCCTCCTCTCCATCTCTATCTCTCCCTCTCTCTCTCCATATCCCTATATCCCTCTCCCTCTCCTCGCTCCCTCTCTCTCTCTCTCTCTCACACACACACACACACTCCATCTCCCTCTTAGGTCTCTCTCTCCTCTCTCCATCTCTCTCTCCCCCCCTCTCTCTCTCAGGTCCCTCCCACTCCCTCTCCCTCTTCATCTCCTTCTCTCCCTCCCTCTTAAGTTTCTCTCTCTCACACACACTCACTCACACTCTCCATCTCCCTCTCAGGTATCTCTCTCTCCCACTTTCTCTCTCCATCTCAAGTCTCTCTCCCTCTCCCTCCATCTATCTCCCTCTCTCCCTCTCAAGTCTCTCTCTCTCCCTCCCTCTATCTCTCTCTCTCCCTCATGCCCTCTCAATTCTCTCTCTCTCTAGTCCCTCCCTCTCCCTCTCCCTCTCCCTCTCCCTCTCCCTCTCCCTCTCCCTCCCTTTGAAGTCTCTCTCTTAGGTCTCTCTCTCTCTCTCTCACACACACACACTCCATCTCCCTCCCAAGTCTCTATAACTCTCCCTCCCTCCCTCTCTCTCTCAAGTCCCTACCACTCCCTCTCCCTCTCTATCCCTCTCCCTCTCCATCTCCCTCTCACTCTCCATATCCCTCTCTCCCTCTCAGGACTCTCTCTCTCATAGGGTGTGTGTGTGTGTGGACATAGACAAAGAGATATATTTAGGGAGCCATTAAAGGGTGTGTGTGTGTATATGAGTGAGAGAGAGATATGGAGATAACTTGATGAAAATTTAGATTAAATAAATAAATAGAGGGAGAGGGAGAGGGAGAGAGAGAGAGAGAGTAAGATATAGAAATATGGAGTGATACAGATAGAGGGAGATAGGGAGAGATAGAGATAGTAACAGGGAGAGATATGTAGAGATATATATAACCTATGAAAGATAGAGGGGAAGAGAGCTAGGTAGAGAGGGAGAGAGAGAGGAGAGGTATAGATAAAGGTAGAGTAAGGGAAAAGTGGAGAGATAGGTGTTTAGGTGAAAATTGTGTGCACTAGGGTTTTGCACCTAGGATGACAAATTCCAACAAACGTTCAAGGATTACCCTTGAGATATATACCACAAGAATGGAAAGGAGGCAAGAGATCTAGCTAAGGGATGAATCCAAGGGTAAGGAATTTGATTAAGATTGTAAAGGGGTTCACCACCAAGTGTAAACTTGGAAAAGACAATGAGTTGGAAAACATAGTGTGATATGCAAAATTGAACTAAATGACCTAAAACAACAAAGAAATAGAAACAAAAAATAGGGAAACTGAAATGAGGTCCTGAAATTCTAAAAATGTTGATTTTAAGCCTGGGTGGACTCATTTGTCATTCTGCGAAAATCAGTCCCAATTTTGGGTAACTACTCTGGAGCCTGTTTTGGCCAAATGGGTATCCAAAAATGTAAAAATATTTGAAAAACAGGTATAGTGGGACTCATTCACCACTCTTGGCGAATGAGTCCACTTTGACTTTTCTGAAAAGTCAAAGTTTAGATCTGCTCCTCTCGGTTTTCTCTTTCTACTTCTCTAGGTGTTCGAGTTTGAAACTATCAATTTCAAGCCTGTAGGTGACTTTTTGTGAAGATTATGACCTTGCAAATAGGGAAAAAACTTCAACAAGCTTGTAACCTAATCTTCAATGATTCTTCAAGCTCCAAGGCACCTAAATCTACAAATCACACAAAGAAAGAGAGAAAACTTGTTGATTGTTAGTGGATAGGGGTTTGCCTTGGTCAAACCCCTTTTAGGTAATCAAATCAAATGATGAAATAATGAAAGATGAACATGAAACATGAACCATAATACCTTGGATGATGTCTTGTAAATCTGCAATTTAGCTTGATGTGGCCATGGTGGATGTAGATCTTGACCTTGAAATGAATGAAGAATCATGCATAATCTTGGATCTTGGATGCAACATCACAACACTAGCTCAACAACATGCTTGATGCTTGATATCCTTGACATGATGATGAATCTTGGTTTTTTGCAACAATTGATGAAGAATTCTGCCCTTGAATGCCTTAGAATTGATCTTGAATGCTTGCTAAGTGCTCTTGTGAAGTCTTGGAATGTTGAAACTCTTGCTTGCTCATGGATTGCTAGTGTTTCTTAATGAAATAATGACCTGGAAGCTTTCTTATATATGCAAGACACTCAAATGACCTTTATTTGATCCCTAAGGCTGGCATGCACCAAAATTCAAGTTTAAATTGTCAAATTTTTGCTCAAGTTTGAAAAATCCCCCTAAAGGGACTCATTCGCTACCCTAGGCGAATGGATCCAACCTAAGTGGACTCATTCACCCAAGGTGGCGAATGAGTCCTACCTTAAGGTTTTTGAGGTGGGTTCTCAAGATTTTGGGGTTTTAGAGTGTTTTTGTTGGGTTATTAGGTGAATTGAGCCTCGAGATGTGAAAATAAGGGTCCTAGGGGCCTATTAATGATTATTTAAAGGTTTATTAGGGCCAAGGGCACAAATTTCAATGTGAAAGTGTGATTAAATACACTTTACAACATTAAAATGAGGTCCACTTAACTTAGAAAGGCACAAGATCCAATGTGAATGTGTAAAACACATTACAACACTAGATTAAAGCCAAATTTAATTTATAAGTCTTCTAGATTAATGTGAAAATACATTTAAATATATTTTACAACATTGAATTAAGGGAAAGAGAGTTCCATTAGACTTAAATGCTTAATAAATTCCTAGAAAGGTGTGAAAGTGTGTTACAACACTTCACAACACCTCTGCACGACATCGATAAATGCATAAAGAGAGGTTTATTAGTCTTATTTAATTAAGAATTTCCTAGAAAAGGGTGGAAGTGAGTTACAACGCTTCACAATACCTTTACAAGACATTGATAAATGCATTTTATTCCATTTACAAGGGTCCAAGACTTTAAACAAGGCAACTTTTAAGCTTGATTTAATGAGGGAGCTAAACCTATATGAAATTGTCACTGACGATAATTTCTATCACTACAATAGGTAGAGAGGGTAAATGAAGGAGAGGTGGAGAGAGGGAGAGATAGATAAATAGATAGAGGGAGAGACAGATATATGTTCTCCTAGTTCAACTTGGGTAAAGGTGTGCATAGGATCAAAGACAACAAGGAGGCCTTTTATGATGATTTATGAAAATTTTTACTCTCCTTAGGAAAAAAAAATATGTTTTTCACAATCTATTACTTATTTAATGTTTCAAGTCATTTAGGATGATTATTGCAGAAAAAAATTTAAAAAAAAGACATTGTATGCAAGAATTATGAGCATTTAAAATTTTAAAACTTAAGGAGAAACTTAAAATGATTGTAATTAATTTTTGTGCTCAATCTATCAAAATAATCTTATCCGTTATGTAGACCTCTTAATCACCTTTCCAATTCCTATAAAAAATTAAAATTTCAATCAATAATGCAAAAGTTATGCCCATTTTATTGAAGTGTGCTTTTTGGGCTTTTCAAAATGGATATCCATTTTGAAGCGGATATCCATTTTGAAGTGGATATCCATTTTGAAACGGATATCCATTTTGAAACATATATCATTATAAACAGATATCCGTTATAAATGAATATCCGTTATAAATGGATATCCGTTTTGAAACGGATATCTGTTATAAATAGATATTGTACCTGACCCATACAAAAAGTCAACATTTTTTTTTTGCGATTTCGGCGAAGTAAAAACGTGTTTTTTTTCTCATTACCACTTTTTGGACCCCCATGATCTTGCACATGCCCATATGACCTTCAAGTTGCAAGTCAAACCAGGTCCAAAGCTTAGGTCTGGGTCCCCAAGCCTTTTCCCAAACTAAAAAACAAAACACAAACTCGACCAAAAATTCAAATTTTAAAAAATGAGACCCGTTTCATAAAAAAATAATTTTTTTTATGCTTTTATGAAACAAGATCCCATTTTAGAACATGATCCCATTTTTGGCTTGGCATCCCAAAGCAAAACAGGATCTCGTTTGCTAAATAACAGGATCCCGTTTCATTTTGCTCGATTTCGAGTTTTTCTCTAAGTCTGAAACTTCTACTAGAAGTGGACTCATCTTCTTGCATTTACCCTTAACCAATTTAGTATTTCTTCTAACATTCCTAACTTAATTGAATAAATCATATTTATTTAATTAAATCAATCACCCCCCCAACATTTTCCCATGAATTAAATAAATAATTAATATTTGTTTTAATGCATCTTAAATCCCCCTCATTGTTAGTTGAATAAACAAATTGGGTTTAGTCAACCAATTGATCATTTGTGCATTCCTTTACCACTTTTTAAAAAATAAACAAAGTCAATCTTGCACATGGTTCCAAGTGCACAAGCCTTCAAAAAGACCCATTTTCAATCCTCACCCTCCATCAAATCTAAGAAAATATCTACCTTCCATCTCTTCCCAATATTTTCCCTAATCATGTGTACCAATCACAATCACTCATAAGCTTCACATTCCTTTTTACAAATGGATCAACCCCATGCCTCCATTAGACAAGACTAAATGGCATCCATCCATCACCATCATCTAAAATTTTTAAATTAGTCATTCCACAAATTATTTTCAACAATAGGGAATTGGACGCAAGGAAACATCATTCAACTAGATTTAGAAAGCACATTCATCCTTAATAATAAACCATCTTGAGCACATCAAATGATTAACAAAGGTTTTTTTTGGTGAGAATCTTGTTCCCTTTTCATCATTTGTTTTGCTTACCTTAACTCAATTAGAGGTTTAACCAGGTATAAAATAAGAACTTTGTTCATGCATTGTTTTCTATTGTTTTGTTCTATTTTTTGGTATACATGAGCACCTTTCCTTTGTATAGTTTGACGCATGATAAATATATTGTGAAGAATATTTGTGACATACATATAACTTTCATTGATATGAATGATACATTATGTGATGACAATATACTTGATTTACCTACTTATGACATTTTTGTGCTTATGATGACATTCCTTCTGCATGCCACAATAGTTCTACATCCAAAACATTATTCCTTTTATCTAACATGTTTCCTCTCATACACAATGGTATGTTTCATAATGATATTTATTCTACACCTCATGTGGATCCTATATATGTTCATGATTGTCTTTCACATAGTGATACCTCATATGATGAAGACATGCATATTGATAATATTTCATTAGGCTCACATATAGGAACTAATCATATCTCATTTCCTTTTCCCACATTACAATAACATATTATGATCCTTAGTAAAGAACTGTTAAATGATGATTATGATGGTACTAAATTTTTTTTGTTACATATTGAATCTTATTGCTTGCTAACTATGTGTATTTAGATGATGATATTGTATTGATTAATGGGTTTAGACTTCATCTTAGTCATAAATCTTTGCATTGGTTTGATTCATCTTATTTATTTTATTTACTTCTTTTATAAACTTGGCATGTGTTTTCATTGATTATTTTTATAAACCTAGTACCCACAAGGATATTATGAGCTCAATAATACCTTCTCATGATTTATCCTTTGATCCTTTCTCTCTTGTTATCCAAATAGATTATGCATCTATTAAACCTACCTTTCATTCTATGTTAGCCTCTCTTAACCTAGCTAGAGCCCAAGATGTTCCATTGCAACAAACTAAAGAGGCTCCTATGCCTACACATGTGTATTATAAAGATAGAGGCATTGCATTCAAACATAAAATTCAATCTTATAGAGAAATAAAAGAAACATTGGACATACTCAAGAAACCACAACTCACTCATTTGACAAGGTGAACTTTATGTAAACATATCATGTGTGTCAAGAAGTTGGTCTTGGCCACCATAAAAATATATTTGTCATTATGCCTATGCTTATGTCATCTACTATACTATGACGCTTATACCTTATTATTTGATCATTTATTTTTCATGATCCTACATTGTCATGCCATACCTCTAAAGCTTACATATTGAGCCTACATTGAATGCCAACATTTAAAGTTACAAAATTAGACTAGGGGGCATCATACCTTCTTCCCACCTTGTCCTCAACCATAATATGTCTTTATTGCTATATCTTTACATTGGGGACATCATATCTTCCCCCTTACATATTGTGCTTCTATTTCAACATCCTTACGTTGACAACATCATGTCTTTCCCCCTTGCATATTGTGCCTCTATGGACACATTCTTACGTCAATGGCAACATGTCTTCCCCTTTACATATTTTTTTTCTATTGTCACATCCTTACACTAGGGGCATAATATCTTCCTACTTACATATTATACTTTTATTACTACACCTTTACATCAAGAGAATCATGCATTCTCCCTTACAAACTATGCTTTCATTGTCATACCTTGACATTGGGGCTATCATGTCTTTCCCCATACCTTTTGCATTTCTCTTGCCATATATTTACCTATGTACCTACATTAAGGGAATCTTTATTTCCCCTCTACATACCATGTCACTAATTCCATATTAAGGGCATCATGCCTTCCCTCATGATAGGGAAGATAATGTGTTATACCTTCCCTATCACCTTATATAATCACACAAATATTCTAAGAGTTACAAGGGAGATTCCCCACCCTTTATCAACTACATGTCATGTCATGTATCAATATTTTTATCCCCACTAGGGGTTTATCCACATTCTTTTGTTTCTCATGTTATTGCATTGGGGGTATATGTCTTTCTTTCTATCCTATACACTTACACAAGTGTTCCTAACCTACCACACACCATTGTTACTTGCCCATAGTAGTCCAATATTATTCCTTGATGATATCTTTGGCCCATGTGCCTATCAAAACTATTATTTAACATACTTTATCTATTTGATACATATATTCATGTATAGTTATACTTTACAAGGTTTACATGCTTGCATTCCTAGCTTACATTTATATTTCATGTATTGATTCCCTCTTCTCCAACTCCTTTTATTCTATGGATGCGACCAATTGTAGGGAGCATATCATGTCACTATCACTCTCATGTTGAGTTTTGTATACTATGACAAGTGCCTATAGAGACTCATCATTAGTACATAACATGCTAATTCCCTATGTACCTTGTCACCCAATGACTACCAAGTGAGGCAAAGCATGACCACTTTCTATATAGGAAAAACTTCTCTAACCTTATTTCCTTCTTTCTATCTCTCATGATCATTGACAATGAGATTCAAATTACAATTGTTCTTAATTGCATTATAAAAGTTATTGTAGATTTTTCCTCTATTTTTTAAGTCCTTATGAAACACACATACCAAAGGATGAACCTACACAATCACATCCTACAAGGCCCACTACTTTATACTTTATATGGACTTATGTAATATCCTTTTATGTTTTAATATTTACTTTGCTTGCATGCTTATGAGTGCTACATACTATGAGATACCTGATAATTCTAGAATTCACATGCACATCAAATTGGGGGCAAAATGTAATGGAAAAACTTGTATACTTATGTGCACTTTTCCATTTAGTTTTGTTCTCATTTTGAGATAATTCTTTAATGTGTTTACATATCAACAGGTGGTGTAATTTGTGCAAAGTCAATCTCATTCCCCCAATCTTTACTTATCCCCATACACACATATCCTCATGCATTTACTCAAGCCTTATCCATACATGGACAAATTGATATATTCACTTTAGGTATGCATTCATTACACCTATTCATACACCTATCCCTATGCATTATATTATCCACTAAAACAAATCATTTTTATGTGTCGAGTCATTCTTGTAGTTACAAGGTCAACTATGTGACCAAAAACTTGACCTTTGAAATTTCAAATTTTAGATTTAGGTTTTGGCCAACCCTCACCCATTCCTCCCCCTAGGGCCAACTTATAAGTTTGTACAATTTATTGCTATGTCCTCCAATTTAAAATATTAAATTGCATTTATTCATTTATTGTTCTCATATATTTAAGCACCTAATTCAAATATGATTCACATTACAAGGAAGAACATACTTTAGTAGACTAAAATGAACTTAGACCTACACATTCATTCCTAGAGCATTTATGCAAATGAGATATGTTTTCTTCAAGTATTCACCTAGATTTTGGGAGTTAACCTAGAAGAACATGTCCTCTTCTAACATATTAGTAATCATGCTAATGTATTTTTAAATACCACCATATCTTGATCAAGCCAAAGAACAAAGTAGACAAAGACTAATCAAGTGAGCAATAGAACAAAGATGCACATTGAGAAAGATCAAATCAACATGGAATGGATAGATCCATAGACACAAAAAATCCTAATCTACAAACTTGACCCTAAATAGAGCACAAGATCAGCACAAAGTCCGAATAAATACAATAACAAAGAGAGTGCACTTCCAAGTTAGAGACAATTTAAAATTCAATGCCACATCAAAAGCTTTAGTCATAGAGCTAGGTACTTTTCTCCTTCCCATGCATTTTTCATACTTTAATTCTATATCCAATGCCAACAAGTGTTAATTAAGTTAATTATGTTGAAGAGCATAACCTACAATTGTAATAGGGGGAGAAGCATCTCATGTTGTGCTCATGAAAGAATAGTTGAAAGAAAAACTATTTAGAGCCAACATTTATTTCTAAAATATAAGGAACCCAACTTTAAAATAAATAAAACATGTAGCAAATAAAATGGCACTAAATAAAACAAATGAATTCTAAAATAAAATAAAATAACTTAATATAGTTCTATGGTAAAATAAATTAACTCTTAATTTAAAATAATTATATATAAAATAAATGAACTCTAAAATAAATTAAAGTAGCTATCAATTTAATTATCATTTTTCATACCAACATCTCCATATGTAGCAATAAAAAAACTAATATTTATCATTCATTACTTGGTCAAATTTAAGATGTATTCCTTAAATTGTATCAATCATTAAAGATATCTAATTTTATTGTTTTGTAGGGCTTATTTGGTAATATTGCACTTAGTTAGACATTTTGTATAGCCCATTTTGTAACATCACTCAATTTTTATAAAAATTATATATAGACTAGTATACTTATCTTATATAAATTTATGTAGAAGCCATTGAAAGATATTATTTTTGATGTGTCTATTTCTTATTAAATTTGTCATATAAGTGAAATAAGTACCTCAAGAATTATATCTCTTAAACTTTTTTATATAAATTATCTAAAATAAATATACTCATTTATACTTATATTTACATTTTATTAGATTACACTACATTAAATTTTAAAAAGTATAATTTTTCTTTTAAAACATGTGTCACTATGAAGTTGAATTTCAATTTATTCCTTATAACTATTGCATATATTCTTATTAATTATAACTCTAATCTTAATTAAATTAAAAAACCTATATAATTATAATTGTAACTGATAATTATAATAATAACCTTAATCTTGAACTTAATTTTTAATTATTATTTTAACATTGTATTATAAAAACTTATATAATTATAATTGTAACTGAATTATAATAATAAACTTAATACTGAACTTAATTTTTTAATTATTATTATTTTAATATTATATTATTATATTTTATTCACTAATGTAAATTAAAACTATTATATATATTACTAACCACAAGAAGTTTTAAAACAATTTTCACCTTTAAAACATATAATTACATGAAGAAAAACACTATCATAAATTAAAAAATTAAAAATAGAAAGTGACCATGAGTTATAACATGATATAGAATTGTTATTTAAGTTACCCCACTCTTCATATGGGTTTGAAGTTGGATATACTCTTCAATTAATATTTGAAATTTTATCTTTTATGTTCTATTGTTGACCAATATCTTTTATGTAGTCATTCTTATGTCCACCATGCAAATATGGTTAAGGCAATTTGTAATACACCCGTTTTTTTTTTTTTCCTTATTTACCACAACTTGATAAAACCAATGTGCCCATCCCCTTGCAATGTTATGCCCATGTTGCTATCCTCGGGTATAAAATTGGTCAAGTATGTCAAAAAATATAAGATAGATGGCACAAGACCATCATGGTTATAGCAGCATAGACTCAAGTGAGAAAACAACCAGTAAATTAAGAAAATGTGTTAAAAGCAGTTGTCTCATGTGCATAAGCTGCTTCTATACACCTTACTACCATTGTAGATGGATTGCCCCAACGTTGAAAGAGCCAGGATAAACAAAACCCATAGCTCCATTACACTACTAAACTTTCTACATGAAAGATGGTGCAGAGAATTGATGTTATAAACATAAATGGAACCGATCTCCCAATTCAAGATTGATATAGATATTTGTTTCATTGATGTTTTAACACTAGAATCCATTTGCAATCCAATCACTGTAGAATCTCATCATGGACCAGTGTATCCTATTCTAGCGTCACATGTTATTAAGCCCTTCAACAGAAACAAGAAGTCCTTAAGTCATTGTGAAGTTCAGTCATAAATTGATAACAAAAGATTTATAAAGTTTCTAATTTAGAAAAAAAAAATAGTTTTCTTTTCACAATAAACATTTAAGATATACGATGCAAGAATCCAAACATCATTGTAATCAAAGTTATGTTGTCATTGGCAAAATCGGTACTTGTAAACAGGCAAAATTTTAGCACTTTTCACATTTGTTGATTAATTGGCAGAACCTTGGTTGAGTCATGTCACAACCCCATAAGCCCTTTCTTTCACTGATGTAATGATATTATTAATAAATTGGACCAGATGTTGAGGATTTGCAATATTGACTCTATATTTTTCAGTTGAGTGACCTTTTAACATGACAGAAAAGATTTCATCAGAGAATATAATCTTTCTCTCATTTGTTTTTAAACATATTTTCTTCTCTGATCCTTGAAATACTGAGTGAGTTTCATTGTTCTGAACTTCATCAACAAGGTCTGTGCTGGTGTTTGCTACATTTACATTGAGGAGAAAGCTAAATTTTTCCTTCCAGGATTCTTTTAATTCGTGAACTTTAAAATCTTTTGATATTTCAAGATTGGCAAATAGGATAGTTGTTTCTTGCAGATCAAATGTATGCTCCCTACTATATGCTTCAAAATAATCAATGATTTCCATTTTCTTAGCAACATTGCAAATGGATACCAAATTGAAGAGAAGTTGTTGCACTTTTTCCATTTCTGAAGGTTCCGCGCTATTTCTGAAATCTAAGATATCAATGAGCTGTGTTACATTTGCAAGAGCCATTCGAGCAAGAAAGACAAAGAAGTCATTAAAGTTCATCCCTGCAAAACAGCAACAGAATTTCACCGTGTGTTATTCTTGTCATTCACTTACACTACGCTCTTCCTAGTAATGAATATAGTAAAACTCTGCTTCTGATTTTCTCAACTCAAAATTGTACCATCGATTTTCCATGAGATATCATTTTTACCTTTGAATACCAAAATGTATGTTGATGTCCACATCAATTTAACGCAAATAAGACATTACCTGTATTAGCTGCCAGATTGCGTTGACAGAGGCTTTCAAAGTCATCAGCTATACTCCTTATGTCTTCAATGTACTCTTTTGTTTCATTGTAGTCTTTTACCAGTAGGTCCCACTGCACATTAGAAATAAAACAATCTTATGAACCAAAGCAAATTTCAAATTTAAGCAGTTGCTTTGTAACATTTTGTTTTTTTTGCGTCATATTCTAAGCTCAAGTATCACTAGACACACTAATATTTATTATGCAACTCAACGTACCACCCATGAAATATTGCAAGCATTGAACCAGTTGTGGTTAATTGAGATAGTATCCTCCTGCAAAAGAATATAAATGCTCCTTTAGAAATGATCCCTTCCAAGGAGGAATAAATCTGAACTAGTTGGCCAGATCACTTGATTCTAGAGCTAATTGAAGTGATCTGACCTATCAAGAGAATTCTAGATTAAAAAAAATGCTTAATAAATGTACACAATAATAGCACCAAACCTTCAGGTCTTTTTCCTTTGCTGAATCAAAAGAATTTAATCAATCAACAACACAAAAGCTTGACATAGCATTACTAAAAGCATTAAATAATAAAGATCATTTCTTCTAAAAATTGAAGCATTAACTAAGTGAAGTGACATGCCTTTTTCTTCAAACAAAATTTCTGTTAATGAAGAGTTGAGAAAATATGGTTCGCGTAGGTTTGAATCATGATAAGCAATACTCTCTTAATGGCATATGTCCTATGTTATTGAGGGTAATGATTACTTTGGTTGTTAATCATTGTGTACTTCAAAATGGTTGCCGAACCAACCAAAAATCAATTTCTTCCTTGAGGAGGGCCTGTTATGTTTCTAATTTGAAGGCAACTCTCTCATCCAGTTTCTTGTGTTCAAGTGCATCCACCAAGAACTGAATGACAGGTTGCTGCTTGGGTTAAGGAGTGGCATTGTTTGATTAACTGGCTTCATTGCTTTTAGCAAAAGTTACTTGGACATTTAGGGCATACTGGGTAAATAGCTTTCTTTGTCTGTGCTTTGGTAATTGCCAGAACCTCCTAGTCATCTATCTCTAGCATATTTATACCTTTTTGCTTTGGGCAGTCGGTATCCTCGTGATCGCCCGGTCCACACCATTTGCATAGTCTTCCTCCTGTACTTTGATTATTCTGACATTCCCTGGCAAAGTGACCCCATTCATTGCACTTTCGACACTATATCATAGGTCTACCTTTTGTGTCGTAATGTATTTTGCTTCTAGCTCCATTGTTGTTGCCTCTTATGTTGTTACAATATCCTCCAAGGGATGCATTGGTATTGTTCTGGGGTTTTGGCAGTGTGGTCGGAGGGGTTGACTGTTCCCCTTGTGCAAAGAGTACTTGTGTACTTCTTGTTTTCAGATTGTATGGGAACTCCTTGATAGATTGTCCCATAACTTGGCAGATGTCACAAAAAAGTTTCTTTGGGCACTTTGCCTTGGTATGACCTTCTATCTTGCATTTGGTACACCATAGCTCTTTGGATTCTTTGGAATTCTCCTTTTTCGCCTTCAACTCTTTCATCATTCTCATTATGTCTCGTTTGAGGGCTTGTACGATTTTTTATTCTTCATCACTACTCTCCTCCATACTCACATCATCATCTGTCCTTTTCTTTCCTCGAGAGGATGTTTTATTTTCGCTCTCAATGTCCATCGCTCGATTGTAAGCATCGGCGTACGAGGATGGAGGTACCACCTTCATTTTCTTCCACAATGAGGGAATTAATCCTTCAATGAACCAGCACTTCTTCAATCCGTCTACTGGCTGAATCTCCAATTTTACCAACAACTCCTTGAGCCTATGATTGTAAGCTCGTATGTTCTCATGTTTTCCCTGTTTAGTATTGTATATTCGCCTACAATTTCGTTATCATCTCTCAGAAGCCTGAATTCTTCTTGGAATGCTCTCTTTAGTGCCTCCCATGTGGCTTTCTGTCCTACCTCTAGTTCTCTATACTAGTCTATCACTATGCCTCTGAGAGTTGTTGGAAACGCTCTCAGCCAATAATGTATGTCTTCTTGCCCATTTGCTATCCATATAGTTTCACAAGTTTTGCAATGCCTAACCGGATCCTCCGACCCATTCCCCGTGAATTTTGGTAGTTTCTACCTCTCGACACTCAAACTGGCTAGCGGAGTTACAATCTTCCTTCCCCAATGTCCTCCCTGTGTGTTGGACCTAATTGGACTGTTTCTCTCGACACGTTCTGGTGTCTCTCTTGCACGCACAGCCACATTCAAGTCTTACACTCATCCACTTTCAGCGTCTTTTGCACTCTGAGTATCTTGGGGTTTGTTTTTGTACTCCCTCCATCTAGGGGTCTTCGGTTTGGATCCTCCAATTCTTAGTTCTTCTCCCAATATGGATAGTTCTCGGATGTTGCGTATACTATTTTCAAGTTCCTTAGTTAATTCATTTTAAGATTCTTTATGTTCTTCTTCGTCTACTACGGATGGTTGCCTGAAAGGGACTTGGTTTGTTTCTTCGACAAGGTTTTGGTTTAGTTCAGCAAGGTCTTGGTTTATTTCAGCAAGGTCCTTGTTTGTTTTTTCAACGATTTGTTTTAATCTTCTTCATCGGTCTTCTTGTTCTCTTATTCTCAGTGATCTTTGTACTTGTTCTTTGAATGATTCTAGTCTACTTGGGATTCGGCTCTTATCTTTGTTTGGTTGTACGGGCATTAATTCCGGGAGTACGTCTACTACTAGTGTCACGTTCTTCCTCCTATTTGTTTCTCTCATCATACCATTGTAGTATTTGTTGTCACCTTTTCTCTCGGTCTTTGCTGGCCCAAAGATCCTGGAGTATGATGAAGTGGCATGCAAGCAATCTCGGCAATCTGTTGAGAAGGTGGTCGACCTCTGGGTTGACACTGAAGTTATCCGAGATAACTGCCTAAGGGACCTCTCGCCTGACAACCTCCCTCCATACATGATCCTTCACTAATATATCCCACATATTCATGAGATCCTCCGTCAATGCGTCTTCTCTGTCTTTGTTGGCTTGTACTAGCTCTTCGGCTAGCTGACCCATTACGATGCCATTATCCCGTCTATGTGATGTGTTTGACGATTCGTATCGGCAATGGCACCAAATGTTTACTCACGGGAATGACTTGACTGATTAATACAGTAAACGAGAATATAACTTACATAAACATAATAAGAAACATACATATTCAATACTCACAACAGCATATGTACAAAACAATAGCATTCTCATTCATTAATGAAGTACAAAATACAATCATCTATGTTGTGCCCGACTACAATGAAACAAGACATATGAGAACACCAACTGTTGGGAACTACCTATTACAACTAATCAAAACTGGTCGAGGACTTCACTCCCGATAACAACACATAATAAAAACGTTTGTTGCATACATTATAGTTTATTTATTTACTTTATTTGGCCAACTAAAAGAATATAATTACTTTCGGCCGACTACAAGGGACTAACAAAACAAATAGATCCCCCTGCAAGTTATATTAGTACCAAACACATAAATTTGGTCAGAGAGGTTCAAACTCTAAACCTTAACGATTACTCATCTTAGCTATGAAACCCTAAGTGAAAGCCACCTGCTCCAACACCACTCATATCGAGAGTGAATATACTTGCATAATTTATTTGTAGCAAAATGCAATAGGAACAAGATTAAAATCATTCGTTCATTCTCACAAATATTGTGCCCTAATTATTAATATTTTTATTAATAACAATTATGGACCTAATGATATATTATTATATAGTTAAAATATTGCTATTTTAAATAAATTAAATAAGTTATTAATATTAGTAGTAATTATTATTAAAAAATAATAGTTTTATATTTTGATTAAATTTTAAAATTAATAATATATATTAGTATCAACTTTCATTATAACTTTATTATTATATATATATATATATATATTTGTTTAATATTCTTGATTTTAAACTATATGTATATATTCATGATTTCTATATGTTTTTGTAGAAACCCTCGTTTCCCCCTGATACTGATTCTGACTGAAGTTTTATGTTTTTCTGACGTTTTTGGGTTTTTGACGTTTTCTAGGGTTTTAAGCATAAAAAGCAAGATGGCGATTTTGCATGGAATTGGAAATAAATTCAAATAAAATATATATCTCTGGAAAATAACAATAACTATCTCAAGTACTGAAGCCAGACAATATATTCCACTTCTGTAATGATTACAATGATGTTCCAGACACATGCAAGGTAAAAGGCAATAAAATATTGAAACCTGGTTTTTTTTGATACAGCAATGAATGAATGGTACGGTTGAGCAGCTAAACTCCTTCTCCCTCCGTCTAGTGCTCTGGAGTGGACACAAATGCCAAGGCGCCTCCAACTGATGAAGAAGGAAGACCTTAATGCAGGCGTTTTTACTCTGGAGAATTAAGTATGACTTTCTTCTGATGGTACGGCCTGCTGTACAGCAGTACGGCTTTCCTTTTTAACAGCAGCAAATAAAGAAGTACGCCCTTCTGTCTTCAATGCCTAATCTCTGAGATTTTGGTGCGCCTATATAGATATATATCTTCTGACTTAAACCCTGGCAAAAACCTCTGTGATTTGATTCACTAAGCAGCTTGAAGATGTACGGCCAGGTACAGTTTGTACGGCTGGTAAACAGCAATCAGCAATAAACTAAAATGTACGGTCTCTCTCTGATATGCTCTGAATGCAAGAATATGTGCGCCTAGTCTGCAAGATGCCTTCTGAACAAAGTACCCTCTGTAAACCCTGAATATTTATTTCCTGTGAAGCCCAATGATTTCCTCTGGATGAAGAAATCTCACAACTGGCAGTAAATCGGGTGATATCTCACACCCTCTGAACTGATTCAATGGAGATGGCTCGTTCTCCAACGAATATCGAACTCAAACCCTAAGGTCTCCGTTCTCTGGCAAGACTGATCAATTTTCAATTCATAAATGTCATAATGCCCAATTCCCAAGGCAAAACTCTTTATTCTTCTCAAAAGTGCGATTTCCTTAAAGATAGGGAATTTTTAAATATTTCAACTTTTAATCTTTTAATCTTTCAATAGTTCTCCGTCAAATAATTATAATAAATTATAATTATTAACTGGCCCCTTTTTGATGATGGGCGCCCCCTTTAAGAGAATCACTTAAGTTATAATTTAAAATTATAACTTTATATTATAAACATTAAATAATTAATATTTAATCAATATAACTAAATATTAATATCTTCCTCGTTAATCACCCGATTACTGTTCCGTCTGAGCTGACGAACCCTGAAGTGATTCCGAATACTAACACAGCCATACTGCTAAAAATAGCAGGGGTCCCACACTGCCTGCCAGGAATTGCTAAAAATAGCAATTCTGCAAGAAACGTCCGAATGAGCCCGAACGAAAGCCAATTGATCAAAACTGCCAATCTGATGCTGAGCCAAGCTTCCAAACGACCCTCTAACCACTCTGTCAGCCTACGAGGGTCTCCTGATAGGCCAATCTTACGATATCTGATGCTCGCCAAAAACGGGGACATGACAGTTTTCATATTAACAAACCCAAAACGAACCCAACCTCTAAAATTTTTTTGGTCAAATCTGTGAACCGAACTGAAATATCCCCCTTACAATTTTTTCAATTTTTGCCACAAAATACCACCCGTCAACATTAGCAAAACCAAAACCAACACTGAAATGTAACCCTACACCAAGATCCCAATGACGGGTGAGGTGTGAGCATATGGCATCGGGGATTTTTAGCTAGTAAATTGAAATGCTGGAAATACAAATTATGCAACTAGACCACTTATTCAGCGAGAGTAGATTGACAACTTAGCAGATCAACAATATGAGAAATGCAAGTACAAAAAGTAAAGACGGTGAGACCTATCTCTTCCACCAAACGATGGGAAGGAAAGTGCTTATGCAAGAAAGTAAATAAGGTGGTGAGGCCAGCCTTCTTCCATTAAGAATGGGAATACAATAGAAATTTGCAGAAAAGTTAAAAAGCTGATCAATACTACTGATTCAGTGTTACAATGGAAGTGTAATCTGCAAGTAGCCAAGTAATATTGCTGTCCAAGTAGCTGTGAATGATATCAAATGTTTTCCAAACTTCAAGAGACTCACAACCATGAAAAACAAGCCCAAAAACTCCAACTACTACAAACTGATATAACAGACCAGCAAACTGAAAATGCAAACCAACAACTAGAAAACACTCCAAAATGCTCCTAACTCCTCCAAATCTCATCGGATTATCATGAAATCAAATGCAAATGACTCTAGGAGGGATAGTGACCAAGTCAAGACAAAGGCACTACATCAAACACCAGCAAATAATTTAAGCATGCTTCCCAAGACAAGCCACATGCATGGTACAGCCTGGAAGAAGGGCGACCTCACGATAAAATTCCAAACTTCATCAAAAACTCCCAAACTTTGCAAAATGGGACACCTAGGGTCTAGGAATAGACTAAGAAACTACCCAGAAGCAAACAAAATTCATACTAAGACTTATGATTAAAAATCACTTTCAGCACAACAAACCAGCAACCTACAAAACTGATAAAAACATCAAAACTTCATCTGCACTCTCTAAATGAGAAGCAGTCTCTAGAAACTCAGCTAGGTACCATCTTTCAAGCACGAAGACTGAAGAAGAAACTAGGAGGTATGCATCCCTCAAAGCAACTCTGAAAATATTTCAACATAATAGTACAATAAGCAACAATGGATGCTCCAAATGAAGGCCAAGTCTCTTATTTATAACTTTTCTCCTCAATTAGGGCGCCCAAACTGAAATTCACATTCACCTTCATCAAACTACATTTACATTTCATTCAAACTTCATTAGCCTCCTTCACTTAGGCATCCAAAGCTCATAAGGAAAAATACTTTATAAAATGCAAATTATCTCAACATAGGCGTCCCAATATACTTAAGTGAAATACTTTGTAAATAATCAAATATTCCTCCAACTAGGCGTCCATTTTGCCTAAATTCATATTTCACTTAAAACATTATAATCCACCAAATAAGGCCTCCAAAATGACTTAATTAATAAACTTTATAAAAATCACTTATCTCTCCAAAAGTGGTGTCCCAATTAGCCGTAGTAAATATTTAACTTCATAATTTCCAACTAAGGCGTCTATATTTGAAAATCACTTAAGCCACCAAACCTACCAAATCACTTGATGAGCAAAGAATTCTAGCAAAATGGGTGACAAAGGCAATGCAAAAGAGAAGAAAGCACTAGCATGACAAACACCTTTGTCAAATGAACTTCCAACCGGCCCAGTTAGTTTTGAAATATAATGGTCGTAATGAGATCAGGCTGAGAAAGTTCAAAGTTGGGTGGCTTAGACCCTTTATAATCAGGGAAGTTCGCGAGAATGGAGCAATCAAACTGGAGAACTTAGATAGAATTCTGTTACTAGACTCCATTAACGAATCAAAACTAAAGCCGTATCAGGAGAGAAGAGAAACAATTGCCATCAATATGCTTGAATATGCAACTACATAAGATTGGAGAATAAGCGAAAGCAAAACCAAAGAGGAAGAAGATTGGGGAATAGGCGTAAGTTAATTTGTACCAGAGGAAGACTGGACCACACCAAGAGGTGAAAGACTATTTGAGGAGAGACTCCTCAGAAAAAGAGTGGAGGTAATTGCAGTGCTCTAGGTCCACAAGCATCTGACCAATGCTTTGTTCAGAACACCCGCCCTTTGGAAAAGGGTATGGGGTACTAGAAGTACCACGCAACCTACGAAGGAGAACGAAGGGGGTACTTGTCATATGAACTAGATGAAGAAGCAGAGGAGAAAGAGGGGAAAGCAGAGAGAGAAAGAAAAGAAAGAGCAGTAGTACAAAATGAATGCGATGAAGACGAGAATGAATACCCAGAAAAAGATGAACCATGCCTGAAACCTATAATGATGACGGAAGACATGTTTATTTGTGCCCAGTTAGATGGGTTCAACGATGACTCAGCCAAATATGCCAAAGGAAACAATCAGGAGCCCCCTAAACTGGTGACCTCATACGGATTTTGGCTGTAATGTCCCCATTCTTTCACGAGCATCAGAGTCATTGGATTAGCCTATTATGTCGATCCTCGTAGGCTAATGGGTCTGGATAGAGGATCACTTGAACGGGCACTTGGTCGGTTAAAGGCAGTATTGGTATCCGGAGTCGGTGACGTGGTGAATTTGCGCGTTTGGCGTGTAATTGGAGCTTAAAATATTGTTCATCACCACTTATTTCACTTACTCAGGCTTGGGGACCATGTGTCTATTTGTTAAAGGGATCACTTTATATTTTGCTGTTACTATTCACTGATAAAGTGAAAAAAGAAATAACTTAAGTGAATAGTGTTTTTTTTAATGAATAGTGATTTCAAGTGAAAATTATAAAAGGAGAAGAGAAAGTTCGAACTTCTCATGCTTGGATATGTTTTGCTGATTGAAGTTTGGAAGTGTGGAGTTTGTGGAAGAGAAAAACTAGGGTTTCTCAATTTCAGCAGTGGGTAAGCCTGGTTTGGGGCTTGTAGTTAGGATTTGGCATCTTGAAGGTGTGAAAGACCACCCTAAAGTGCTGGTTATTTTCTTGTTGCTGTATTTTGGAACTTGGAATTGCTGATAACAAGTTGTTGGAGGCATCTTTCGGAAGGATACTTGCTGCTAGTGATGCCATTCGCCATCCAGAGGTATTTATTTGCATTTTATGAAGACTTTGGAGCTGATTTTTAACAGCTACAGCCAGCTGCACTTTTTAAGGGTTTGATTTGCTCAAAGAAATAAATACGCCTTTCTTTGGTGGCTGATTTCACTCCTAAAGTGGGCACCCCTGTCAATAGAAGACATTCCATCAAGAAATTGGTAGGAGAAACTTGTATTTAATTTTGTATGAGCATTTGCATGGGCGCGGGTTGTCATGTCCCCTTCTCAGTGACATCTCTCAGAGGACAGGATTGGCCTATCACACGACCCTCGTAGGCTGATTGATTGGATAGAGGGTCACTTCGGAGCTTGGCTCAGCTTCAGTTAGCAGAGATTGATTAGTGGTCTTTCGTTCTGGCTCGACGGAGGCTTTTTGCAGAATTGCTATTTTTAGCAATTCCTGGCAGGCGGACCCCTGCTATTTTTAGCAGTATGGCTTTGGCGGCATCCGAATCACTTCAGAGTTCTCATCGGAACAGGAAACGGATAAGTAACGGGAGAAATATTAATATTTAATTACATTGATTAAATATTAATTAATTAAGGATTATAATATAAAGTTATAATTTAAAATTATAACTTAAGTGATTTGCCTTGAGGGGTGCGCCATCATTAAAGGGGGCCAGTTTGACATTTGATTATTATTAAAATATTCAGCGGGAGACTATTGAAATATTAAAATATTAAAATGTGAATATTTTATCAAAACCCTATTCTTAAGGAAATCGCACTTTTCAGCCTTAAGAGGATTTTGCCTTGGGTTTTGGGCCATTATGAGATTATTGGATTTTGAGAACTGATCAAATTGATCTGAGCACAGACTTTAGGGTTTGAACTCGACTTCCTTGGGGAACGAGCCATCTCCAGCGGAAAGCAATTCAGAGAGTGTGAAATATCACTTGATCTATTGCCAGCAGAGGTTTTCTCATACAGAGGAAATCACAGAACTTCAGAGTTAATTCATTTACAGAGGTTTCAGCTTATTCTTTCATTCAGAGATCATCTATTGACTTGGGCGCATCATATTCAGAGACTTAGGCATTGTTTTGAGGAGGCCGTACCAAACATTAAATCTGCTGTACCTGGCCGTACCTGTACCAGGCCGTACCATCTTGTCTGGAGCCGTCCTTTGCTTAGAAGGTGAAACGCCTTTCTCATTGGCTTCTTAACATCTCCAGTATTGGCGCACATTCATTGAGCAACATCGGGAATCATCAGACAGAGGGAGGAGAAGATCTTTCATTGCAGCCGTACAATTCTGTACTTCTGTAGCAGCAAATACCAGGTTCTAAAAATATTGAAAATTCATTATTTAAGTCATTTCCTGTATCTGGGTATTCTTGTATTCAGTAGAAAAGATCAAATAAAGATACTGGCGTCCATATTCTTTCCATTCCAGAGTTATTTTATTTTTATTGAATTTATTTCAATTTATTGTCAAAATCGTACCTTTCATTTATTGCATCAAAAACACAAAATTTGCAAAAAACCAAAAACCTTCAGAAAAACGTAAAACTCAGTCAGAAGCAGTGTCAGGGGGAAACTAGGGTTTCTACACGGGTACTGTAGCAGTCACTATTCACAGTGAAGTTTGGCTATAAGTAAAATTAAGACATAAGATGTATTGTCTCTCGAATTTGATGCAAGTTGTCTATTCCATGTAAGCTCTTATATCATGTAGAATGCATCTTGAATAGCATTTCGAATCTTGCTCAAGTATCTCTTGAATTGTATGCAAGCAGCCCATTTATGTATTCTCTTTGTAATGAAGAAGGTCTCTTAATTATGAAATTGAGTTCATTGCTTGAGTATCATTGGCGTTTAGTTTATTTGTGAGTTCATATTGCATGCATATGCTTGTTACATTCATGAGTATCATTAGCATCAAACATCAAAACACGGAAAGACATTAAAAGCAGAATACAAAACCACAAATCAGACCTACAAAGAAGAGAAATTCCACAATTAATTGGGGGTTTGAGTCAAATCCAGTTTGGTTCATCACAGTGGTATCAAAGCATATCACTACATTGGTAGCAGAGTGGATCACCGGAGTGTGGTTCATCACAGTGGTATCAGAGCGGTTTCCTGCCAACCTGTTGGGTAAGTTTCAGCTGCAGTTCGGAGGTTTCAGTTGAACATGGCCACTTCCCAGAAGCAATGGGACAAGAACATGAGAGTTTTTAAACAAAGCTTAAAAGAGTTGGAAGAAATAAGTAAAAAGCTTAAATACCCCGCAACTAGAAGCAGTTTATCTCAGTATATGACTTCAAGTTCGAGCAAAGGTCTAACATCACAAAACAGAAAGAAGTTGTGTTCCTATTGCAGAGAGCCGTATGATTTAAACCATGATTGTCCTTTGAGACCCAAGGGCAAGGCGCATAGAATAATGTGGGTTCCCTATGAGGATTCAGAGCCTAAAAAAACTTCCCACCAGCAAAGAAATTATGAAGAATCTAAGGCAGAACATGAGGTCACTACAGTGTCCAGAACCCTTCACGATGAATTCTCAGCTATTAATGACCAGCATTCAGCGGATCCCTTGGTGAGCAAAAATCAGACCTTAGAAGATCCACTTGCTGATGATAGAGTTGAAATTTCTAAGGCAGCTGTAGAGGAAAAGCACTTGAGTCCTCTTGAAAAAGAAGAAGAGTCAGAACACAAGGGTGAGGGTCCTGAACAAGATGTTGTAAGGTTACAGAATGATCATGTTGAGAGAGATGCACATGAAGAAAAGGGTCCATATGAAACCAATGAGGGTTTTGAGCTCCCTACATCTTGTGTATCAGCAATTGCTGATGAAATTTTTGATCATTTTGAAGATACCAATTCAGAGTATGTGCAAGAATTGTCAACTCATGATTCACGCAGGCCAGATTTACAGGATCCTTTGGCGGAAAAGGATGATAAAATTGATCAACCATTGACTCGTGTGGATTCTACATCGTCTTTTGAGACATCCTATGAGACATATAGCAGCAGTGCCTTGGATGATGATGTGTGTGCTGATGATGGCATACATGATGATGCTGATCATGATGAGAATGAGGTTGACTCAACCTCGTACTATAGTGCAGATTTCGGAGGGGAGCAAGAAGCAGATCAGGAGATGGAGTGCGAGATGATCGACAATCCATTGTTCGAGATAGATGCTTCTTGGTCATATGATAACCCGCTCTTTGAGATAGATGTTGATCACCCCCCTGACCTGAGTCCTGAGATGAGCACTGATTGTGGATTGAGATTTCAGACAAAGTCTGCAATGGAGTTTACTAAGGCGAGCATTGTGAGGAGTGCTCAACACTTCTCGTCTAGTCCACATACAGAGGATTTGTTGACATGTCAGTGTGGATTGGTTCAGGATGTATACCATCCCTTTCTGGATGGAGAATTACCATCTTCAATAGACAGATCCAGTGGTTGCAGATACCCGACTCAGTTGTTGGCGGGTGAGTGCTTGCAGGATCAATATTTAGTCTACCATTAGGCTGATGTGTACCCAACCAGGTTTGTTGCTTCTTTGTTCTTGAGACTATTGGTGGACTTAGGGTTACAGAGGGATTATAATGTTAGCAGGCTTGAAGGCACAGGTGGATATCACATCCATGAGAGTTTAGCGGAGGTGATGGAGGGATGTTACGTAGCTAATGCTTCCAGTTATCCTTACCTCCTCATGATGGATGGACATGAGTTTGGTTTATATTGGGATCCAGGTGGAGACAGAGTTAGCACGGTCGTTCGGATGGGTCCCAAGGTCTTGCTTCACCACTTCTGGTATGGTGGAGTTAGGGTCAGTGTTGAGAGAATCTTGAATGATATTCACAGCATTCAAGAGGTTGTTATCAGCACTGCTAACAGATTTGGTTTACATGACAGCAGTAGGAAAAATTTGCATCAACTTGAGACAGCAGTGGCTACACCTGTACAAAATGATTCTACTAAGTTGTCGCAAGAAGGTACTCAAGATTTGGGTACTAATGGTGCAGTGTTTGATCTAGGTTCATGTCATGGTGAGTCTGATTTCTCAAATCAGACCTTAGAAAACAAGCTAGAAGGCTCATGTGTTGGCATAGAATTCCAGGATTGTGAGTTGGATGGTGATACAATTACATTGGAAGTAGAAGTGTGTGAAGATACTGTCATATCAGCAGCTTCTACCTTATCAGTTGAGCCATTCCTTCAGGTACATGGCAGCAGTACCTTAGTTGCTGATGTGTGCACCGATGATAGCACACATGATGCTGCTGATCACGAAGTGAGTGATGAGGATTCATCCTCTTACTATAGTGCAGATTTGGGTGGGAATGATGAGTCACAGCGGTATCATCATCTAGCGGGGCAGTTAAAGGTTAGTGATGATATGATTGTTACAGCTTTAGAGCATTTCGATGTTGCTCGACAGATGTTGGCAACCTATGGGTGGAGTACTCTTATGTCAGATGAGCACAGTAACAGTAGCCTTTCCCTGGCAGAGTTCCATACATTATGAGAAGCTATTAGATTAATGAAACATAATTATCTGCAGTTACTTGCTAATAGGAACTATCTTCTCGAGTGGGATTGTATTTGCTATGATGCACTAAAGGGGAAGGAGGAGGAGGTTGACGAGCTCACTCATGAGCTTGAGGTGACTATGAACTCATTGGAAAGCACTCAGTTGACTCTTCGTGAGTCCCAGACATGGTTAGAGGAGCTCACTGTGGAATTGAGAAGGGCACAATCTTCAAGAGCTATAGATTCAGTTCAGTCTCCTACAACGACAATTGGTGATGATCTTATCTCCACAGGTGGTAGTGAGGATGTGGTTACATCCATCATGGATATAGGGGCAGCAGTTTCAATTGGGATGAGTATTTTGGTTGAGAAGAGTAGAGCACCACTTGTTGCATTGGGTTCCCCTATGGTCAGTACCATGATAGATAATGCAGGACAGATTACTGATAGTTCTTGTGATGTAATGGTGGATTCTCCTGAAAGTTGTGTGTTAGGACACGAGGCTACCCCATCATCTTCACAGGAGATATGAGGCTACCCCATCATCTTCACAGGAGATAAGCAGAGCAACATCTGGTTGGGAGATTGGTACTTATGTCGATTTGTTTCCCTCTCCTGGGAGCAAATCCGTCATTTCATCCCATATAGTTGATTATGATTGGCAGCTTGATGAGCCAATTCAGGAGCACAATTCAGTGTATTGTTCCAAGGACTCAGAGATGGACGAATCAGATCAGCATGGAGGGATTGCACAGTTCGTTAATAATCCCTTATTTGAGGTTGATGGTGGTTTGATCTTTGAAGATCCACTCTTCGAGCTAGAAGCCGATCATACTCTTGATACTAGTTCCAGGTTGAGTGACAGTCGCAGTGTTTCGGATCGTCCTCGTGCATCGGGATTCCGAACAGGGCTCATGGAGGAGTTTAATAGTGTGTACACGGTGAGGAGTGCTTATAGTTTTTCCTTTGATCCACCTGTACATGATTCATATTCGATGCACAGTTCTTGGGCGCAAGGTGATTCTCTTGGTGCAGTCAAGGGGAGTAACTCTTCATTGTGTCCAGAGTTACCATCGTCAGAAGATGGGACTAAAGGCTGCCAGTACCGGATTCAGTTGCTTGCGGGGGATTACTGGCAGGGACAACAGTCTGTTATCCATCATGCTGATAGTTATCCGACAGGGTTTGTTACTCTAATGCCACAGGGATTTCACACGGATACATGGTTACAAGGTGATTACAGTGTCAACGGACATGATGGATTTATTAGCTGTCACTTCCATGGGTGTTTTGGAGAGGCTGTAGAGAGATATTGTGTTGCGGAAGTTTCTAGATACTTTTATCTCTTCATGATAGATGGATGTGACTTCAGGTTGTATTGGGATCCGGGTGGTGACAGTTCTGGCACTACAGTCTGGTTGGGTTCCGACAGGTTGCTTCACCATTTTCAACGTGGTGAAGTTGTGATCAGAGTTGCGCAACGGAAGTTAGAGGTTATCAGACATGGCAGACTTCCATTCTGGGTTTGGGACCCAGGGATATTTTGCGTAGTGGTGTTTATGCTGGCACTTCAGGAATTAGTTAGCGATGCATGGGACGTTCCACAGTTCTTCTTTCGGGCCTTCCGGGGAGTGAAGTTTCTTCGCAGTAATGATTGCTTGGGGACAAGCAATTTCAGGGAGGGCAGACTGTAATGTCCCCATTCTTTCGCGAGCATCAGAGTCATTGGATTAGCCTATTATGTCGATCCTCGTAGGCTAATGGGTCTGGATAGAGGATCACTTGAACGGGCACTTGGTCGGTTAAAGGCAGTATTGGTATCCGGAGTCGGTGACGTGGTGAATTTGCGCGTTTGGCGTGTAATTGGAGCTTAAAATATTGTTCATCACCACTTATTTCACTTACTCAGGCTTGGGGACCATGTGTCTATTTGTTAAAGGGGTCACTTTATATTTTGCTGTTACTATTCACTGATAAAGTGAAAAAAGAAATAACTTAAGTGAATAGTGTTTTTTTTAATGAATAGTGATTTCAAGTGAAAATTATAAAAGGAGAAGAGAAAGTTCGAACTTCTCATGCTTGGATATGTTTTGCTGATTGAAGTTTGGAAGTGTGGAGTTTGTGGAAGAGAGAAACTAGGGTTTCTCAATTTCAGCAGTGGGTAAGCCTGGTTTGGGGCTTGTAGTTAGGATTTGGCATCTTGAAGGTGTGAAAAACCACCCTAAAGTGCTGGTTATTTTCTTGTTGCTGCATTTTGGAGCTTGGAATTGCTGATAACAAGTTGTTGGAGGCATCTTTCGGAAGGATACTTGCTGCTAGTGATGCCATTCGCCATCCAGAGGTATTTATTTGCATTTTATGAAGACTTTGGAGCTGATTTTTTAACAGCTACAGCCAGCCGCACTTTTTAAGGGTTTGATTTGCTCAAAAAAATAAATACGCCTTTCTTTGGTGGCTGATTTCACTCCTAAAGTGGGCGCCCCTGTCAATAGAAGACATTCCATCAAGAAATTGGTAGGAGAAACTTGTATTTAATTTTGTATGAGCATTTGCATGGGCGCGGGTACTGTAGCAGTCACTATTCACAGTGAAGTTGGCTGTAAGTAAAATTAAGACATAAGATGTATTGTCTCTCGAATTTGATGCAAGTTGTCTATTCCATGTAAGCTCTTATATCATGTAGAATGCATCTTGAATAGCATTTCGAATCTTGCTCAAGTATCTCTTGAATTGTATGCAAGCAGCCCATTTATGTATTCTCTTTGTAATGAAGAAGGTCTCTTAATTATGAAATTGAGTTCATTGCTTGAGTATCATTGGCGTTTAGTTTATTTGTGAGTTCATATTGCATGCATATGCTTGTTACATTCATGAGTATCATTAGCATCAAACATCAAAACACGGAAAGACATTAAAAGCAGAATACAAAACCACAAATCAGACCTACAAAGAAGAGAAATTCCACAATTAATTGGGGGTTTGAGTCAAATCCAGTTTGGTTCATCACAGTGGTATCAGAGCATATCACTACATTGGTAGCAGAGTGGATCACCAGAGTGTGGTTCATCACAGTGGCGGGTGATACCAAACCCAGCAGGCTCGCTGATCATAGATAGGGAAAACATCACTTGGTACCAATAATATGGACGCTATGTGAATGGAAGTTACAAAGGTATGGGTCCCGCTCCATTAGTGGACAAATTTTTGATTTAAAATATCTAGGAACTTGTTGTGAAGAGGAATGTTACAAGAGATCGCCATTTTCCTGTAAGTGGTGGTATGCATCCGAAGTTAAGATACGAGGTGATAGGAAAAAAATACAAAAAAGAAAAGTTGATGGAGAAAATAAAAATTGTAAAAAGAAAAAAAATTGACGAGGTCAAAAAATAAAAAAGTGAAAAAAATAAAGTTGAGTCAAAAAATAGAAAAAATAGAAAAATTAAAAACAAAAGGACGAGAAAAGCAAAAAGTGGAAAAAAATAAAAGAAAAGGAGAAAAAGAAAAAAGGATTAAAATAAAAAATATTAAATTAAAAAATGGCAAAGTGACGAGAGGAAAAATTAAAATACTAAAAGTACGAACGACATGGGAAACCGTACGAGACAAAAGAGATAAAAGGAAGCGACAAAAGGAAGAAGTTAACATTCACTGGGCAAACCAAAGAAGGCAAAGGCCAAACCGAGGAGTCGTATGGAAGGGTGTACGGAGGAAAACAAAGAGCATGTGACCAGAAGAGAGGGTTGTACGACATATGGCAAACAGCAATGCACGACAAAGTGAAGAGGAATTTGTACAATGCCAAAGAGTATAGAACCCGTACAGAATGCACAGAAGGCAAGCGTCTTGCAGGAAAACCATATGGTGTACGGTAAAACCAACTGCACATAAGGGTGAGGAAATCTCTGTACAACACGCATTGCATAGGGGGGCCGAGATCATATAGACATTGCATGGTGAGAAGACTGGAAGCTTACAGCAAAGTGTGAATGCCAAAGACAATACTGTACAGATATCACTACAAAAGGATACCATATGAAAACCACAAGAGATCTTGAAGGCCGTACAAAAATGAAGGTCCTACGAAAAGTTCAGGAGATGAAAATCATCCAGCAAAATCATATTCGTGCGAAGAAAAAGGTATAGCATACGACTGAGACCATAGTGGAGAAAAGTGAGAGGGAGGTTGCACGGCATAGCAAGGACAATGACCATACATCTTAGTTTGATCACTATGTAGAGGGGTGTGACAAAGCCATACAGTAGAAGGGAGAAAGAAGCAAGGAGTAAAAACGTATGGCTAAGGAGTATCGTGGAGTTGTATGACAAGAGGAGTCTAGACTAAGTGGGGCCAAGGAAAAATTGGCAAGTTAGTTCCTGTAATAGTCTCGGGGAGACACGTCCATTTATACTGAGAGCAGCAAAAGTACAATTGAGAAATATGGCCACAGCTAGTAGTAGTAAGGGGAAGTGACCACCACCATTCCATCCCCGAATAGCAACAGGCAAGATGGAGAAGGGTAGAGATGATGTAGTGGGAAAGTCTCAGTGGCACATAATGTCATTCATGGCGGTTGGTGAATCAGGATAATCACATCCTGAAACTAGCATTGCAGCGAGCACAAGTGGACAAGGCAATGCAATTGTTGTTTTTCAATTCTCAGGATTTCGAGTTGTACTTGAGACAAATGATCATACATTATGACAAACATGGCCACAAGTCTATCATCAACTACAAAGGCTGCCAAGTGACCATTTTGTATGCATCGCCTTAGTTTACCAAGGTATTTGGGATACCCTCTCGAGGAGCTTCACCTACCAAGCCCTCAGGAATGTCAAGGAAAATGAAGGAGAACCTTCTAGCGAGGGTGTGTAGATTCAACCTCACGTAGCAAGAGAGAGACAGTATATGGAGCACCGGCAACAGAGGGCTATGGAAGAACTACCTCGCCAATGCCAAATGGAAGTGCATGTTAGAATTGATTAAGTGTCGATTAACTAGTGCAAACAAGGCATCCGACATTGTTGTGTGGATGATTACATTGATGACGGGGTTGAGTACAGGTAGTGTACAATTGAGCGACCTTGCTTTCAGAACGGATACGAGAGTTTTTGTGCGTAAGGCACAAAGCATTCTATATGACACACCATGCCATCGGGTTGTTGTTAGACGTCATATACACTCAGGTGTCGTTAGATAATTGGAGGAGATTGTAGCCAGTAGGCAAATTGAATGCGAGATGGCTGACCATGTTCTACTGGGCTAATTTGGGGGTGTAGACTGCAAGAGAAGACACACCTCACCTGGCGCCACCAGCAACAAAGAGGAGACAAACAAACACTTCACCACCTCGGCCAAGTGGAGATGACTGTACACCGAGCGCAAATGAGGCCATCGAGTTGTCCTCTTCGGAGATGACTACAGAGGAAGTGTATCTCGCAAGAGAAGTGGGCTCACAGGAGCATGTTGAGGACTCCTTGTACAATCGACAATGCAGCCACAACTCACCATACTTATCCAACCGACTGCACCACCGATAATAGTACTCGTACTTCCGCCACCATCAGAGAAACCAAGTGCAGCGGATGAGGGTGTGGATAAGGATGCAAAGCTTGATGCATGGTTGGGAGAGACACCCCTCCACCATTGTCGCCAGAGCCACCCCAAGAGTCAACCGACATGGAGGTCACTCACCCACCAGCTTCACAGATAGAGCCAGCCTTACAACTAGAGCAGCCAGCCTCATGGCCAGAGCAACTAGGGTCATAGTTAGTTCGGCCAACCTCATGATCAACACGTACAACACCTTCAAGGCTAGCATGTACAACACCCTCATAGTTAGCACAACCAGAATCACATCTAGCAAAGTCAAAGGAGTCTAGTCAGGATGAGTCTGAGGGGCTATTTGTGGAGATTAGTCAGCCAAATGCTCACGACCCTCTCAGTACAATCCAGAGGTACTTGAGTGGGCTACAGGGGATGGCAAGGGTAATGTACGAAGTCGGGGAGATAGGGCAACAGTTAGTCATCAGGCACGATCCCCTAGTGGCATAGGAGGCCGAGAGGATCTTGGCCTTCATGCAACACGAATGTAAGAGTGAGTTTTTTTGGTGCTTCATCTCGCACGAGTGGCCAAGAGTGGAGACAATGGAGACATTGGCCACTTGACAGCCAACCAAACCCATCACAGTTGGGAGGCATGGCCAACTGCTAACATCACTCCATGGTATGGAGAGGAGCTACAAGGATGTGTTCCTCTGATGGCGACAACAAACGGCTTTCATTGAGGAGGCTACTAAGGCAAGGGGCAGAGCACTAGTGCAGGTTGAGAGCATCAAAGGAGAGCTAGCAGGATCAAATTCGCAAGTCACAGGAGCAACTGGCTCAAGTGACTACAGCAGAGCATACGAGAGTCACAGCTCTCGAGCAGGCAGTGGCAGAGAGGGAGAGATTATTGGCAGAGCGAGATGCCCAGTTCGCCGTGAGAGACAAACTCTTGGTTGAGAAGGAGGGCCAATTGACAGAGAAAGACAAAGAGTTGCAGGGAAGGAGCCAAGAGCTAGAGAGGACGAAGGTAAAGCTCACAAAGGCCATATAGATGGTCAAAACAATGAGAGAGAGGCAGTTGGCAGCAAATCAGAAGCTCCAATGTTTGCAGCAGTCGACAACTACGACCTAGACCCCCACATCATTTGTACATCCAAGGGCGTCCTCTCACCCTCATTGATACTTTCCTTTCTGTAGTCCCCCATTTTGTTGTTATGTTGTCTAGGACTCTAGAAGATGACTTTATTTTGTGGGGGGGATGATGTAGTCAGCCGAAAGTAATTATATTGTTTTAGTCAGCAAAATAAAGTAAATAAATAAATTATAATGTATGCAACAAATGTTTTTATTATGTGTTGTTATCGGGAGTTAAGTCTCGAACTAGATTTGATTAGTTGTAATGGGTAGTTCTCGACGGTTGGTGTTCTCAACCATTGTCAGCAACTATATATGTCTTGTTTCATTGTAGTCAAGGACAGCACAGATGATTGTATACTATACTTATTTCCATTAATGAATGAGAATACTATTGTTTTGTGCATATGTTGTCGTGAGTATTGGATATGTATGTTTCTTATTATGTTTCTATAAGCTATATTCTTATTTACTCTATTGATCAGTCAAGTCATTCCTATGAGTAAACACTTCTTTTACAAGCGCCACGATATTTCCAGACCCATGGAAATAGAGAAAAACAAATATAATGAGGAGCAAACAAATGCAAATGAGAAACAAAGATTTTAAAACATATTAAACGCAATTTGTAGAGGAAAAATGGTGGAATCATTGTGGCGATGAGAAAATATCACAAAACCCACAGTACTTTTTATGAACTCCAGACGGACGTCCCTACGAATCAAACCTAGATTCGTATCTGGTCCGGATCGGATTGGGATCTAGCGGTTGAGCCGGCGGATCTAGTAACACTCTCTGTGTGTGTGTGTGTGTGTATAACTCTACAACTTATCACACTCTAAAATTCATCTTGGCACAAGACTTCACAAATTTCGTAAACTGCAATTGCTATAGCTCAAGCAAGAAATTTGTATGATCTCTTCAACAACTAGCTAGGGTAGAATCTTGCACTACTGAAACCAGCATCCCTTAGGTTTTCATCCAAGAGTTTGTTTTCTCCAAAAACTCTCCAATTTCATCAAAAGATTAATCAAGCATAAAGAAAAATGAGCTTCCGAAAGCACTTTTGTAATAAACCCCAAAGCCACTAGAATAACTTTTCAAATTCCCACACTTTTCATGTTTCATTTAAATTTGGATAATAAAGTGACTTTATTAATCTTCATTAAATATTCCACTAAAGTCACTTTATGAGACTTATTAAATTAATTAAATAATATTACCCATTAAATGTGCTTGGTCGGATAATATTAAATAATTAAATTAAATATTCCTTGATCCCTGACTTTAGCCTACAAGAATAAAATAGGCTAAATTGGTCACTCTAGATTACTCCTCAGAAGGGGACATTACAAGCTAGGTATGAATGTTTTACGGGTTAGCTATTTAATAAGCCAAATTCAATATGTTCCTCTTCAAATTTTACTCTTAGCTCTACTATTGGTTTCATGTAGATCTCAATTTATTTTTATGACTCAAGCTTGATACATGATTGGATAGGTAAAGACACTCTTGCTGCAAAAAAAAAATTATTTAAATGTTTTTGACCCAGATAATTTAGTTAAACTTATCCCAGCTTACTTTTGATACTTTGACAAATAAGGTCTTGCCATTTAGAAACAACTACACAACACCCAATGATTAATTTGGCTTTATCATACCTCTTTTGTCTCTCTCTTACTTTATCCTACTGAGTAGGTTTCAGTTCTGTTCCATTCACTATTCCCTGCACTTTTGTATGCATATATTAATTGTGCTTTGACTCACTGAAGTTTGAAAATCATGCCTGTCAAAACTTTTCTATATTATAATTTGTGGCTACAACAAGCTAGAAAGGAGCATAAGGAATCGGCATTACAAGTTGAAGGTAAAGATTCCTTGACTAAAAAAGACATTCCAGTGAATTCTAATGAATACAAACACTTGGGTTGAATGTGAGGATTCCATACATGAAACAGAGGTTCTAATGACTTTTTAATGGTGTTCAAGAAACACGTGTTGAGTTTTCAAACACTGAAATGATGGAATCATTGCCACATGAGAATGGTTTACAAGTTGGTGGGCATAAATCTGCATATAATGATTTAGTTGATTCTTGTTCCATTAATGGTTCTCAACTTTGAGAATGGCAGTGCTTTTGCAAATCTCTTGAAAATGTTCAAATTGGCAAAATAAGACAAACAGTTTGATTGCCTCTTTAATTAAAGCTCTAGGAATAAGGAGAATAACAGTAGCAAAGAGTTATTGCTTCAGTCTCATTCCATATCATTGCATAGCTTTTGTCATCATAGAAAACATATTAATAGTGATGAAAAGATGAAAGGTACAACTATCAAAAAATGGCACAGGGATCCTTTCTCTCAAGTCCAAGATTGCTCATGCAAGATTGTGGGGGATCCTGGTGTTATAACTAAAGAGGATGTTTAGAGACACGCAAGGGCTGAAAATTCTGATGGGATCAATATCACTATCATTGATGCATTCCGCATTCCATGCATCTAGATAAGTTGACAACTCAATGTGGTGAGCTTGAGGTATGTGATGAATCCTATGTTGTGAAAATTGATATGGTTATGGGTAAGCTGCAAAGACTGCATTCTCTTGATAAGTCTTTGCATGATCATTATTCCATTGCGCTAAAGTTTAGATCTAAAGGAAAAGATGTGGTGCTTAGAAATATCTCTAATGGATTGCTCAAAGTACTCATAGTTAAGAGGACTTCTTGCAAGGGCAAACTTGGTGGGGCAATAAGTTGCTTAGTGATGTAGGGCATGCATGTTGTATCATTTTCTGGTAAGCAACATAATCATCATTCTAATATTCAAACTTCTCTAGATCAGCATAGAATGGTATTCAATAATATACCTCCAAGATTGCCAACCAATAGAGGATTCCAATGCATCATGGAATTGGAACCAAGCTTTAACCCTATCGTGATCATTCCTTACCTGGCAATGTATACAGAGGAATTGGACAAGGCTATGAAGGAGCTGTTTAAAATGGGCCACATCAGCTCTAGCCCATTTTCTTCATGAAGGATCCTT